>OY756432.1:7970874-8570874 GCA_963576905.1 Mystacides longicornis
TGTAATATATGCCGCAAAAGTTTCAATAAATCTGGAAATTTAAAGAAACATATGCGAACACATAGTGATGAAAAACCATACCAGTGTAATATATGCTGTAAAAAGATTCAATCAATCTGGAAGTTTAAAGATACATATGCGAACACATAGAGGTGAACATACGAGTGTAATATATGGCGCAAAAGTTTCAACCAATCTGGACATTTAAAGATACATATACGAACACATAGTGTACATAAAACCATATGAGTGTAATATATGCCGGATAAAGTTCAATAATTCAGGACATTTAAAGATACATATGCGAACACATAGTGGTGAAAAACCATACGAATGTAATATATGCCGCAAAAAGTTTCAATAAATCTGGAAATTTAAAGAAACATATGCGAACACATAGTGATGAAAAACCATACCAGTGTAATATATGCTGTAAAAAGATTCAATCAATCTGGAAGTTTAAAGATACATATGCGAACACATAGTGGTGAACAACCATACGAGTGTAATATATGGCGCAAAACTTTCAACCAATCTGGACATTTAAAGATACATATACGAACACATAGTGTACAAAAAACCATATGAGTGTAATATATGCCGGATAAAGTTCAATAATTCAGGACATTTAAAGATACATATGCGAACACATAGTGGTGAAAAACCATACGAATGTAATATATGCCGCAAAAAGTTCAATCAATCGGGATATTTAAAGATACATAATATGCGAACACATAGTGGTGAATAACTATACCAGTATAATATAAAATAATGCTTTAGAATGTTTAATGAACCAGGTGATTTAAAGAGACATATGCGAACACATAGTGGAGAAAACTCATAGGAGTGTAATATATGCCGCAAAAAGTTGTCCAAATGCCTCTGCTCTGCTTCGAAGGAGTGGAACACGGTATGAAAGGGTCTTCCTCGGTTAAGGGGTCCTGATGGGAGGAAGAACAGCGCTCTCCTCGGCCAACTGTCATTCGGCATCCTTAGCACATGTCCCATCCAAGTCCATCTCCTCCACATAATAGTAGAGGTGATGGGATCACGCTGGGTGCGCCGGCGTATAGCGTCGTTCGTGATGCGGTGGTACCATCTTATACCCAAAATTCTCCTGAGGCACTTCGTTTTGAATGCAGATACTTTTTGTGCCTGGGCTTTGGTCAGGTGCCAACCTGCTATAATTATACATTTAATTCAATTACTTACAGAATAAGAACAACCTGAAATTAATTATTAACAGATTACTTTGAGAAGGTGATTAGTTGTCATTAAAAAAACCACGACACTTTTTATACATATTTTTTACAATGTGCATAACGAAATATGAAAAACAAATTTAAAAAACATTTATTCATTTAGGTATATAATGTGTGGATTTAAGTTTAAACGTGAAATAGTGCAATTTTTTGTGGCATGAGTAGGATACAAATTTAATATAAAAATCATTGATAAATGTTGTAAATATCAAAATAAAGATTAATGTCTATGATACTACTGGCGCCATCTAGTGAGTTGTGTACTTATATTCAAAACTGTTTGTCTGTTGTCTTTGGTTCTTTCAATAAAAGTTTCAGTCGTTCACGTTGACTGGTAAAGGAAACTGCGTTTTATTATAATAAAAAAGCATATTTTTATCCACAAATATTAATAAAATAACCCAAACATGATATAATTATACATTTAATTCAATTAATTACATTCTTTGTAATAAAAAAAGTTTTTGTTGACACTTATCGACATTAACTTTGTATGCAACAGCGGCAATTTCTATAACGGGCATCTAACCTATAAATTGTCGGTGCCCGTGACGTTTGATCTTTGAACGGTAGGTGAAAACTTTGTCAAAAGTGTTACTTGGCTGCGAACGTTGAGGGCGTCGTCACGCGTTTCATAGAAAAAAATACCTATCCGGCCACCGGTACGGACTAACGTGCAGCGACTTTCGAATTTAAATACTTTGACTGCGAACTTTGCGCACCGTCACTTTCTACCTTTGGTAACCATGGGAACAAAGATCTACCGATCCGTTGGGACGCCATTTTAGTGCACTTAACTTAGGCCCCAGCTCTGTCAACGTCGTGCAGAAGGCAGTTCTCCGAGTTATGAGTGGTTCTGGGTATATGAGTCCATCAGATCCGTTGTTCAGACACTTTGGGATGTTGTCAGGCAGTTTTATCAGATCAATTTGGTTATAGTGTATAATATCTCATTGGTTATAGTCGTTTGATAATAATAAAGAAATTCCTCATAGTATGCATGTACTAAGATCCACATACTATGTAAACAGGCGACAGGTCCCAAATAGGGGGACGGCGCTGGGACCGAAATCCTCTGAATATCTGGCTCTTAGAATGTTAAATAAATCACCCCATGAGCTGAGAGAGTATGAGAGTATTCAGGATGTCTCTGACTAAGTGGTTGATGATGATTGGAAGAGAAAAATCACAGACTGAAGTATTTCATACATTACTATAGATAGAGTGAAAAATGAATGTCATTATAAATTAATTATATTAGATTAATCAGAAGTTATTAATCAGAATATTTACAACAAGATAACATAAAAACATGATTGATACAATACTTATCACACTGAATTTTACCACCTCATTAGACTATTTATAGGTCTGTATCGAGGTTGACAATAATCATGGGAGAATATACCTAAATACAAAATAGAGTAAAATATTACTTAACTAGCTTATACCCGTTTTGCTTTACGTTTTTGATTCCGAGTGTCAGTTGGTGTCAGGCTTGATCGGTAGGTAATTAAACAGGTTCTAGTCTAGCTTCCCATTGCTTAACAAACCTCTATAACTGACATAAGCACAGCAAAAGAAGAATGACACTTACAATTATTTCTGTTTTACCGACATCATAATATTATACGAACCTACCGACATAATTTGCAAGTTTGCATAGAGAGAGAGAGAGCTCTTTGGTTTGAATCTTAGCTACATACAATAATGTGTGATAATTAATTAGGCTCTCCACCCATAGAGGGTGATTTGCGCTATCTGTCAAATTTGCAAAACGGAGGAATCATTTTGCAAATTTTTTCATTAAATCTTTATTTATTGAGAATAATAAGATTTGAATAACATTTATATGTATAACAAATCAATCTACGATTATTTTATTACATTTTCATACCGTAATACCAAGATTCCATTCAACGTTTACATGAGTAATTTTGTTTCCAAAAGTCTTTTTGAGAAATTTGTATGAAGATCCTAAAAAAATAGATTTTTTTAAATAGCTCTAAATATATTAAAGTTAATGCAGCAAATTGTATTTAAGAACCTTCTCCAGCATTTCGTACGGCTCTGGGCATATTAATATCTGACGTAGCATTTGTATTTTGAGCGTGATGCTCGGACATAACGGTAAAGTATTGTCAAAGGCAAATAAAAATACAAACATTTCTAAAATATTATGTAGATTAAGCAAACAAAATAATGGATCAGAATAAAATACATGCGACCGAACAAATTCAAATATTTCATGCAAATTTATTTAAAGTATTTTTTTCAACTTTGTGGTACTTTCCAATAATGATAATAAAAAACACACAACTTTGCAAGTATCACTTTTATTTTTTATAAAAACCAAAATATTTTTAACCACAATGTGGCCAGTTTGTTTTAAATCACCACTGAAGATGGCCACATTGTGGTTGAAAATATTTTGGTTTTTATAAAAAATAAAAGTGATACTTGCAAAGTTGTGTTTTTTATTATCATTATTTCATGAAATTTACTTAAAACAAACCAGAATTCACAAAGACAACACAAGGTGTAGATAATGATGGAAGTAAGCATAATAAATAATGAAATAAGTAAATAATATACGTATGTCTTTAGACTTTGTCAAGCTTATCGCCAAGAAAAACGGACTCGCTTAATATTATAGAATAAAATAGATTAAGTAGATATAAGTAAAATTATTGTAATAGTAGAAAGAAAGTCCAGACTTACTTTAAGTTAGTAAAATGAAACCATTTTTCTAAGTCAATGATTAAAAATTTTAAGGTAAAATACCAAATCCAACACACATCCCACCAAAGATGGACTCTTGAAAATATTTTCTACAGCCACCTCATCATCTCTCAACATTTGTCTTTCACACACTCCACTTGCCCTCCTGATCTCTTTCTTTTCACTTCCTACCAAAATACTTTCATATTTCCTTTCACAATCAAGACAACTTATGACTCCGTTATTGAATGAATTAATTAATGAAAATTTATTTCCTTATTATTTACCTACTTATAATTAGAATACATATTTAAATGGTGACAAGTAGTAGGAAATTTTACTGCCTCACTAGACATGGTCTGTTCTGAGGCAGTACTAGATGTTAACAAAATGCTAGTATAAAATATAACCACACATAACATGGCTTAACCCATTCAATGGAATAACAAATAAGACAAGCATAAATTAAACATTTTACTATATAAGATATTTGCAATCCAATGTGTTTGCTTCACACGTTGCCGAAGCCCTTTCAGCTAACGTGATCAGCAGGAAAGTGAAAAGTGGACTGTACTGTGATGGATTGCAATGCACTTACCCCAAATCCAATATTCTCCAAATATGTATGAGAGATCTCCTTGTTTTTCTGACAGCACTGCACTTTGATTAAAACTATATTAAATAAATGTGGATGCACAAAATATAATGTAAATTGATAACGATTTGATATGTCTGATGTGTTCTACACTTCCGAATGCGTAGATGCGATAAAAAAGCGGTTTTTCGGTGTGTGTGTGTGTGTGTTCCCGAGATGCGGTGAGTACCGAGTCCTGAAGTGCACTGCTATAGGAAGGGCCCCAAAAAGGAATAGGTAACAATACATGCTCTGCAGTGCGAATCACTGATTGTGACATTTGACCCATGTACCTATACATAATTATGTAGGTAGCCAGGTGTACAAGTATATTTGCCAAATGTTGCTACTTGCCAATGCTTGGCCAGAGCCACTATTTGGCCATCGTGGACCAGCATGGGCCATAGTGTAGCCGTAGCTTTAACCAATTAATATACATACTCAAGTAGAAATGACAAAGTTTTTGTTTATTTTAATTTATGTTTGTTTATTAAAATGTTCCACAAAGTTACTCACGACAAAAAATTTGAAGATTTGTAACAAATAAATTTACACTATTCTATGCAAAGGTGTGTCAGTTTTGCCGGCGGAACAATGATGAAGCTCTAATGTAACAATTAACAATAAAATAGTTCTCCTTAATTTCCTTACTAAAATGATCATTCCTTTCCATGTTCCACACAATCTTTGTAGAGGTCTTTTATTTAAAATTTATAAAAAAAATACAACTTTATTGAAATATTTTTCATCGAATATTTGCCAAAAAATAATCATTGACCCTTGTAATGTTCCCTACCCTCAGACACTTTCTTAAGATCAGAACAATTGGAAACACTACTTGTTAAAATTCTAAAGACTATCGGTTTTAATAAAACCTTTTTTGCTCATGAAATGTGAGATGCTTCGGTTTTTTTTTTTAGCTTAATTTAAGTACGAATTTATACAGTTCACCGTACTTGTATTGAGTAGAAATTCTTGTGGCGTAGTTACGCTTATTTATTATTTTATTAATTAGGCATTCCACCCTCAAAGAGTGATTTAGTTCTATTTCATGTGTATTGCTCATAAGAAAACTCATTTATACTGTTCTAGCAGACCCGACAGACTCCTGTCTTGTTTATGAATTTGCATAATGATAAATTTATAACCAACTAACTTTCCCAACATACTTTGCCCTGCAGTCCTTACTATGAGTATTGATTGCAAATTTGCAATTTATACAAAAATTGGTTCAAAATATGTTTGAATGTTAAAAAAAAAACCTTTTTAAAGCTTGAAAGAAATTCTATAAAAAATCTGTGTACCAAATGTTTTGAAACTCAATTGGTTTTCAAGGTGGTGGTCAGTTAAATAAAAATTGTGTTGTTATGGAATTTTTCATTGATGACGTTGTTGTCTGTAAATACGTTCCATACTAACATAAATATTACTGTGAATGGCGAACTTAAGGATATTAAAATCGAACGTAAAATCATCAGTATTGAACTGTTACTGCTTTATTTAAAAACTCTGATCAGTGGAAAAAAATAGTTGAGCGGTAGAAAATTTGCGATTAAGCCGTCGTCGAGGTAGTTTAACCCATATCGATTGATTGCGAGCTGATTTCTGTAGATTTCAGCCCGCCATGTTGGATTTTATGTCAACTGACAATAGCTGGGCACACACGTAGCGATTTCTCTTTACGATTTGACCGATAATCGCTCAATCGCTCAAATCTTAGCGATAAATCGGCACGTTAGTGGTGTCTGAAAGATCAACGATAAATTGGTCAAATCGTTCACCGATAAATTGGTACAATTTATCTGCTGTGCAACACACACGAGAAGATTGATTCACACGTTAAGATATATATCTATAATTTTTTCTGAGCGATTTCTCATAACAAAATAATCGTTCAGTTAATTTGGTACGTGTGTGCTGGACGAACGATTTATCATTAAATTAAATACTTTTTTTTAACCAATGACTTATGAGAAATTTAAAATTGCTTGGGTATGACCATGACTGCCCGCTGCCACCGAGCTGTCAAGTACCAGAAAGGCAACATCATCATAATAAAAAAATTGTTTCAATGTTGGCTAAACAAACCATTCAGTACAATTTTCATCTATGGAGTTGCGTCTCTTATCCGTAAGGTATTATATTCCCTTTGATTTTGAACATTTTAATACAAAAATATGCACTTATAATAATATATTAAATACATCCTTTTTGATAAAAGGATTTTCCTCTTTGAGTTCTGTTGAGGAACGACTATTTTTCACAGCACAAGTCACCATTTTCAATAACACAGTATTACTTGACGCTCTTCTGGTGGAATAGCTTTTCTCATCACAGTGTCCTTTTTGGTCAAGGCACCCTTTACTAAAGACAATAAAAAGTTAAAAGTATTTTCATCCATGCGCAAATATTTCTTAAAATCATCAGGATCATCTTCTTGTATCACTTTCAAAAGCTGCATGCGATGCAGATCTTTCTTCAATAACCACGTTTTCACCCACTTTGGTCTACTTTTACTTCTTCTGAGCCGTTTATGATGGTGTAACCCATCATCCCAAGGGAAAGCAGGTAACCAAGATCACTGTTACGTACGTCTAAGTTCATAATAAAATTAACGTCAAAAGTTCAGGAGTAGTAAAAACGGTGAGAACTATGATGATGTTTACATCGTACTGTCATATCGAAGTGATACATACGTCATCATTATCGTTCAAATTTTATGAAATTCCGAAAGATAAGCGATCGTACGATAATCTTTTGAATTTGAAAGATATATCGTTCATAATTTAGATACGAGAAATCGCTCAGAAAAATTTGCACGTTAGTGTCAAACGACCGAGATATCTTATGCGGTGTTCAGACGGGGCGAATATCGCCAGGACACCAAAATATCGCCAGCTAATTGAACCGTGTGAACAGATTGGTGATAAATCTGAAACGATAAAAATGATTGAAAGCGATATCGCCTCAAGTTGAACGCCTTTCAACTTTTGTATCTGGTGGAACGATTCACGCATGTGCAGATATGCGCGGCGTCCGTATGTTCTGTTTCTTGACAGTTGACAGCACTGCTCTAAATTTATTTCTCCTTAGAATCCAATTCCGCACAAACAATATCTGCGGTTTTTTTTATTTTTTCCTCAATTAGGAGACTTTTTATATCGTCTAAAACAATATTTTCAACTAACTCCAATTACTCCGCGACTTCTACCTCGACGTCCGCCATATTTAAAACAATCAGCGCACCTGACAGATTGAATGTATGTCGGTGGACTCGTGTGAACACATCAGACGATCAATGGGCGACCGAACGATATTTTTTTTTATGCAAGCGATATCGTCTGGCCTTATATCGCCCCGTCTGAACACCGCATTAACGATAAATTGTACCAATTTATCGCCCGATAATTTGGAACGATTATCGTAAAGATATACGTGTGTGCCCAGCTAATGGTTTCGTGTGTACAACAACGCTTTCTGTTATAAATAAACTGTTTTTAAGTTTTTCTATATTTTAAATAATAATTAGTACCAATATCGATTGATTTCTGCATACATTGTAAACTTTTCAATATTATGATGAATAATGAGTACCGCTATCGATTGATTTCTGTATATATTTAAAAATTTTCAATATCACAATCAATTTTTAGTACCGATATCGATAGATTTCTGCAAACATTACAAACTTTTCAATATTATAATGAATAATAAGTATTGATATCGTTTGATTTCTATATATTTTAAATACTTTTCAATATCACAACCAATTTTTAGCACCGATATCGATTGATTTTTTATGTATTTTACTTCCCATTTATAAATTTAGTCTTATTAGACCATTTATTTTTTTACCGTTTTTATATTTATGGTGCAAACAAGATGGCCGCCAGTATTTCCTCACACCCCCTCTAGTGGCATCACTTGCTCTCGTACAAATCTCAGCTGTCAATCTCTCCATATATAATAATTCCTCCAAGGTTATATATAAAAATCTATGCTTTACGCCCGTATACTCCATGCTGTCATTCTTGCACCAGACTATTTATATATTTTGAGTTAAGAATTGAGCTTTATACCTACATACTTGTAAAATCTGTGTAAAAGAAACTTATTTAAATATCTTAAAAAATGGATACTAAATCCACAAATAATAATGACTTATATGAGAGTGATATAATCTTCATTTACAAATTGGAAGAAAATGAAATAGAAAACTTTTTAATAAATGTCTCGTTAAAGCCACAAGATACTAATAATGTCAAAGGAAATGTTATTCGTAATTTAAGAAAACGTAATATGCGAATTCAGGGTGGAGAAAAACCATACGAGTGTAATAAATGCCGCAAAAAATTCAATCAATCAGATGATTTAAAGAGACATATTATGCGAACGCATAGTGGAGAAAAACCATACGAATGTAATATATGCCGCAAAAGATTCAATTATTCAGGACCTATAAAGATACATATGCGAACACATAGTGGTGAAAAACCATACGAGTGTAATATATGCCGCAAAAGTTTCAATAAATCTGGAAATTTAAATATACATATGCGAAAACATAGTGGTGAAAAACCATACGAGTGTAATATATGCCGCAAAAAGTTCAAACATTCGAGTGATTTAAAGAGACATATGCGAACACATAGTGGTGAAAAACCATACGAGTGTAATATATGCCGCAAAAAGTTCAATCGATCAGAACATTTAAAGATACATAATATGCGAATGCATAGTGGAGAAAAACCATACGAGTGTAATATATGCCGCAAAATGTTCAATCAATCTGGAAATTTAAATGTACATATGCGAAGACATAGTGGTGAAAAACCACACCAGTGTAATATATGCAGTAAAAAGTTTAATGAATCAGCTGATTTAAAGAGACATATGCGAACACATAGTGGTGAAAAACCATACGAATGTAATATATGCCGTAAAAGTTTCAATCAATCTGGAAGTTTAAAGATACATATGCGAAGACATAGTGGTGAAAAACCACACCAGTGTAATATATGCAGTAAAAAGTTTAATGAATCAGCTGATGTAAAGAGACATATGCGAACACATAGTGGAGAAAAACCATACGAGTGTAATAAATGCCCCAAAAAGTTCAATCAATCGGGTTATTTAAAGAAACATATGCGAACACATAGTGGTGAAGTTTAATGAATCAGGTGATTTAAAGAGACATATGTGAACGCATAGTGGAGAAATACATTCGAGTGTAATATATGCCGCAAAAGTTTCAATAAATCTGGAAATTTAAAGAAACATAATATGCGAACACATAGTGATGAAAAACCATACCAGTGTAATATATGCTGTAAAAAGATTCAATCAATCTGGAAGTTTAAAGATACATATGCGAACACATAGTGGTGAAAAACCATACGAGTGTAATATATGGCGCAAAAGTTTCAACCAATCTGGACATTTAAAGATACATTTACGAACACATAGTGTACAAAAAACCATATGAGTGTAATATATGCCGGATAAAGTTCAATAATTCAGGACATTTAAAGATACATATGCGAACACATAGTGGTGAAAAACCATACGAATGTAATATATGCCGCAAAAAGTTCAATCAATCGGGATATTTAAAGATACATATGAAAAACCATACCAGTGTAATATATGCTGTAAAAAGTTTCAATCAATCTGGAAATTTAAAGATACATATGAGAACACATAGTGATGAAAAACCATACCAGTGTAATATATGCTGTAAAAAGATTCAATCAATCTGGAAGTTTAAAGATACATATGCGAACACATAGTGGTGATAAACCATACGAGTGTAATATATGGCGCAAAAGTTTCAACCAATCTGGACATTTAAAGATACATATACGAACACATAGTGTACAAAAAACCATATGAGTGTAATATATGCCGGATAAAGTTCAATTATTCAGGACATTTAAAGATACATATGCGAACACATAGTGGTGAAAAACCATACGAATGTAATATATGCCGCAAAAAGTTCAATCAATCGGGATATTTAAAGATACATATGCGAACACATAGTGGTGAATAACCATACCAGTATAATATAAAATAATGCTTTAGAATGTTTAATGAACCAGGTGATTTAAAGAGACATATGCGAACACATAGTGGAGAAAACTCATACGAGTGTAATATATGTGGGCCGCAACTGGCAGGCGAGCGGCAGTTGAAGACGGACATCGCTGACGACAGGACGCCATAAGACGGATGGTGTTATTTGTTAATTGTGTAAAGACGTTTTTTGTTTGTACGAATAAAGAAGTTTTGTTTAGCTGAAGACTGTTCTTTAATTTAAGAATACACATTCCCACAAACTGGGGGCTCGTCCGGGATAGATTTAATCAAAGAGTGTTATTTACGTGTCGTGGAAGTGTGTATATTGTGACTTTAATAGGTTATGTTTCGTGTTTAAGACCGAAAACTGTATTTAAGTATTGCTGTTATTCACGTTGAACTACATATTTGTGTTTTAAAATCAAACTTTATTGTGTTTTTACTGACAATATCTCGTTGTGTGTGTGTTAAAAGACGCCGGCAAAACAAAAACCGGAACACGCGAAGTTTATAGATTAAGACGCCATCTTGGAAAATAAAAGTTCGTTAATAAGACGCGCGTGAACACTGAACACGTGTAAAAATGAGTGTGACTACCAGGAGTGCAGCCGCAAAGGATCCTGAAACGACTTCCAGATCACCTATCGAAGACGAAGAAGCTGAGGTTAGATTTACCTTTCGTGACCTTGAGGATACACTAACTATATTTACCGGTGACGATAATGTGACGGTTGAGAAGTGGATTGCCGATTTCGAAGATGTAGCAACGTTGGCAAGATGGAAAGACGTAGAAAGAGTTGTTTACAGCAAAAAAGTAATCAAGGGTACGGCCGAACTATTCTTACGATCAGAGGATAGAGGATAGATGGGACAATCTGAAGAATTTGCTATTGGGCGAATTCGCTCAAAAGAAGAACAGTGCCACTGTACACAAACAGCTGGCGTCGACTCGTAAGACGAGAGATGAGTCATTTAACCAGTATTTATACAGGATGAAAGCCATAGCTTCCGGCGGAGCGATTGACGACCCTGCATTGATAGAGTACATGATCGATGGGATTCACGATGCTGAATCAAACAAGGCCATATTGTATGGGGCAAGCAGCATGAAGACGTTTAAAGAAAAGCTAGAAATTTACGCCATGATGAAATCGAAAATTAACCAAAGTGTGGAGCAAAAATCATTGGACAGTACTCCGGCAAATAACGTCAGGTGTTTCAACTGTGGAGGAAGGGGCCATCGTTCCTCAGATTGCAAACATAAAAGCAAAGGATTGAAGTGCTTTAAGTGCAATGAGTTTGGCCACATTGCATTTAAATGTAAAGATGATGATACAGCTGGGAAGCAGATTATGCAAGTGACCTCCGAAAATTCTGGTGCCCCATTGTACAAGGATGTTATATTAAATGGGAAGAATGTGAGAGCATTCATAGATACGGGAAGCGACATAAGCTTAATGACCATGTCTCTAATCTTGGACATGAACAATATTAAATTCAGAGATGACACATTGGAGCTTCGAGGCTTGGGAGAAAAGACAGTGACCACATTGGGAAGGTTTGACATCAATATGGAAGTTGACAACTGCGAGTTTCCCGTCACCTTCCATGTAGTTCGAGATCGAGTGATATCAATGCCTGTTCTGTTGGGAAGAGAAATATTCCAAAATGTTGATATGGTAGTGCGAGCAGGAAGAGTAGAGATATGCAGAATCAACAAGTCAGAGATTATCAATGAAACTTCTGTACTAAGGGAAATTAACAAACCAAGGAATACTCAAGATGAAGGAACTTACCAACCGCCACGACACTTATCACTCAATGCAATTGATGTGTTCGACATACAGGTAGAAGAAATGCCCGAAGAAGATGAAGACAAACTCAGCAAGTCCCATCCTGGTAGTCCAGTCGCAATAAACAAGAAGCATGAGGTTGCAACACCCGATTCTCAGAGTTTTGCCTGGTATCCAACCAAAACAACTAATATGAAGCAAGCTCAGCAAAAAGATCAATTTAAACAACAGGTTTTTGAGAACCCCAGCAGTAACATTAATGAGAGAGCATCAGCATTTACATCTGCTGAGATACCAAAGTATTGGAACGACAAAGGGAGCAATGCCTTTCAGAATGAGAGATTGGAGCTGGTAGATGCAGCCCAGAATATTGTTAAAATGCAAAAACGGATTACGGATAACTTCAACAAGAGGTGCAAAGATGAAGAGGAATGCAGTTCAGACGACACTATGCATCCGAGGCGGATGATCTGCAGGAAGGCCGAGTTGTGGGCCGCAACTGGCAGGCGAGCGGCAGTTGAAGACGGACATCGCTGACGACAGGACGCCATAAGACGGATGGTGTTATTTGTTAATTGTGTAAAGACGTTTTTTGTTTGTACGAATAAAGAAGTTTTGTTTAGGTGAAGACTGTTCTTTAATTTAAGAATACACATTCCCACAAACATGCCGCAAAAAGTTGTCCAAATGCCTCTGCTCTGCTTCGAAGGAGTGGAACACGGTATGAAAAGGTCTTCCTCGGTTAAGGGGTCCTGATGGGAGGAAGAACAGCGCTCTCCTCGGCCTACTGTCATTCGGCATCCTTAGCACATGTCCCATCCAAGTCCATCTCCTCCACATAATAGTAGAGGTGATGGGATCACGCTGGGTGCGCCGGCGTATAGCGTCGTTCGTGATGCGGTGGTACCATCTTATACCCAAAATTCTCCTGAGGCACTTCGTTTTGAATGCAGATACTTTTTGTGCCTGGGCTTTGGTCAGGTGCCAACCTGCTATAATTATACATTTAATTCAATTACTTACAGAGTATGTAAGAACAACCTGAAATTAATTATTAACAGATTACTTTGTGAAGGTGATTAGTAGTCATTAAAAAAACCACGGCACTTTTTATACATATTTTTTACAATGTGCATAACGAAATATGAAAAACAAATTTAAAAACCATTTATTCATTTTGGTATATAATGTGTGGATTTTAAGTTTAAACGTGAAATAGTGCAATTTTTTGTGGCATGAGTAGGATACAAATTTAATATAAAAATCATTGATAAATGTTGTAAATATCAAAATAAAGATTAATGTCTATGATACTACTGGCGCCATCTAGTGAGTTGTGTACTTATATTCAAAACTGTTTGTCTGTTGTCTTTGGTTCTTTCAATAAAAGTTTCAGTCGTTCACGTTGACTGGTAAAGGAAACTGCGTTTTATTATAATAAAAAAGCATATTTTTATCCACAAATATTAATAAAATAACCCAAACATGATATAATTATACATTTAATTCAATTACTTACATTCTTTGTAATAAAAAAAGTTTTTGTTGACACTTATCGACATTAACTTTGTATGCAACAGCGGCAATTTCTATAACGCGCATCTAACCTATAAATTGTCGGTGCCCGTGACGTTTGATCTTTGAACGGTAGGTGAAAACTTTGTCAAAAGTGTTACTTGGCAGCGAACGTTGAGGGCGTCGTCACGCGTTTCATAGAAAAAAATACCTATCCGGCCACCGGTACGGACTAACGTGCAGCGACATTCGAATTTAAATACTTTGACTGCGAACTTTGCGCACCGTCACTTTCTACCTTTGGTAACCATGGGAACAAAGATCTACCGATCCGTTGGGACGCCATTTTAGTGCACTTAACTTAGGCCCCAGCTCTGTCAACGTCGTGCAGAAGGCAGTTCTCCGAGTTATGAGTGGTTCTGGGTATATGAGTCCATCAGATCCGTTGTTCAGACACTTTGGGATGTTGTCAGGCAGTTATTTATCAGATCAATTTGGTTATAGTGTATAATATCTCATTGGTTATAGTCATTTGATAATAATAAAGAAATTCCTCATAGTATGCATGTACTAAGATCCACATACTATGTAAACAGGCGACAGGTCCCAAATAGGGGGACGGCGCTGGGACGGAAATCCTCTGAATATCTGGCTCTTAGAATGTTAAATAAATCACCTCATGAGCTGAGAGAGTATGAGAGTATTCAGGATGTCCCTGACTAAGTGGTCGATGATGATTGGAAGAGAAAAATCACAGACTGAAGTATTTCATACATTACTATAGATAGAGTGAAAAATGAATGTCATTATAAATTAATTATATTAGACTAGCTAAATACCCGTGGCTTCGCTCACGTGTTACTGTATTTGCTTTCTCTTCCTAAACAATGCAGAATTAATTATATTCGCATCAAAATTAATAATAATAAGAAACATCATCAACATTTCTTTTTTTAAATATATATTCTAAAATTTCCATTAAATTACTATATTTTTATTTATATTTGTCGTTATTAATCTGTATTTAAAAAATATGTGCTTCTTATACAAATAGAATCAGCCCGCGAACTTAAAAATTTCGCTAACTTGACTGACATTGTTCTATGAGAATCCCAAAAAATAACTCGAATAACTTTTATTCCATCAAATGACGTTATTTGAAATCAATTTTTATATTGCTGGATATGAAGAAAAATATTCAGGTCTCGAAAAGCAATGAAATTAGTGATCTTTAAAACACTTATTTCTATCTGCTTTGGGCATTTTTCAAGCTACAGACGTTTTTTTAACATTTCAATTTATATCTTTCACGTTGATTTGTTGTTGTTTGTCTGGTCGTAGGTTCGAAATTTAGTTCATAAATATCTTATCCTGAGCAAACACGACATAAAAAGAATAAACGATATCGGTCCAGCCGTTCAGGTCGAAATAAATAACGTTAAACGTGAAAACTGTTAACGTTCCGAACGTTAACGTTAACCAAATTGAAAATGGTTTCCAAACAAAAAAAAATGCGTTTCGTCTTCAATATAATAGCAGCGTCGTAATACTTCCAAAGATTTTGAGGTAACGTTTAACGTTAATTTTGAATAACTGACAGAATTATTTTTTTGACTCGGAATTTGGAACAACATTGTTTAACGCACGTTGAACAACAGTTTTTAGGTTATCTCTATGGAAATAACAACAAATTGTTAACGTTGGAGCTGTTGTTAATATTTCGACTTGGCCTCCAGGCGTGATGCGATGACCACGTAAAGTAGGTCTCCATTTTTATAATAACGTAATATTCTCCCTTTTAAGCCCCCCCGCTCACCGCAAACCAGCCCGGAGGAAACTAAACTGCAGCAAACCCGATCCGCACAAAGCCAAACCCTAGCCCGATTGCCAAAAAGCCAGCCGCACACAGATCACGCCCGTGGCGGTTCTCCCCAAACCACCCCATAATACGGGAGGCCTTGGACCCACTCAGGAGAATAGGTTAGGCATAAAGAACTCTCCATTGCGCTCGAAGTCGTCCGAGGCTCATTGTGCCTTTTCTAACCGGTTGAGGTTTAAGGAAGTGAGGTGGTCAACCTCAGTATTCTAATGGTATAAGTAATTGGCGTTAGACTATAAACGATTTTTCGACAATGTAGAGTAGGAAGAAAATTAACTGTCCACTGTTTATATTTTTTATTAGATGAAACGGATATCGGCAACTATCCGATATCCGGTCTATCCGGCGGCGTAAATAATATCCTGCCGGATACCGGATAGTAAAAAGAGGCATGTTTGGATAACTCATTGATTTGTTTATTAAAGTATCAGTTAAGAAATACACCTTTTAATCACAAAATAAATTCTACAACTTAGAAAATTGATTATCAAGCATAAGGTAAATTATGGAGAGTAATTCTATATAATATTTCGTTATATAGACTATTAGACTATATAGAGGAAAAAAGCAGCTTTGCTGGTCTTCGTAAGTAAGGGAAGTTTAATAAAACAACGTTTCGTCATGATAATATATCATCCTGGCTGAAGATGCAGATAGTTTCCGCGATTTTTGGAACAATAACGTTCCGGCAACGGAGTCAGTCCAATTGGTATATACCGCCTACGTAAGCGTAATTCATGCGTTGTACCCACGGTAATTTACGCACTGGCCGGGCTCTAGTAAGGACTTCTTTAGCATTCTGCGAATTTTATAAATTTTTGAAAATAAAAACACCGATATTTTAAGGGGAGCGCTTTTCTTCCTACCGCAAGGGTTCCGAAGACAAAGAAGATCTTCTCATACCGAGAGGGTCTTCCTCGTGTTCTGCTCCTTCGAAGCAGAGCTGAGGGATCTGGAAATGGTGTGTGAGGAGGTCATAATATCCGGCTAACTGCTATCCCTTTCGTCTCTATTTTTTATACGTTCCAGTGGACAGTTAATTTTTTCGCACTATATACAGTGACGAAATGATGTGGTCATTGACTTGCCAGTGTTTTCAAAACAATTATTTACGATCTGTCCTAAAATGATGTGAGGTTTTGTAGATAATTTTAAAATTTAATATTTTGCACATTGACTACACTTGATATAAAATAATTTACCTATTGACTTCATAATACTATTTACCTTTTTTCAACATATTATTATATCAACTTGCTATTCATGGTTTACGCAATAAATTCAAAGCAAGATTACTCACATAGTTTTTTTTGTTGCTAGTGTTTTTATGAAATGGCTTCAAATATTGTGACAGATCAAGACATAAAGAATTGCAATACAATCCAGATTCTTTTCGTGAACTTACCGTAAATTATTTTAGTAGAGATAATAAATTACTAAAATAGGTAGGTACCTACATAATGATTTTAATGTCGATCGTAAAAAAAACAATTCAGAATCGCTGTACAGGATGCATGGTACGAAAAATATATTGAAGTAGGTAGGTACGTAAAGTGTTTCTCTGAATTCACGGAAAGTGTATTATCTCTTATATAAAAATGGAACGCTAATTTGCGCGGTCATCGTATGGGTAAGAACACGTTGAAAGCCGATTACGATCCGCGCCGACCAGCTCAAAGATTGTTATCTATGGTTTCCATGCATTTAAATGGGCGTGTCGGAAAGCGGGTTCCTGCTTTTTCTGTGGGTTTCCCCATTCAAATGCATAGTAACATTCTTTGCGCCGGTTGGCGCTAGTCAGAATCGGCATTCTACGTGTTTCTTACCCTATGAGAACAGCTAAACTTATATCGCCCATTTTTTTGTCGTGTTTGCTTTTGTCTGAAGGGTCTTATGAAAGAAAAAAGTTGCACGGAATAAAAATAAAACTTCCATTATACATTTTTTCTAATTTTGAAATTAAATCAGGCGTTTAACAGGAATCAGTTGTTTGATAAATGATACGATTCACGGAATGCTGATAGAAAATAATATAATGATATGTTTTATAACAGATGCATCGGTTACAGTACCTAGTTAAAAAGGTATTAATGAATGTATCATTATACTAATTCATATTCAATAATATAAGGACCACGTCGTCGTCTGTGTTAAATAACTTTAAACTGAAATCAACTTAAATTTATACATAAAATCTCGAACATATTATTTATATTCCAAGACGGGACGAAGTTTGACGGGTCGGCTAGTTCAAAACTATATTAATATTATAGATTACGCAATAGTTTCGACACGTGTATTGGAGAAAGTAGGTTGGGCTGGGTAGGTACCTACCTACGTATATATTCATTGGGTAGGAACACGTAGAAAGCGGATTCCGATACGCGCCGACCGGCTCATAGATTGTTGCCTATGGTTTCAATGCATTTAAATGAGCATGCCGGAAAGCGGGTTCCTGCTTTTCTGTGGGTATCCCCATTCAAATGCATAGTAACATTCTTTGCGTTGGTCGGCGCGGGTCGGTATCGGCTTTCTACGTGTTCTTAGCCATACACCGCGGCACCACTCCGGCCCAGCTCGCCGAATGAGATCCAACTGTCGATGGCCTGAGTCGGTATGTTTATTGTATGAAACGATGTCGTCAATAAATTAAATTTTTACAAAAATTGTTAAGAAAAGTTTGAGATGTACTGCTATGATGTATGTATTTTTTATAGAAAAATAAATTATCTAGTTGTAGCGTTTCGGCGTTTTTCGATATTTTTATAAAATTCTGAAATATAGGCACTGAAACTCGTAAATTTGTCATAAAAAAAATATTTTTCTTTATAAAAAAAGTTTGAGAAATGCTGGAACTTTTTCTTTAACTATATTTTAGATATTGTATTTTTCTATATACATACATACACATTTTTAGGGTTCTAGATTTTATGGTTTTCGAGATATATGAAAAAATTAAATGAAAATTCAAAGGTTGATTACCCCTGACTGAAAAAAAAAATTCAAAATTCTGAGTATACAAATTTTGTATGCTTAAAGTATTCAATATTTTCTGAAATTTTAGGATCTGTGCATCAAGCGAATCAAAAGTTATAAAGAGGGGACGGATACACACACATACACGTTGGAAAAGTGCCCCTCACCCCCTCCCCTCTAATTAATGATATCTTTTGAAAACGAAATAGTATAATTTGACTCTTTCTGAAGAAATCATTTTTTTGAAATTTCGATAAAACAAGTTTTAAACTTTTTAGGAGGCACTTAAAAATCATCCCTTTTTATATGTGCCCTGTTCGTCCCTTTTAGTTAAATTTTGGAAAAAATGCCGAATACGCTAACACTCATTTCTATAGAAGAATTCATATGCCAAATCTCAAGTTCGTACCATGTCTAGTTTCCGAGATATTCGCATACTTTGAAAAACATTCAACCCTATTTTTCACCCCCTTAGGGGTGGATTTTCCAAAAATCCTTTCTTAAAGGAAGATTTTGTATTGAGACCTACCTGATTTCCAAATTTCACTTCTCTACGATTAGCCGTTTGGGCTGTGCGTTGATGAGTCAGTCAGTCAATCAGTCAGTCAGGCACTTTCCTTTATTATTATAGATTAATCAGAAGTTATTAATCAGAATATTTTCAACAAGATAACATAAAAACATGATTGATACAATACTTATCACACTGAATTTTACCACCTCACTAGACTATAGGTCTGTACTCTGTAAAAGAAATGCTGGAACTTTTTCTTTAACTATATTTTAGATATTGTATTTTTCTATATACATACATACACATTTTTAGGGTTCTAGATTTTATGGTTTTCGAGATATATGAAAAAATTAAATGAAAATTCAAAGGTTGATTACCCCTGACTGAAAAAAAAAATTCAAAATTCTGAGTATACAAATTTTGTATGCTTAAAGTATTCAATATTTTCTGAAATTTTAGGATCTGTGCATCAAGCGAATCAAAAGTTATAAAGAGGGGACGGATACACACACATACACGTTGGAAAAGTGCCCCTCACCCCCTCCCCTCTAATTAATGATATCTTTTGAAAACGAAATAGTATAATTTGACTCTTTCTGAAGAAATCATTTTTTTGAAATTTCGATAAAACAAGTTTTAAACTTTTTAGGAGGCACTTAAAAATCATCCCTTTTTATATGTGCCCTGTTCGTCCCTTTTAGTTAAATTTTGGAAAAAATGCCGAATACGCTAACACTCATTTCTATAGAAGAATTCATATGCCAAATCTCAAGTTCGTACCATGTCTAGTTTCCGAGATATTCGCATACTTTGAAAAACATTCAACCCTATTTTTCACCCCCTTAGGGGTGGATTTTCCAAAAATCCTTTCTTAAAGGAAGGTTTTGTATTGAGACCTACCTGATTTCCAAATTTCACTTCTCTACGATTAGCCGTTTGGGCTGTGCGTTGATGAGTCAGTCAGTCAATCAGTCAGTCAGGCACTTTCCTTTATTATTATAGATTAATCAGAAGTTATTAATCAGAATATTTTCAACAAGATAACATAAAAACATGATTGATACAATACTTATCACACTGAATTTTACCACCTCACTAGACTATAGGTCTGTACTCTGTATCGAGGTTGACAACAATCATGGGAGAATATACCTAAATACAAAATAGAGTAAAATATTACTTAATTAAGCAAACAAAATAATGTATCAGAATAAAATACATGCGACCGAACAAATTCAAATATTTCATGCAAATTTATTTAAAGTATTTTTTTCAACTTTGTGGTACTTTCCAATAATGATAATAAAAAACACACAACTTTGCAAGTATCACTTTTATTTTTTATAAAAACCAAAATATTTTCAACCACAATGTGGCCAGTTTGTTTTAAATCACCACTGAAGATGGCCACATTGTGGTTGAAAATATTTTGGTTTTTATAAAAAATAAAAGTGATACTTGCAAAGTTGTGTTTTTTATTATCATTATTTCATGCAATTTACTTAAAACAAACCAGAATTCACAAAGACAGCACAAGGTGTAGATAATGATGGAAGTAAGCATAATAAATAATGAAATAAGTAAATAATATACGTATGTCTTTAGACCTTGTCAAGCTTATCGCCAAGAAAAACGGACTCGCTTAATATTATAGAATAAAATAGATTAAGTAGATATAAGTAAGATTATTGTAATAGTAGAAAGTCGAGACTTACTTTAAGTTAGTAAAATGAAACCATTTTTCTAAGTCAATGATTAAAATTTTTAAGTTAAAATACCAAATCCAACACACATCCCACCAAATATGGACTCTTGAAAATATTTTCTACAGCCACCTCATCATCTCTCAACATTTGTCTTTCACACACTCCACTTGCCCTCATGATCTCTTTCTTTTCACTTCCTACCAAAATACTTTCATATTTCCTTTCACAATCAAGACAACTTAGGTATGACTCCGTTATTGAATGAATTAATTAATGAAAATTTATTTCCTTATTATTTACCTACTTACAATTAGAATACATATTTAAATGGTGACAAGTAGTAGGAAATTTTACTGCCTCACTAGACAGGGTAGCCTAGTATGTACAGGGAACCAGATTCGCGCTAAAATTCAAATGGCGTCAACAATTCAAATGAGCCTAAAATTCAAATATATTCGGTTTGCAGAGGGTAAAATGGATTCGGGGGTGTGTGCGGGGATGTATGGGGGGCTCTGCCCCCCAAACCCCCCTAAATAATTATGTTCTAACCTAACCTAACCTATTTTCATGACTGTTAGTCATGAAAATAGGCTAACGAACCTATTTTTTTATGAATTTGGCTCAGCCAAAGTGAACACAAATACACTTTAGACATCTTTCACAGAAAAAAACGGATAAATAGAAAAAAAAAACGAAAAAAAAGGTCCGCCCCCACTGGGATTCGAACCAACAACCATCAATACCAACGGCGGCGACTATAACCGTAGGACCATTGCGAACTTGATAGCGATGCCGAAAAACTTTAATATCTACTGTTAGTGTCACGCATGCGCACTTTATGCAAGGATTCTATTGGTGCGAATCTGGTTCCCCGTACATACTAGGTTACCCCACTAGACATGGTATGTTCTGAGGCAGTACTAGATGTTAACAAAATGCTAGTATAAAATATAACCACACATAACATGGCTTAACCCATTCAATGGAATAACAAGTAAGACAAGCATAAAATAAACATTTTACTTAAGATATTTCCAATCCAATGGATGAAAGGTCCGTCAGGCGACGAAAGACGCACCATATCCCCCGAGTGGAAATTAAAGAGCAAATCATTTGAGCCTTCTTGCCCTTTTTCTTTGAGCCATTGCTTTTTGGTTTTGTTAATGTTCATCTCTAGGCAAATTTTTATGAAAGCATCATATTTTGAAAGCTTATTTCTTAACATATGAATTTAATCTAAATAGATATATCAACATATTCAGTACTGCAAGTGAAGCAAAAAATAATAATATATACCTATATATGAATGAATTAAGCTGTATTGTTTTTCAGGCTTCCTGGCATCTTTTGTAGCCATGTAGGACGTAGGTTTCTCATCATTTGTTCCTTATCAATTCTTTCAATGCTAACTTGGCCAATATAGATGAAATGCATTATTTGAGGAAGGAGTAGGAAGAGACGGCTGAAAAATTGGATGATAGGAAATGTAACCATCCTAAAGCAACCCAGTTAGATCACATAAAGCAGATCCTAGAGAATGGAGAAATAGAGGGTAATGGTTAGCCATTACCCTGATTGTATGAATATGATTGAAGCGAGAAAAGTGTGTCAAAATCGGCTTGCTTGGCATTATATTATCTTCTCTTCCTACCGCAAATAGGAACATCTTGTAATATATGCCGCAAAAAGTTCAATCAATCATATGCGATACATATGCGGGTGTAACACCCGAATGCAGAGACATTTTTTTCCTAAGGTAAGGTCCTTAAGATTATTTTTTCAATGCAGAGTCAAGAAATCTTAAGGTATGACGTCACATCACTTTTCGCAAGGAAGCTACGCCGTTTTTGTATTGAAATCGCTAGTCAGAGAGAAATTTTACACTTAAGGAGGCCATCGCACATGCGCAATGGTTAAAAAACGTTTGACGTTCTTCGAAAGTGTAAGGTATCTGGTAGGGGTACCTTACAGGTGCCTTACAGTATTAAATAACAAATATTGTTCGTATTCTGTGCCCGCGATTGAATAATGGATAGTGATTTTAAACATTTTGCAGATTACGCGTTGGATTGGGGGCGATTTTTGCCGTATTATTGCGTGTTATGCGAGATTGACAGAACTCTCTCGAGTTTCGGTCAAGTACCGGTTTCGTGTTACGAAAGATACATTTCTGAACGAAATTGTGCCGCTTGTGAGCCAGAACCGAGGCCTGCCTATTCCATCCATCATCCAAGCAGCTATTGCTTTAAGATTTTACGCAACTGGCAATTTCCAGGTTAGTTCATGTCAAATTGGTGTGTGTATTTACGCAGTGAAAGTTAACTTTTTTAACAACGTTAGTTGATTAATGTGTCAACGCGAGATTGACGAAAGCACTCCAGCTCATTAATATTATCGTGAAAGTGCAACTCCCTGTTAAAATCACTTACATTAGTGTTTGTATTGTGTTTCTCTAGTTTGACTTTTTGAATAATTTCAGGTTATTTGTTTTAGATAGTTATAGAAGATTTGGAGAGAGTGAGCCAATCAACTGGCTGCAAAAACGAGGAATATTGTGGAGAGAATGTTTAGATTGTGGAAACGATGCTTTCCATGACTATCCAGGAATCATTACTGCGTGTGCAGTTTTACATAACATTATTTCTATTATGGCAAAAGATTCCCCGTTTCTGTCATCTACTCCAGAGGATGTAATGGTAGCTGATACATCCTTCCTAACATCAAACACTTCATGAGGCCACCAAATGCGGGCAGCCTCCATCCAACGACATTTTGTTTTAAAAAAATGTCCTTGGATGTATGTAAGTTTTGTAAGTATGGTTTTTTATCAATAACAAACATGCTTGATGTCTGATACCATCCCCAATATCACCTAGGGATTGTGTACTAACTTTTATGACACTTCATTTCAAATTTGTATTGTCTATATAATTGTGTTCTAGTTTTTAATGTCAAATGTTGTGTTCTATATTCTCGACCATTTCTTCTCAGTTAAAATTACAAACATATTCCCTTCTGCTGCAGGAGCAAGGGCTCCTTCATCTGCACTCACAGCATCCCATCCTTATTTTCCACTTCTGATTCAAACCGCACTATTTTCCTGTACGAGTTCTCCAAGTTAACATTATAATTAATTGGATTTTTTTTTCATATATATTATCCTGTCTTAAACTAAACTTTGTACATGCAAGAAGTATTAAATAAATAAATAAAAATTTCATATGGTTCTTATCAAAATATTGTTTTGTGTTCTTTTTTTAGGTAAGGATGTATGAGCTACCGATATATTATAGCCTGGAGTAGATGGCAGACATGTGGGATCATTCGCCATAATACCAATGTTTTGCAAAAATGATGTCATCAACATTCTGCAGCAAAGATGTTTGAACTGACCATCGCTGTAAAACTCTAGTGAGTTTGTGCATTGCAAATATTTTGTGTATCTCAATATGTATATATCTTATATTAATAAAATGTGTATCTCAACACGTATTTTATAATTTATATCATCCTATGAAGACTCTAGTATGAAGACTCCGAGTGTAGCGTGAAAACGCCACGTGGTCCTACTGAAGCTTTTAGGATCACCACGGGAGTCAGACAGGGCTGCGTACTAGCTCCTTTCATATTCATAATAGTCATGGACTTCCTGTTGAGAAAGTCCATGCAAGGAGCAAGAGGTACACCGATAACACAGAGATGGTCTTATGGGCGAACTGTGCGATCTGGAGTATGCGGACGACCTAGCGTTGTTCAGTACGACAGTGGAGGAATTACAGCGCAGTGTTTCAAGACTCTGCGACGAAACAGCACGCCTCGGCCCTTCGAGTCAATGCCAGTAAAACGGAGCTCATGGCGAATAATGCCTGCCCCGATAAACAGCTACCGATAACCATCGATGGTCTCCTGGGTGGATAAATTCAAGTACCTGGGAGCAACTATTACCACCACTCGGGGCTGAGCTCCCGCTACGTATCGGTATGGCAAGTGGTGCCTTCAACAACATGACCAAGATATGGAAGGCTTTGGCGTTTAGTGTCGAGACGAAATGTAAACTGTTTGATGCGTGTGTGTTGCCCATTTCCTGTATGGGTGTGAGTCCTGGCACCTGACTTTGGCCCAGGCACAAAAAGTATCTGCATTCGAAACGAAGTGCCTCAGGAGAATTTTGGGTATAAGATGGTACCACCGCATCACGAACGACGCTATACGCCGGCGCACCTAGCGTGAGCCCATCACCTCTACTATTATGTGGAGGAGATGGACTTGGCTGGGACATGTGTTAAGGATGCCGAATGACAGTTGGCCGAGGAGAGTGCTGTTCTTCCTCCCATCAGGGTCCCGGACACGAGGAAGACCCTCTCATACTGTGTTCCGCTCCTTTGCAGCAGAGCTAAGGAATCTGGACATGGTGTGGGAGGAGGTCATTAACGTTGCGCAATGGAGAGCTCTTGTTGCCTCCCTTTGCCCCTAAGTGGGGTCTAAAGGGAGTTTGGATTGGAGTATGTATGTATTATGTAAGACAAATCTCTATCTTAAATGGTGCTCTTCGATGATAAGGAAGGAAGGGTTATAAAATTCAAAACACACAGCTGTGTATTAACACAAGATATTTATTTAAATAATGTTAATATAATTAGTTTTTGGGCCGATTGGCAAGTTCATTGCTGAATAAAATTTCTTTCAACCAAATAGTTGAGTTAAAAGTTTAGATTATATACATAAAGAAAATAGACACAATACATAAGCAATGTTTGTACCAATTTACCTCCGCTCGAGCATTAAGTTGCTTATGGAGGAACACCGTGTCTTGTGTTATGTTGTTTAATTGATTGTTGTATTTTAAATGTATATTATTTAAATAAATAAAAAAAAAATTGTAAAAAAAAAATGTAAAAAAGAAAGAATAAAATTATGTACCTATTTTCGAAAGAAATAGCATTGAGCGAGTCCGACATCATTAGGTAGTTGATTTCGTGAACTGCATGCCTTCGCTATGAACAATGATTAATTGTTTTTGAATGAAAATAGGATGGATTGAGCCATTTTGCTGTTGAAAATTGATAACAATTTGAAGAATACCGTCTGGGGTTGACAATAGAAGATAGTAAGTGGTCTTCTAAGTGCAAGGCTGCTACGGTTCCATAGCCTCATCAATCGGACTCCTGAAATCAAATAATCCATGTTAGAAAAATAGACATAATAATTTATTTATTTATTATGGATCAATGCGACATTGTCACTTTTACAACAAAGAAAAAACATTATTAATACAATACATACATAATATGCACTTACAAAAAAGGAAACTAGAATAGTAGTATCAGAATGAAGTAAAAAATAATGATATGTACCTTTCTGCAAAGAGTGGCCAACATTATCCATTTAATACCCGATTCTGGTTGTGTATTCAATAATTCAAATTATTTAATTGTTCTGAAAACATCTTCTCACTGGCAATTATTAATCCCACATGAGGGTGGGGTCTGCGTCTGCGATTTTACGCCGCCACTTGGCTCTGTCCTGTGCGTCCTCGGGGGTAGTTCCACAGCTCCTCATATCATTTCTAATAATTGTTCTGAAAACATAAAATTCCTTATTAATTTGCATATACAGGAAAATTATAAATTAATGGGTTTCGATATATTTATCATGACATCGGTTGACTGATAGAAATTGCCTAAGGCAAAAAATTAGAGTTCGTCGTTAAAGATGATGTGAAAATTGGTGAACAGAGTAACGAACAAAATTGATTACAAATTAAGATTTTTGGTAGTTATATACTGAAAGGATGTCCATAAACAAAGTTATATTCTTGGAAGACTACATATCCTCTTTTGTCCGCAGCGAAGTAATCGCTAGAGCAGGCACTGGTGTAAGGAGTCCTTAATGCCACCTTGTCCCGCTCCTCAGTATACCGTTAAAAACTCGCCGAGTCTCTTTCCAAGTTGTCGACCTATAGTTTGTTGTCCGTATCCTGCGTTTTGCTCGCAGCAGGTACGCGAACCACGTACAAACTATGGATTTTTTGTTACGTTGCATGCAACGGTTACAGCTCGTGGCTCAGGTGAGTATGCGTCTTGACGCTAACAAAGTGTTTTGTGAAATCCAATGTGTATTATATTTTCACCTAATCCATGACGTCCCTTGCGGGGTAAGTAGATAGGACAGAGAGGTTCGGGACCTCCCAAAAAGTTAAGAAACAATGAATTGGTTACTAATTAAATCGTTGAATACTCACAGAATGCAATGAGGAAGGGCCACCAGGTTGGATAAAAGATACACCGCCTGTCCTCAATCTTTCTACTTGGGGTTTTTAGGTTATCCCAACATTTGCGCAGTTGTGCCTCAATCCTCTTAAATAAAAGTAATATTATGATGAATGACTTTTATTCAGATTTATAAATATGTTACTAACAGTAAAATAGTTTATAAGAAGTATAGTGGTTACCTTTTCGAGTGTTTCGATGGAGAAAGATAAATCTATCGTAATACTTTTCCACGCTTGTTTCTTTTTCTCCGCCTCCTGGCCCTCCGAAGACTTCGAATAAATCACTGGTAACTTTTCAATGAATTCGTTAAATAAGGAGATCACTAAAATATTTACGAGCCGTCATTTTCTAATATTTATTCGCTTTTAAAAATAAATCCGTCGTATGCAAAATGTCAAGTCGTATATTTTTGAGGTATAACTCGCGTAATTTGATTGGCTGGCGTGTAAACTGGCAAATGCTGCGATGTGATTGGTTGGCTGATACTGCGACCATAATATTTTTTGATAATATTGGATTTCTTAAATATTTTGATAAAATATTAATATCCATCGTGAATGGAAAAAAAAATGCCGAGATAATATTTGAGCTCTATACAACTTGTAACGCCTTTTTATTAAACTGTTATGCAGTTATTACTTTCAGCGATCAAAAAATATGTATTTAATTTAACTATAAATGTGAAAATAACGTATAAAATGAACAAACAAAAGTATTATAAAAAAATTAGATGTGTTTCAACTTGCACGACAGTCACCCTACCACGGCGTAGAGGTTTGCGTAGACAGCCTTACGTTCGCTCCTTAATTAGGTTTAGGTAAGAAATGACTCTGCAACGCGATGTTTTTTTCCTTAAGGTAAGGACCTTACGTAGGGTAAGGACCTTACCTTAGGAAAAAAATGTCTCTGCATTCGGGTGAAGGTGTAGATAATGATGGAAGTAAGCATAATAAATAATGAAATAAGTAAATAATATACGTATGTCTTTAGACCTTGTCAAGCTTATCGCCAAGAAAAACGGACTCGCTTAATATTATAGAATAAAATAGATTAAGTAGATATAAGTAAGATTATTGTAATAGTAGAAAGAAAGTCCAGACTTACTTTAAGTTAGTAAAATTAAACCATTTTTCTAAGTCAATGATTAAAAATTTTAAGTTAAAATACCAAATCCAACACACATCCCACCAAAGATGGACTCTTGAAAATATTTCTACAGCCACCTCATCATCTCTCAACATTTGTCTTTCACACACTCCACTTGCCCTCCTGATCTCTTTCTTTTCACTTCCTACCAAAATACTTTCATATTTCCTTTCACAATCAAGACAACTTATGACTCCGTTATTGAATGAATTAATGAATGAAAATTTATTTCCTTATTATTTACCTACTTATAATTAGAATACATATTTAAATGGTGACAAGTAGTAGGAAATTTTACTGCCTCACTAGACATGGTCTGTTCTGAGGCAGTACTAGATGTTAACAAAATGCTAGTATAAAATATAACCACACATAACATGGCTTAACCCATTCAATGGAATAACAAATAAGACAAGCATAAAATAAACATTTTACTATATATTAAGATATTTGCAATCCAATGTGTTTGCTTCACACGTTGCCGAAGCCCTTTCAGCTAACGTGATCAGCAGGAAAGTGAAAAGTGGACTGTACTGTGATGGATTGCAATGCACTTACCCCAAATCCAATGTTCTCCAAATATGTATGAGAGATATCCTTGTTTTTCTGGCAGCACTGCACTTTGATTAAAACTATATTAAATAAATGTGGATGCACAAAATATAATGTAAATTGATAACGATTTGATATGTCCGATGTGTTCTACACTTCCGAATGCGTAGATGCGATAAAAAAGCGGTTTTTCCGTGTGTGTGTGTGTTCCCGAGATGCGGTGAGTACCGAGTCCTGAAGTGCACTGCTTTATTGGAAGGGCCCCAAAAAGGAATAGGTAACAATACATGCTCTGCAGTGCGAATCACTGATTGTGACATTTGACCCATGTACCTATACATAATTATGTAGGTACCTATATAATACAACATGTTCAATTAATAATATTGAACATACTCCCACCCGAAAGAAAAAATGCGAAAATACCCAGAAAATATCAAACCGTATAACTAATTACGAACTAAATAAAATAAATTAACCAAATTAACAGCTCGGTAGCGGACATATCTTTACCACTGGTCGAACCGATAAACCAGTGGAAGTTTTTAATTTCACTACATGAACGACACCATCACTAGCGGGAAGTAATTCCATGATCTTCCCCATTTTCCACCTGAGTGGAGGCGCATTATCCTCCCTTATGAGGACCAACGTACCTTCCCTCGGGTTATCCCTGTTTCGGGTCCAAAAAATTCGAGCTGAATTAACTCGAAAATCGGGCAAGTCAGCCATTAGAGGCTCCACAGACTTTGGTCTATTGCGAAAACAATTCATACACCGGTGTATGACCTGACGGACCGCATCCCTTCCTGATAATATCCAAAATTTCTGTCGCACCAACGACAGAGTAAGTGACGGTCCAGCATGCAAATTAAGAACGTGATAATACAAGATAACCAATCGAGAAAAGGTATGGTTTTTCGGTAAGACGATCTGGTGTTTGGCCGACTCACTTATACCTGCCTTCCTCAATCTACCTCCTGCCCTTAACACACCATTCGCATCAATGAATGGGTGCAATTTACGCAATGATGAGGCATACGATTTTCCTTGACGTATTAAACCAATTTCCTCATGAAATGCAACCGCTTGCACATTCCTAACAATGCACATCATGGCACAGTCCCACTCTGCTATTGAAATATTTCCCGATAAATTTTCTCCGTTCCCAATATTATTACAAAAACGTCTGCATAACGCTGTAACCCTAATTAATTTACTAAGTCTACTATACCTATCAATAATATCCCAATAATTCTCCTGTTTTATTGACGCATTGTGAACCAATTCCGTATGAGAATGCGACCCCAAGTTTACGACCTCTGGGTTGTCCGGCCACTCCGAACGAGGCTTTGCCAACCAAGCAGGGCGAAACCACAACGAATGGTCTACGAGTTGACCCGGTAATAAACCCCTAGATGGGCAATCCGCAGGATTGAACGACGATGGAACGTATCGCCATTCCATTGAGTCACCAAGAGCATGTATCTGTGATACCCTACTGCCCTCAAATATTTTAAATTGGTGTAACGGAGTTTTAAGCCACGAAAGAACTACCTTAGAGTCACACCAAGCAATAACATTTTTTAAATCCAAAACGTCCTTGTAAACAGATTTAATGTGATTCATCATTTTCGCTAACAAAACTGCTCCACACAATTCCATTTTTGGAATTGTTAATCGCTGCTTAAGCGGTGCAACCTTTGACCTACCCAAGATCAAACTTATGTTTACACTGCCGGACACACCCTGCGCCCTCAGATAAACGACAGCGCCATAGCCCGCTTCTGACGCATCGCAAAATTCGTGCAGTTCAAAATCATGTACTTCATTCGAAATTCCTACAAATCGTTCAATTTCAATTTTTGATAAATCACCAAACTGTGAAACATAATCACGCCACCGTTGTTCGATTTCATAAGTTAATGGTTGGTCCCAATCAAACTTCATTAACCATATTTCTTGTAGCAGTGATTTTGCGGCAAATGTGACTGGCGTAAGCCATCCACATGGATCATAAATGCGAGCAATATTTGAAAGAATACTGCGCTTCGTCAATGAGTTATCCGAAATACTCGCGTGATATTGAAAGAAATCCCCGTGTGGATTCCATTGCATTCCGAGTACTTTTCTCACGACGTCCGCGTCGAACTCTACAGAACAATCGTCCAAAGTTGAAAGAAATTGTTCGTTATTACTCAACCATTTCCGTAATACGAAACCTGCGCTATTTAAAAGATTACAAAGTTCATTTTTATATCCCATTGCTTCATCCACTGATGATGCGCCACTGAGAATATCGTCGACAAAAATATCATTTTTCAAAATTCGACATGCGTTTGGATATTTACTTTCCTCTTTAGACAACTCTAAAAGACAACGCATAGCTAAGTATGGTGAGCTTGTGACACCAAAAGCGACAACCGCTAAGCGATAGTATTCAATTTCTTGTGCGGGCGAGTCTCTCCACACTAACCCCTGATAATTACGGTCGTCCGGATGAATCATTACTTGACAGTACATTTTCATGATGTCGGCCGAGAAAACTACGTTATATACCCGAAATCTCAGCAATATATCAACTATATTTTGCTGAAGCTTTGGACCTGACATCAGTGTGTCATTCAATGAAACCTTGTTACTTGACTTCATTGACGCGTCAAACACGACCCTAACTTTAGTAGTGGAAGATGTCTCTTTTACAACACAATGGTGTGCCATAAAATACTTCACTTCCGATAGTGAAGCTTTTTCTATATATCCCAGTGATATATATTCATGAATAAATTTAGAATATTCTAAGTTTAGATCATTATTTCCCAAAAGTTTTCTTTCCAATTCCTGAAATTGCCTAAATGCAAAATTATACGTTTCGCCCAAGCGCGAACAATTTTCCTTGATATTTACTATTTATCCATTTTATGAAGGGTAAGCGAACCATGAATCGCCCGTTAGCTTGTCTACTGACCGTTTCAGTAAAATATTCTTCACACTTCTCTTCCTCATGACTAAGTAGAGAAGGTGCAAAGTTACATTCCTCTAATTCCCAAAACCGTTGTATAGAAGTATCTATAGTTATACTGTGTGAAAGTACAGGAATATTTTCCTGTGTTACGTTACTTACTTTACCGACTATGACCCATCCGAAAATAGTAGAGTAAGCAGAAGGTAACTGAGGAGAAACCGTCATTTTTCCTCCATCCATAATGTCCGAATAAACATCCGCTCCTAGCAGCATGTCTATTGGTTGCGGTGTGCAGAATTCCGTATCTGCCAAATTCATATTACGAAACTTTTCAAAGCAATCTGACGACAATGACTGAGTTGGTAGATTTCCCGTAATCTTATCCAAAACAAAAGCATTGACAGAAATGATCGGACCCGATTCCTGAACCGGTTTAATGTTGCATATAACCCGCCCTCTGGTACTGCATGAACGATTATTTCCGATCCCCGAAATATTTACATTTGAATATCCTCTCTTCAAACGCAATCGTTGTACACAACGTTCTGAAATGATAGAACACTGTGAACCACCGTCTATCATAGCTCTCAGAGTGTGATAGTTTCCGTAACTATCCTGCACATGAATTTTGGCTGTAGCTAATAAAACTATACTGATACCCCGCGGTACCCCTACACATGACGCACAAGCGATTGAACGATCAGTTTTGCGGTTTTCCGATTCCAATAATTGTCCTTTCTCAACATGCAATAGACTATGATGTTTTCCGCCACAAGAACTACAAACACGTTTTGATTGGCAATTTTCCACCTTATGTCGGCCCATGCAATTCCAACATAAATTTGATGAGCGAACTATCTTCCTTCTGTATATCACGTCAGCCTCCTTAAATTTGCTACACTCGTAAAGATTATGACTATGCTCTTTGCAGCAAAGACACGTCCCCCTTTTAGCTTGTTCAACCGTATGACATTGTGTATTATTTCGTATGTTTTCCCGTTTATTCTGATAAGCTGCTTTGCACACATCTTGTGCCCTACATTCCCCCTCTAAAAACTCCAATAATTCGACAAACGTTGGTATTTCGTTACTTTTTTTTTTTTTTTTTTTTTACCCATCACGCCGTTTCCCGAAGGGGGTAGGCAGAGAGTACCGATTTCCACTCTTTCCTATCCAAACAAACCTCTTTCGCTTCTTCCAAACGCATAACATTCCGCATACATGCTCTTCTATTTCTTTTACTCCTGACTTGGCCCTCCTCTAAGACGGCATCGATATGATCGGACCATGTCATTCGAGGTCGGCCTCGTCTGCGTGCACCCATTCTTTCAGATTTATATATCCTTTTAGTCATTCTATCTTCGTTCATTCTCTCTACATGCCCAAACCACCTTAATTTATTCACTTTCATTCTAGTCACTACACTAACATCCACTCCACATTCCTTTCTAATACTATCATTCCTCACCTTATCAATCAGTCTCTTTCCGCGTTCAAATCTGCCCCTTAATTCTGGAGTTATTTTCTTCAAACAAATCGTCGTCCCAATACTATACAGAGACAAGTCGAAAAAGTCCATTTCGAGTAAAACGCATTTGAAGATTTCGAACAAAGTATTTCTTTGATATCTTAGAAGAAAATAAATAAATTGTGTATATTATCTTGCCATGTTGCGAGAAAAATAGTTAGTTTTATAAGAAACATAAATTTAGTTAATTAAAATGTTTTATAAATATCTAAATATTTAAAAATACAAAGGTATTTCGACTTAATTTTAACGAAAATCTCTCACCCGGAAATTTTTCTAATTCTATACGGAGACATTTGATTTGTCTCTTTATAAAATTGAACTTTTAGTGAATTAGTTGTGATTATTAGTACGTATTCTGTGTTCATAATAGTGGGTTGGATTTTTTGAACGGTCGAAAATTTAATTTAAGAATATTTTTATATTGCGGAGAAAGGTTAATAATCTTAAAATGAATACGAGAACTCGCAAAATTAAGATGATGGTGGAAAGTATTAAGAGGTCAAGAGTCCCAGAATCGCAGATTAGTAAGTTTTAAGCAATTCTTTGAAAAAATATAAGCTAAAAATTGTTGACATATAACAAACAACAACAATACTCCCTTTTACACCCCACTCAAGGGCATAGGGAGGCAACAAGAGCTCTCCATTGCGCTCGATCCTGCGCAATGTTTATGACCTCCTCCCACACCATGTCCATGTCCCTCAGCTCTGCTTCGAAGTACCGGAACACAGTGTGAGAGTGTCTTCCTCGTCTTCGGGACCCTGATGGGAGGAAGAACAGCGCTCTCCTCGGCCAACTGTTATTCGGCATCCTTAACACATGTCCCAGCCAACTACATCTCCTCCCCACAAGTGTAGAGGTGATGGGCTCAATCTGGGTGCGCCGGCGTATAGCGTCGTTCGTGATGCGGTGGTACCATCTTAAGCCCAGAATTCTCCTAAGGAACTTAATTTCAAAGACTGAGACTTTTTGTGCCTGGGCTTTGGTCAGGTGTCAGGACTCACACCTATACAAGATAATGGGCAACACACACGCATCAAACAGTTTACATTTTTTCGTCTCGACACTAAACGCCGAAGTTTCCAAATCTTGGTCATGTTTTTAAAGGCGCCACTTGCCATTCCGATACGTATCGGGAGCTCAGCCCCGAGCTCACCAGAGGTGGTAATGGTTGCTCCCAGGTATTTAAATTCATCCACCCGGAAGACCTGGTGACCGTCGATGGTTATCGGTAGCTGTTTATCGGGGCAGGCATAACTCGTCATGAGCTCCATCTTACTCGAAGGCCAAGGCGTGCTGTTTCGTCGCAGAGTCTTGAAACACTGCGCTGTAATTCCTCCACATTCGTACTGAACAATGCTAGGTCGTCCGCGTACTCCAAATCGCACAGTTCGCCCATCTCTCTGTGTTATCGGTATACCTCTTGCTCCTTGCATGGAATTTCTCAACAGGAAGTCCATGACAATAACGAATATAAAAGGAGCCAGTATGCAGCCTTTTTGGCTCCTGTGGTGATCCTAAAAGCCTCAGTAGGACCACCTGGCGTTTTGACGCAACACTCGGAGTCTTCATACTGGGACTGCACCATTTTAACTATCTTCGGAGGTATACCGTACAGAGCTAAAATTTTCCATATCGATGGTCTATGTGGGCTGTCGAAAGCCTTTTCAAAATCTATGAAGCAACCAGCGACTGGAGAGTTAAACACAGGTACACAGCCGCATTTGTTTCAAACTTGAGAAAAATATTTCTAGTTGTCTACATACAAATAAATAACACGATCAATTTTTTTTTTAATTTTTGAATTGTATAGAATATCTTCTCTTGCTACTGACGTTTTTTGTATGGATAATACTTACCATGTACCTATATCAATTTAACTTATTCTCTTTCAACTTTTACATTTTTTTTTCAATATAACAGAAAAACTTTTCGGAAAGACAAGCGATCAAAGGAAATTTTTTATTTTGTATATAGTAATATTAAGTATTTCTTTTTTTTCCTTCATCAACCATGATCGCTCTTGAATTGTATAAATATTTAACTTTCCTTATTTTCTTTTTTTGTATAATGTAAATACTCACCTAGTACTTAATAGAGAATTACTCCTTACTATATATTTCTTTCTTTTATTACATAGAGGCTCCATCACATATACTATTAGGGACGTGTATTATATAATGTTATGGCGTCAGATTGGCTTGATCTGATCCATATCTTTGAGATGTAAGTAACTTTTCTCAAGGCAGAATGATAGCAAGGAAAAGGTGATCTTAATAAGAAAACTCTCTTATGAGTTCAGCAGAGGGTTGAGAATATCTTTAGTACTCACCAGCTTTCACTTTCTCTTTATGAGTAAATCTGAACAGTTAAGAGGAATTCAACTCACTACCGAAATGAAACCAAATTTTAACTTTTAAATTACACAAACACTATATTAATAAACTTAAACAAAATTATCACAGGAAATATTTTTACTTAAAACTAATTACAATATTGTGCACTGTTGGTTCTGAAGGGAAAGAGTGAAATTTCAGCAGAGAAAATATCTATATATAGGGCTTTTATTCTTGCAAAATAATTTGTAAAAAAAGGTGAAGTATGTTCCCTCTGGTGCGAAATAATCTAAGCTCGGTTATCTTGCTAAAAGGTGGTGAATCTTCCTTGTTGATAAGTAGTAGTTGTCTCCGGCGTATTTCGCTAGATGGCTCTTTTCCTTTCCTGAAGATGGCGCTTCACATATCTATACTAATATATAAAGAGGAAAGATTTGATTTTTTGTTTGTTTGTTTGTTTGTTTGTTTGTTTGCATCGAATAGGCTCCAAAACTACTGAACCGATTTGAAAAATTCTTTCACTTTTGGGAAGCTACAATATCGGCGGTGAACATAGGCTATATTTAATTTCCAAAAAAAAGTGGGTAACCTACGAAAACTTCAATAATGTAACCCAAGGTGTAAAAAATTTACCTAAAATATTCTTTTTATCGCGAACGCTGTGAAAACTAATGATGATAGAATAAAACAATGTACCACAATTTTGTAGAAGACATCATTATTTACAAAAAATATCGCGACAGCATATGTCTAACTATTATAGTTATGCCACAATAAGTGTTTTTTTATTTAAAAAAAATCAATAAAATGTCACCAATAGAAAAGGCTCTTTATTGGTATCTTGGTATTACTCCTTATTAAAATAAATTAGTTCATATTCAAGTCTGCTTCAATATGTTTGTATAACTTTTTGAATTATTCAATTCGGACATTCCATTCGAAAGTTATCACGAGTTTAAAAATGTGAGTATTGGAAAAAAAAGCATAGTCTCTTATCATCTCAACTTATCCGATGCAGAGTGCGTACGGGAGCCGGGGAGGGCACTGAGGGGAGTCATGACGTCAAGTTTAGTAGAAATACCGCGCAAAGTAGTCACGGTGGTAAAGTGACGTGACACGATACATTGCAATGCAATTATTCCAGATTAACATTATGCTATAAAATATTTTGAAAAAGTTAGGGATCTGTATGAAAACTAAATTATTTTTTAGTATCTATCTACCCGTGCGAAGCTGGGGCGGACCTCTAGTATGATATAAAATATATAAATAAAATGTTGCTGAGGTTCACTGCTACAATGTCTAGAGTGTCCCATACTTACAATTTCATTTTTCCTTTTTTTCTTTCTCAGCTTCCTTCTTGAAGGAGGGAGGCTGGTGTAGCGGCACGCCACTGTTCCCCACGGGTATTGTCGCACCTTATCACAAGGAGCGACAATACGACCGGTAGGACCTCCAGCCCTACAGATGAGCGACGAGAAATCATTCTCGTGTGTGACGTCGCCTACCGCTACACGCCTTTACTAGCTTCTCTCAGTTCGATATATTGTATTCGTTTATTCATGTAATTTATTGTAACACCATATTATTTGAGCCAATAAACTAAGTCTAGAGTTTACTCGCGTTTGTTCTATCATCTAACTAACCTAATCAGGAAACAGCATCTGAGCGCCCTGCTCTGCTGTATGGTGTCAGAGCCAACTGGCTCCACCATGTTCCCAGCGTGTGGAGTCAGCGCTGGAAGGGAGTAGCTTCCATACTCCAGATAGCTCCCCAACTCGAGAGTTACAGTATGAATGTCTCCAGTTTAATAGCACATTACGAAGATTTAGAAGCAAAAATTGATGCCATAAAACCAAATATGTTGATGTTAAGTGAAACATGTGTGACAGAGGAAATAAATGAATTTGAAACTGCTTTTGCAGGACATACAACAATTAGATGCGACTCATTTAGCAGACACACTGGTGGAGTTGCTATATTGCTAAAAGATAATGTTAAATTTAAGGTGATATCTAGGAATGTACTCGATGAAAAAATGCGTCGTTTTTGACAATCGAAATAAAGAGTGGAATGAGAAAAGGAGTATATGTTTGCGTATACCATTCGCCAAATCATAGTCATAGCACATTCTTGAATTATTTTGAGACTTATTTAAGAAATTTTAAAAGAGAACATGTATTGTTGTTTATATCTGGGGATTTCAATATCGATATGAAAAATAAAAATTCATATGGGACTAGACTGCAAAATATTATTAATGAAAGTGGTTTGAAACAATTAGTAAAAGACTATACCAGAACCACAAATAATTCGAAATCTATGATCGACTTAGTAATATCCAATGATTTTTATTTGAGGGTGTCAATTGCTGAGAATTTCAAAATATCAGATCACGATACTATTTTGTTGAGTATGAAAGCAAAAAATATAAAAAAATATGAAGAGAAAAAAATAATGTATAGGCAGAAACGACAGTATACTAAAGAATTGTTGATAGAAAAATTACTAGAAGTACAATGGGATGTTAAGAATGATATCAATGAGGATGCAGATTTTTTTGTTAATACTCGTAATATGACAGATGTCGTGAATGCAATTATGCCTGTAAAGCAAATAACATTGAAAAATACATGTGAATGGTACACAGAGAAATTGAGACGACTACGCAAAGAAAGAGATGGATTATACCGGGCATTCAAGCTGACTGGCAAAACAGAAATATGGTTGAAATATAAAAAAATGAGAAATGAATATAGTAGAGATATAAAAATACAAAAGAATGAGTATATAAAAAGTAGAATACAAAATAGTAAAAATAATCCTAGTAAAATGTGGATGAATATAAAGTAGGTATGTATTAAAAGGTAAAAAAGCAAACCCTCTTGCAATGGTGGATTTTCCAGATGGAACCGAAGATGATTGTCATAGAATTGCTAATAAGTTCAACAAAAATTTTATAACACGTGTAGAATGTATCGATAATAGCATAAAAGCTTGTAAGAATAAGGAATGCAAGTCATTGGAACTGGTAAAGTCTGCAAGGTGTGAATTTAAATTTGAGTTCATAGCAAATGTAGAGGAACTGAAAAACAAGTACATGAAGACGATAAAGTCCAAGAATTCTGTATATGGAATAACAATTATTAATGTTATAAAAAACTCTTCGGAGGTGACTGGTGGTTTCCTGGTAGAGACCTTAAATCAGTCAATGAGGTGTGGAGCTTTCCCTCAAAATTGGAAAATTTCAAGGGTGACTCCGGTTCCCAAAGTACCCAACGCCAGAGTTTTTGATGAATTTAGACCAATAAATTGTCTTCCAAAATATGAACAACTAATGGAAGTCACAGTTAAGGATCAAAAAGTAAAATATATACATGGTAATAACATACTGGTGCCACAACAGTCGGGGTTTAGATCGAATTTTTCATGCGAAACAGCAATAAACTACGTTATACACAATTGGAAAGAAAGTCTGGACGAAAATAATATAGTGATAGCGGTGTTCTTGGATTTCAAGGGAGCTTTTGAAACGATCGACAGGAAAAGACTGATTAAAAAATTTGATATTATAGGAATTAGAAATAATATTAGCGCATGCTATCAACTTTTTAGACCACATGGTGGACGCGATTCTTATGAATACGGAACAAAGTGCCTTTGACAACAATACAATATAACAAAAAGCAGAAACAAGAATGAAACAATAATAACATATAGAATACAAACATAGAATACAAACACAGTTTGGGGCAGATAGAATAAAACAATAAGCAAAGAGAGTACATAATATCAAAGAATAAGGAATACTTTATGCAGGTGAAAATAAAAATGTTATCAGGCTATTAAAAGCATAACAAAACTGTAGTGTTATTAGTGTTTTGTTATAGGTATATTTTTTTTTTGTGTATGCCGTCGCTAGCACTGGGCGGCGTCGCGAGCCGCCCAGTGCTAGCGACGGCATACACTCGGACATCGTCGGAGTGGCCGTGGTTCGAATCCCCAGCGTGGCAATGGGAGAAAATATTCGAATCAGTGTACTTAAAATGGTGAACGTTGTATACGTAAAGGTGATCACAACTAAACCAGCCATCATGATTGATGAAGGTCGTAAGCCCTAATGGTACACATACTAACATTGAAATAGCACTCATACAAATGTGATGTTTGCAACAGATATTGAACGTGTATTCATAGGAATTAGAAATACTGAACTCAATTGGACGGACTGTGACGGTCGTAAGTCCGTAGTGATTTGTTAATACCATTCAAAATCTAACATCATTGGTGACTTGAAGAAGTCATTGGTTGTTTATATTCGCTAAATTTTGAGTCTTAAACCCTTAATAAATCAATGAAATATATTTAATTTTATCGAACCGAAAACTATCCTTTTTTTATGAAAAGCTTAAAATGTCAATTTTCTCCTGTAACATGCGGTTGGAACTAACGGCGTGTCCAGCAATGGGAAAATCAATACCTCAGCACATTGGAAAGGGTTGCAGTACGTCTCTATGTAACTACGTAGATTGATTTTGCTTTTATGCATATTGAGTCTTTGATCCTATCCTAATAGTTTTAATTTAATATTTTTATGGCCTTTATAGCCTTTTGTTCTTGAAGTCACTTGAATTACATTTTGAAGCAAAATACGAATACCACGCTCACTATGACCGGCCACTGTAGTTGAACTGTTTGTTATGCATTTCTTCCTGTGATGCGACGGTGACAATAATTTGGCGGTGAAACATTATTTGTACGGGAAAATGTACGTAAGGAAATGTATACTATAAATTCAGCAGTAGCTCATGTTTTTAGAAGGTATTTTAATAAAAGAACTTTTTTAATGTCAATTAAATTTTTTACATTTATTGAATTAAGTAGCTCATGTTATTTCAGTTCAACTGTTTTATAAAATAGAGAGAAATCAATAATAGCTTATACTAAGGGGTACCGTTGTACGAAATAAAATAAATCCTACTTTAAAGAGACATTTAAATTTCCTAAATGAAATCCTAGAAAATATATTACATCCGCAATAAAAATTATTATTATGTCATCCTTCACACGTTAAGAGGCATTTTTTCAAGTTAAAAAGGCTTCGCCCTAAACGTCGCATTTGAACACAACGATAAGAACATTCCAAATATTTATTTGATCCCGCCAACGATGTTTTTGTTGCGACCACTTGCGATATCCCAGAGGCGGCGGCTCTCTCGAATAAACACAGCCTTAATATTATTATTTTGATGAACGTATTATATTTGCACGTTCCATTCCGGTTCACTAGACAGGAATAATATTAAGGATATTTAGCCAGGATTTTTTTTTTTTTGTCATTGTGATACAAATATTATTCTTTCTTTTGTGTGTGCATAGAAGGCTGAAATCAGACAATTTTTTCTTATGAGATCATTAGGTGTTAATAAATAATTATTATCATAGAGAATTAAGCAGGGTACCGATAAACGCTATGTTCAAAATAATAATCGACGAAAAAAGACCGAAATGATTAACATTTTTGTGAACAATAATAACACTTGTTCGCTTATATGCCAGGTTCTATGTCCAAAACGAATTTTAAGTGTCTATAATTATTGCATTTTTTATGACTGATTTTACCCCAATTCCCTATCAGAACCGCTAAAATAAGTCATCAACATTGAATAAGACCCTCCACCACCCGAGTATTACAGGAATTTGGATATTCATTTTTACTCGCATTATATGAAGCCAAGACGGGACTCCGACATCGCCGTAAGGGTCCCACATCGGAGTAAAATCCCGTCCGATAAAAAGTCATCAACAATAAACTTTTTATGTCGCGGGCAATGTCAAGTGGTTTCAACCGATCCAAGCGGTATTGATTAAGAAATCGATCAAAGTGAACATAGCTGCAAGTGATTTCAAAACGAAATATTTACCCATATCAAAATTATCATCATGGCCGCCATGTTCCTTTTTTTCAAACAAATTCATTTTGATCAACTTTTGAAAATAAAGTTTCTTTTCTTTTTCTTACGAAATATTCTATACATTTAAAGTAATATTTATTTCAGGAACCAAGCACCGTGCCGTCTCAGAGTACCTTAATAAAAAGGTAAAAGATGGTACCAAGTATACTTTTCTTGGTTCTTTAGTCTCGAGAAAATATTCTTCAAAGAGTAGTAGGTAGTCTAATTTTCTCAACGTCTACCTCTTCTGCTTTCGTTTACTTTCGTTGCAGTGAGCAAATAAGCAATTTCGTTTATATAACATATTATTATTATGTTGTGCCTTTCATAAAAAAGTGGTGAGTTTATTTGTATCATATTTTTACAGGTAGATGTTTTCAGGAAAGAATCTATTCATATTAAAATTTTATTCTATTAAGCGAGTCGGCTGTTTTTGGCGATAAGTCCTTAAGACATACCTACATTTCTATCATTTTCTACAACTGGTTATTGTGTTGTCTTTGTGAATTTTGTTTTGTTTTAAGTAAATTCAAATGAAAATGTTGTAAAATTAACTCACATTTATTTGAAAATCTGAGAAATGGAAAATGCTCCTAAGTCCATTTAAAGAACACGTTACTTCACGAAGTGATCTGTTTTCTCCCTTGGGCAAATAAGATAAGCAGATCGGACAAGAGTCATCCGTAATATTTTTTTTTTTACCCATCACGCCGTTTCCCGAAGGGGGTAGGCAGAGAGTACGTACTTCCATTCCTTCCTATCCATACAAACCTCTTTCACTTCCTCCAAACGCATTACATTCCGCATACATGCTCTTCTATTCCTTTTGCTCCTGACTTGGCCCTCCTCTAAGACGGCACCGATTTGATCGGACCATGTCATTCGAGGTCGGCCTCGTCTGCGTGCACCCATTCTTTCAGATTTATATATCCTTTTAGTCATTCTATCTTCGTTCATTCTCTCTACATGCCCAAACCACCTTAATTTATTCACTTTCATTCTAGTCACAATGCTAACGTCCTCTCCACATTCCTTTCTGATTTTATCATTCCTCACCTTATCAATCAGTCTCTTTCCGCATATTATTATCCTACGCAGTGATCTCATTTCTACAGCATTTATTCCAACATCCAGAAATAATAATAATCCAGTAATAATTTCAGTGTAAATAAAAATCCCTTACATCTAAAAAATGTTTCATTCTATTCCATATCCAACACTAAAGATAGTTTGGGAAAGTTTTACAGTGACCTATCTCACCCATTTTCAACAAAGTTTTTGTTTTATTGATTTGTAATTTCCTGTTTTGCTGATGAAAACAAAATACTTTCAAGGCTCTGTTTTATATCTCGAAAATATCCTTGTGTTGTTGACAAAAAGTCTAAAAGTACTAGGTACCTTGTGGAACTCCTCTTTGGTTCTATTTTTTTTTTTTTAATGAAAATGAATCTATGCTCACTCAAAGTGAACACAAATACACTCCTTGACTCTTTCACAGTAAGCTACTGAAAGCTTGTGTCGTGAAAGAGGAAGATGGTCGGCACCTGGGATCGAACCACGACGACGACCACCAAACAGTACGAAAGCCGGCGCTGTAACCGTTAGTCTACCAACCACTTATTAGTTTGATAATGTTCGATATTTAAGGTTGGGTACATCAAAATATCAAATAAAGGCATATCATTTAAGTTTATTTTTAGTATTTGAATTTTGTCAAGTTTAAGTATTTCAGTTTATTACAGTGAACCCATATTTATACCAAATACATGACAGCAGTCGCAGTCTTTAAATTTGGTTGCTCTCTTGTTCTCAACAATTTCCAACTTTTATCTCTATTATTCATTTTATTATTAAATTTCTACTTGTTACATACATGAGATTTTGAAGATTTTGATTGAGAATTCTCATGATTAGGAGTTTCGGAGACAAACATTACCACCTAATGGCGAACGTCGTTAACGTAAAGTGATCACACTAAGCCAGCCTTCGAAATAACAGTAGAAGACGGTCGTAAGCCCGTAGTGGTTTGTTCCATTTAAAAATCGAACATTAGTAATGAATTGTTAGAGTCATTAGTTGTTATTTTTTCCATATTTATACGAATTTGCGCCCTTGAGAACACATGCCGGTTTTGTCTCGGGTGTCGAAGCCTATTATAGTCATAATATCGGATATCAAGTTTTGCCCGTCTCTATCGGTTATTTTGTCGAATCTTAAAACTGAATGCACACGTGAACTCATAAATAATAATTATAATGTGAGTTAAACCTATCCTGCAAAAATCAGATCCGACTTGTTTCTGTGTGAACGCAGCATTACAGCTTTCGGCTCAGGTGTATACGTGGCTTAAGGGAGGTATTTAGTAAAAAAGTCACGAATATTTTCTTATAAGCCTTATAAAGAAGACAAACTAGGAGCCGATATAGGAAACATAAAAGTATTATGACACAAGTCATTTGTCTGTCTGGAATGAAAGGGCCATTTTCACACCTGATTCTGTGACACTTGCCATGATTGATTCCTTTTTCTTTACAAAGACAAAAAAAAAGTTCGAAAAAAGTTGATTTTGTCCGTGTATCACCTATGCCTTCATTTGACGTATTTTTTGTGTCTTTTCGATAAAATTTTTTTTCAATCCAATTGACAATTTTTTACCTATCATCCCGAATCCCTTAGATAGGCAAGGAGAACGGACCTCCACTCTTTTCTATTCATGAGTAATTCTTTCGCTTTCCTCCTAGATACCATTTTTCATACAAGCTCTTCTTTTATTTTTCTATCAACCTGTTCTTCCTTGAGGATGGGTGACGGGCGCGGTGAAGGGCTCTAAGTGCCTCCTTAGGCCGCTAAGTGGGGTTTGAAAATAGAACAATGCTACTTTATGTGGTAGATCATTCATACTAAGCCTCTAAAACATCTTACCATTGCTTTTGTATTAAAAAAGACTGACCTCGGTAGTTCATGTCATTGTATAATATGCTAGGCTGGTTTACATTTAAAGTCTATGTATATAACAACTAATGACTCTAATAATAATTCATTACTGATGTTCGATTTTTAATGGAACAAACCACTACGGGCTTACGACCGTCTTCTACTGTTATTTAATGACGTTAGTTGTGTCAAAATGTGTATTTTCGAGAAATCTCATCCATTTCATATTGAAACATACCAGATGATCGCAAGAAACTATTTAAGGTATAAAAATTTTGTTTCACCAGTTATATTATTCGGTGTTGGACTAAATCGGTTAGCTGGTAGAAAGGTTATTTCCTTTTCATCAGATCCTTCGTGTCCATTGTTGGACTTTCGCCTCCCTCTGAGATTTCCACAACTCCCATCCACTCCCGAAAATCGTCAAATGTCTTCAGGCCACCTTGCCTGGGGCCTGCAAAAATTCTTCACCCTTTCATAAAAATCCTAAAAAGACATTTAAAATAAAAAAACAATCCACCATCATTTAGGTACCTGACTTTTTGTCGTTCTTTTGTGAGTTACAATATGATTTTTTATTGACATCAATATAAAAATTGAATAACTCTCTCACAATTTTAGTGTTTCATTCCTTGTTTTTTTTTTTTATTTCAAATCAAGTACAACTACGGATAGGAATCCTACCAGACTCGGGGTGTGAATATGGTGAGGAGGAACAGTCGATTGACCACATACTCTTTGCTTGCCCATTCAGAGGGTGTGGTGACGTATTTATTGAGGGGAATTTTCAGGGACCCCTCAGTTCTATCTCTTTACTTTCTATGCGTCCGAGGGACTCTTACGGTTATATTGCAAATTTTCTAAAAAGACACAATATTAAAATATAGATTGATCTCGAATAATTTTTATATAATACAAACTATTTGATTAATAATGGCACAAATCACTCTTTGAGGGTGGAATGCCTAATTAATAATAATAAAAAAAAGTAGAACTACGTTGGCTAATAGGTAGAGATTAAGTCCACCCTTTCAATTAATTGTTCAAACATTTTTCTTCATATTATTGTAAAAATCAGCAGTAATGTTGTATTTATTCATTAGTATAATTATCAGGAAAAAAACTTTAATTATCGAGATAAAAATACCTATGAACACTAAAAATGCTTGCAGTGAAACCAACACCTGTATGAAAAAGAAGTTTAAAAAAAAACTTCAAAGGGGAAATTTGTTCGCTCGTAGTAATTGAGTCAAAGCTGAAAATGTATAGAAGAACGTTATTGAATTCCTGAGCTTTTTACTATCAAAGTTAATGAAAATGATATTCTTTTATAATTTTTTTAACGATAGTTTCGTAATTAAATTTTCAGGTCATCGTTAAAAGTAAGCTGCCTTTATTTTTCAAAAACAAAAGCCATATTTAAGTGGAATTTTTCATTTGATTCCCTTCTATGAAGCCATAGAAGATGATAAAACTGTCGTTTTCTCATTTATGAACTTGCTCGACCAGTACTCGAATTTTGACCATAACTTATGTAAATAATTATAAATCTGAACATTACTTTGGTTCCATTGTCAAAGATGGAGCGAAGGCTATCTCAAAATTTTCTTTCAAAAACAATGTTATGGAAACGTGAAATGTTGATATGTACAAAGTTTTTTCTATTATTATTATTAAAGACAAACAATATTAATTTGTTTTCAATTTGAACACAGATAAACAGAAGAATATATGCGTCTGTGTCAATGTAAAATACATCGAAGTGTGTGTGAGTATCAAATACACAACATTAAAGTAGTGTTTTAAATGTTTTTTTTTATTGATTTAATCTATTTTTATGCATAGCTTCTTCTTCTTTTAGTGCCACTCCTATCGGAGGTTGGCCACCATCTGTGAATAAGTCTCACGGTCCTGGGCAAGTCTCACCAACTCTGCAGCCTCTGGCACACCAAACCACTGTCGTAGATTCTTAAGCCAAGAGGCTCTTTTACGGCCCATACCTCGCCTGCCCTCTATCTTCCCTTCCACAATCAGTTGAAGGAGAGCATATTTGTCGTTGCGAAAGATATGGCCAAAGTACGCGGCTTTCCGTCTTTTGACAGTGGTCATAACTAATTTAAAAAAAATATTAATATTCGCCACTCCTTCTCTATAAAAATTATAAGTGTGCGAAATCTCAAACTCAACCGTCCGCGCTATTTTCGTAAAATGGTCATAAAACTTTTCTCCACGTAAATATTAATATTATATAGATTCATATTCTGGTGTAGCTGCTCTTATAAAAATTGAAACCATTCCAAAGTGCTTCCTTTATCCCGGTTCAGTCTTGTCAACGCTATATTCGTCATGTGAACTGCAGATCAAGAAACATTTTCTTTTTTCTAAAATGTTTTGCTAAAGTACGAGGTACAAAATCATTAATTTTCTAAAGTACGAGGTACAAAATCAATTACATTTTGTATCTCCTGACAGTGGTCAGTAATAGTTTATTCTCTTTGTTCATGATTCGCAAGGCTTCATTGATAAGGAGTTCAAAGACAGATTTCGTTAGATCGTTTTTGCTCATGATTTTGACAGATACCAATCATAAATTCCACAAAGAAGCACAAAAATACGTAATGTATATATAATATATATTATATATATATATATATATTAATACGTGAAGGAACAACTTCTCAATTTCACCTTAATCTTGGTGCAAAATGCTCTCAATTTTCATTTTTTTACCCGCAGCAGGTGTTGCATAGAAACCATCGACTTAGCAACAAACATTATGAGCATGAAATTTTTTTTCCCGTAGTAGGATTTATTTTGTCATATGTTTTTAAATAAAGTTTCTACAACAAAGCCTCGATGCTCACCGGACCACTGCATGGCGTCGATTCCCCCACCTAACGCCACTACTCCCACTCCGCTTAACCACCTGCGCGCTCTACAGTGTGAGTGTTTGAAGCCAGTGAGTCCATTATGTCCCACCCTGTAGCTGTAGATATGAAAAATATTTCGTGTGGGGTTGACTATATTATGCTTTTGGAAAGTATACCTAAACACTGGTCAATTAATTGATTGAGATATGCTTATAATCACCAAGATGATTTCAAGTCAGTGAGAATATCGGAAACTTTTAAATATAAAGAATACGAAGACAAAATAACGAAGATATTCCTAATGTTAGCAAATAAACTACTTTTATCATTATGATATCAAATTATCTGGTAAATTATTGTGTATAAAATGTAACATATATAATATTATATCTCATTCAGAATACGTGTGTGAAGGTACTATTTTAGGGTGAAATATCAGGTACCTGCTTTATCTCAGGTTGTAAAGGTTGATTCACATTGGACGTGTTGAGGTATTCTGATATTTTATTTATTTATAGTACCATGATACAACTCTGAGCATAAGGTACAAATAAATACTCGTCACTTTTCGCAGAGTGTTGTGAAGTTAATCTAATATAATATATATTCAGATAATCGAACAATGAATCTAAAACGCATTGTTAAGATATACGATATATATCAAACAGTTGCCTCTGAAGTAGAAATATTCATTTTTGACAATAAATAAAAATAACTTTATTAAAAAAAAACTGTTCAAAGTTATAAAATGACATGTCCCCTACCAAGAAACGAACGTTAGTATTTACGTAATTCCGAAAATTCTACGCTATCATGGTCGGTCGTTTTAAGGGGCTTATGAGTGACCGAAAGAAATAAATTGGTCTAAACAAAATGAAAACAGGGTATTTTAAGGGTCTATAGTCTATGTGATGAAGTTACAAACTTTTCTTTACAATAACGTCTTGTTCAAGATTTAAAAAAAAATCTCACCGTTACTGCAACATCGAAATTACACAATGAGGTTTTTCGGCCCACCATTCTGGTTAAACGGTTCTACATCAAATCAGAGTTTACTTATAATTTTTTTCAGAGACAAGCACTTTATTTTCAAAATATTTTTCAAACTCAATGTATTGGTTAACGGATTTGGCTACTAGCAGTCATAAGACTGCACTCAAAACCAATGTATGAAATCTTTGTGTCTATAGGTAAATTAAACTTATATTTCCAAAAAATATCCGTCTAAGGCATTTATTTAGATTGAACTTTTCGGAGCATATGCGGCATAACTTATCGGACAGTGTGCATTGACCTTTACCTCACATAACGAACATTAACAGCAGATGACTTACGTGTATTTTTATAAGTCAAATTTCCTCATGTCACTGTGATGTATAGCCGCTGAGATAACACGAACTCGCCCCACACACAGTTTAGCACTGTCTGTGACCACATTTTAAGGAGCACTCGGATTAAAATATTATGTAGATGTTTGTACTAATAAAGTAATTATTAAATAAATAAATAAATAATCATAAGCCTTTTTTCGTCCAGCATCAATGCCACCTTTCCGAAATCTAAGATTCTCAGACTCGTTTCTCTATTCAACTCAATTCCGGCTACTTTCCCAATATCGTCATATCACCTCAGCAACCTTTGCGGATTTCCATGACGTTTTTTTGGCCACCACTCTAGGATTTTTTTGATCACAAAAGGTCCGTTTTTTTTTTCTCTCTACCCCTTAAGAGACACCACGAGATCGTTAAAAAAATGCGTCCAATATGACTAGAACACATCAAAATTATTGACGTTGTAGTCATGCTGAACATATGTAGAGTTACTCTTGCATTATCCAGTCATTTATATCTGGATATTTTGCTGCCAGTCCCATCAATCTTCTTGGTGTCATCCAAGTATTGCATTTCCTATCTTGATGGTTTAAGGTCTCCATTTCAATATCCATAGTGTTATAAGTATGAAGTCATGGTACTCACATAAAACTCTAGAAGATGTCGGAAATAAAATCACTGCCCGGCTACTATTTTGTTTGTTTGCAAAATTTTGTATGAAATGTCATCTTCATACATAACAAACGCGGATTAAATATTGTTTTTATAAATAAAGTAAAAACTGATTAGTGAGTTATACGTAATCTTACGATTAACGGTTTTTTATAAGTAAGACGGATAAAGTTTGACTCTCTAATGATGCAGTTTTGCAAAAAAAATAAAAAGATATGTAATTTTAAGGGCGAGTGATCGTCATAAAATGACCCTACATTGTTGACATAGATGTGTATTCCTCGTGAGATTATTTCGTCAAATCTGTCAGAGACATGACCTGAGACTTATTATCTGCCTGTCAAACCGTACATCCTCAACTCATCACCTATTTTTTTTACTATTGGAAAAAAAGTATTTTTTTTTCAAATCATTTCTCTCACAATTTCACACCGTAATCATATCATCATTTCTATTTTAACAACCCTTCACACAGGTAGGTAATCACACAAGATCAGTGTTATATATAACTTAAAAATTCTAAAAAATGAAAAGTGGTCACAAGAATCTAGACATAATTAGAACGTTGTGAACCAACAAAGCCAATAGGCAATAAAGATCGGACATTAACAAAAATTTATATATTAATATCCTGGCGCTAAATACATGACAGCAGTCGCAGTCTTTAAACTTGGTTGCTCTCTTGTTCATAATAATTTACAACTTTCATCTCTATATTGCATGAATAATAATTAAATATCTACTTGTTGCATACTAGCAATTTTTCAACATGTTGAACATATTGATAATTCTCATGATTAGGAGTTTCGGAGACTTAAACATTACCACCTAATGGCGAACGTTGTTAAGTTAAAGTGATCACACTAAGCCAGCCTTCGAAATAACAGTAGAAGACGGTCGTAAGCCCGTAGTGGTTTGTTCCAATTAAAAACAAAAATCAGTAATGAATTGTCAGAGCCATTAGTTGTTACATATTCTTTAAAAATTCTAACATTGACAATCATTAACTATGAATGAAAAAATATGCAAGAATTTAAGGTATGCCAGTGGATTGCAATGAGGGTGGTGTAGCTCCTAGGATTGGAAAAGAAATAGGTACATAAGTTGACTTCAAACTTTTGCATGTCCAAAGTTATGTCAGGGGCGGTAAGGAATAGGCAATAATTGGCTTCGAGAAAAAACTACAGTAGCCATCCCAGAGATAATCCATTATATAACTAGATGATCGTGTAACAAGAGAGTTACTCTGAATCTCGATCCCGACCTCAATGTCGATCGTCGACACTTTTTAATCTACAAATACTTGTACAAACCCTTATATTTTAAACCATTTTTTTCGTAAAGCTATATCGGATGTAAAATAGACTTAGTACATGAAAGTTTTTTTTTTGTTTAGCATCCAAAATCTAAATGTCATAATGACATCATCATTCAGATTGGAATAGGATCGAAATCGTGATGTGCAGAGTAAGGCCCCCGGTAAGCAATGACATGTCGTGTTGTAGCACAAACCAATAACTACTGGCTATGGACAAGGAAGAGTGGAGGAGCTAACACGCTTAATGTAGACCAAAGGGGGCGTCCATTAGTCACGTGATCCTAAAAGGGGGAGGGAGGTCTGGAAAGAAATCACGAAAGATCACGTAGGGAAGGGGGGGGTGGGTCTAGTGAGAAATTACGTGTATTTATTTTTTCTGATGAATTTAAAGAAATACAGTAGAACTTTCAGAAATTTAAAAAATTGACGATAATTAGAATCATAAGTTTCATAATTCTCTGTACTAAAATAAGTACACGTGATTTTCGGGGGAAGGGGGGGGGTTATTCTGCAACGTCACCAAATATCACCAGGAGGGAGGGGGGGGTCTAAAAGTTGTAAAAATACATCACGTGATTTATGGACGTCCCCAAACCTGAGATTTATATCAGAAAAAAATGCAGAGTATTTCTGGTGTTTACAAATGAGTATGCATGTATTAATAATCATAAATACTAAAAACAAATATAATTTTCATTATATACATACGTGCTAATTCATTATTGTTCTAGAAGGGGTAGCGAATTTTCAGCCAACATTTTTCTTTGTGCATATTTTTCATATTAACGATTCGGTTGATGGCGTAATCATAATTCTAGTGAAACGGCCCACCTAGAACTCACACGACCCCATCCAGAGTTATAATGAAAATGCCAAATATTAGATTTGTGGTGTTTTTATATTAGATTTCGTACTACTACTAATATAATAATAATATTCCCAGACAACCGTAGAATTATTGTGAGCGCGCCAGGGACAAAAATAATATTTTGTTACGGTCAAACGCGTTAAATGGGATAATTCATGAATTGTTCCCGGAAGAAATTTCAAGCAGGTTAGTAAAGTGGAGCCCTATTTAAATTGAACATCGCATCACGCTTTAACGGATGGACCAGAATTGTTATTTACTTTTTGTCGTGTTTGCTTTTTTGTTAGGAGTAGATTCTTGTTGAAGAAAAAATTGAGAAAGTTGCGCGGAGCATCAAAAGTTCAAAATTGAAGAAAACTTAAAGAAGGTAAGTACCATCTTGGTGCTTTTTACAAAGGGATGTTTTTTTTCCATTTTGTGCCGCTAGAGGCGCCCTAGCTAATCCGGTCTATTGTCAAATTCAGTGTTGCCAAAGGGGGCGATTTACTGCCGTTTGGGCTATTTGGAACTTACTTGCTTACTTAGTTAGTTACTTACTTACACTTTTAGCGAGTTTTCACCTTTCCGGATACTAAATGACCTTTTTTAGTGAACTCCCACCTCTCTTCGGATACTAAAATTTTCGGAATGACCGCATACCAAATTTTCAGTTGGGCTACTTGGCGTTTGAAAAACGGCGCTGGCAACACTGGTCAACTTTGACGTTTATAACCTCAACCATATGTTTAGAATAATCATTGTACATTTATTTTTACATAGGTACTATTACAAATAAAATAATTGTTTATCTTATTTTATTTATTATATACCTACCTAAATACAAATTAAAAAATACCGTAACAGAAAACAATAAAACAAGAAGATACAGAACTGAGACTTATTCTCAAAGAACAGCAGCCCTATTCACGAAAAAGTTTGAATCGAACTTCGAACTAAACTTAGACTTATTGAGCTGTCAAAAATTCTGTCTGTTAGATATGTACATTTCGCCCATCTAAATTTCTTTTTCAGCCTTTATAATTGATTTATTCCGTATTTACAAGCCACATATGCGTGTTTATTTGTAATAATATTATTTTAATATGAATAAAGTTGGAAAAGTCGGAGTAAATCTGACAGGTAGTAAATCTGACAGATCACAGACTACTTATATGACTAGATATTTAGAAAAGTTTTCAGAAAAGTTTAAGTCTAAGTTTAGTTCGAAGTTCGATTCAAACTTTTTTTTCGTGAATAGGGCTGCAGTACTGCAAATCCACCCTTGAAGACAAATACATACCTAGTGCTCTTGTTTGTGTGTAGTGTAAAAGGACACACTATGGTTTACCTCCTAGAAAAAGCCACTTTTGCAATCATCAATAATTAAAACGTTAAATTGTTTAATTGAGAAAAAAGAGAGCATAATATTCATCAGTCAATGCTAGATGGTATGTTTGACAGCTGCTGTCATAATTTGACAATAGACCTGATTAGAAGTTCTGCCACCTAGTGTGTATTGTCGGAAGCTCCCCAGAAAACTTCCCATTGGTATAATTATTAAGTTCTATTTCTGAAATGTTTGACAGATACTGTTAGTTGTGTGATTGTTGGTGCGATTGACAGAATGTGGATATAAATATATGGTTTAAAACAGATGAATTGATTCGAATTTAATATTCCTAGCTAGGGTCACAGGACAATGTCTGTCGGGAAAGCCAGTACCCAATAAATATATACTTCAATCATTTCCATTATCGTTATAATGTCGTTGTTAGGAATAAACTGCATTTTTGAAATAAACATTATTATGGAAGCTATAAGTTCTCACCACTTTTCGATAGAATCCTCTGCATTAAATAACTAAAACTACCTACAACACTTAAACTCTTTACGAAAACTAGTATGAAGATTTTATCGTCAAGCTGGGTGGTCCAATGGCTAGCGTTTCTGCTTGAGATGGCTAGGGATGCGGGTCCGAATTCTACAAGTGGGATGGGATTCGTTTTTTTTTATTTAAAACATTTGAAAGATTCTTATGATTTAGGATTTCAAGGATTTCGACGAGTTTGACAGTGGCCAGTGTGGCGTGGTGAGGAGCGCCTCTTGCCTAAAAAAATAAAAAAAATAAAAAAACGGATCGATTCGACTAAATTTAAGGCATTCGGAAACAAACCACTCGCTTCGAGGCTTAAATACTTGAACAGTGTGATCTAGGCTTTATGACGTTTCTGAACGTCAAAATAGACTGAAGGAGGACTATAGGTTCAGAAATAAATAGATAGACCTGCGAACTGCGTCCAGGTTACGAAAAATAATCTATGAATATTTCTTTGTTGATTGAATGTTTTTAAGCTCATGTACTATCATTATATTCAAACTTTAAACTAAGATTCCATTTTTAAATTATTCTATTTTCAAATTTTAAAGTGTACAAATACTTCAGGTTCCTACCCGTAGCATGCTGTAGGACGTGGATAGAACTGACGTCATATTCGCTGTTAAAGTGATTTGTTGGACCGAGAAAAACTGAAAATGAAGAGACATCGCGAGGTACCTACGTACGTACATTCCCATTAGAATAATATCCCCATAGTGCGAAGAAGGGTTTAGTAATATGAGGTACTAGATCACAATATTATACCATCACTGTTGTGTAGATTATATTCTACTTCCGCTCGTCAAAACCACGCCCCTTACGCTCCATTGGTCTTTTAAGAAAAAAATTAACTATAAAATTCGAATTCGATGGTTAATGAGTTTTGAAGAAAACACCCAAATCTTTCCAAAATGCAGTGACATGTTTATTTGAGAAATAAGATATCAAATGTTGAAAGTTTTTTTTTAATATCTCATGAATAGTTTCTGAGATTAGACTGTTCAGTGTTCATAGACAACTGCATGATTTTGGAAAAAAAAAAAACATAAAATATTGACTTTTGAAATTGTGAATGTTGTTTTTAATTCATGCTTATGCCATTGAAGCTTTCAAAATTGTGGATACGAATATTTTAAGACATTATAAAAATAGGATTTTATTTGGATTCGCAGAAGGCAAAGTGTCACAATGAAATAAAAAGTATAAGTGAAATGAAATTCTTTTCTCTTATAATGAACACAAACATTGATACTTTTGAAAGTTTTCACAAGTTTGAAAAGTTGTGTTGTGTAAGAGGAAATGGTCATTTCCGGGGTTAAGCCCACCACCCTCAGTGTATCAGTAGGAGATTCTAGACTAACAACCACTTCATCATCAATTTTTTCAAATGAATCTGTGCTCACTCAAAGTGAACACAAATACACTCTCTGACTCTTTCACAGTAAGCTACTTAAACCTTGTGTCGTGAAGAGGAAGATGGTCGGCACCTGGGATCGAACCCACGACCTTCAGTACAAAAAGCCGGTGTCGTAAGCATTAGAACTTCATTTGAACTGTCTTTAGGTAGGTTCCTGGACCTGAATTGAAGGCCATGGAAGGATGTCTTTGCCAACTACTTTGACAAACCAAAAATCCTTCATCTATTTTATTTTAAAGACAGAAAAGTATTGAAGATAAAGAACAATGAAATTTCTAGTATCCAAAATTTATTTGTGGATAATATAATAATATATGCCATTCGTCCGAGTATCTAGTTAATCTAGTATTTGTGGCGCATCATGGCGCGGCTACAATATACGACTCTTTCGTACTGAATGAAACCACGGCAAGATAAAATAAGGTTTTATTATCATTGTGGAATTAGTTTGTTATGGAATCAATCAATGACATGAGATTGACATCTAGTTGTTCTATTTTACGGCCGGAAATCCGGTGAGATTGAAAAAAAAAAACATCATTTACAATGCGAGTGTATCAAGCAGGCTGATACAATATCCACTGTCATAGAATTTAAAGTCACCGAAAAGTATATTTGTATGTTTGATAGTTCGTGATTGATTATTCTGACAGCTCGAGAAATTTAACACAATATTGTGTTAGAACTTGTAGAGCTGTTGAAATTCGATTGGCCTTCGAAGCCAGCTGCGCCAAGTTGAGCCATAATGTGAATAAGTATTCTAGTCCATGGTTAGCCCATGATATGTTGTGTTATAGTCCATGGTTACTCCATGATATGTTATAGTCCATGGTTAGCCCATGATATGAGAACAAGATATGCTCACACAAAGTGAACACAAATACACTCATTAACTCTTTCACAGAAAGCTACTTAAAGCTTGTGTCGTGAGAGAGGAAAATGGTCGGCACCTGGGATCGAACCCACGACTTCAGCACGAAACAGTACGAAAGTCGGTGTCGTAACCGACAGACCACCAACCATTTACTTTTTTGAACAATTTTTTAGGAAAGAAATATTAACAAAAAACGACCAATCGTTAGAACTATTTCATGCTAGGCAACCAAAATCCAAATGTCATAATGACAGCGTTATTGAGATTGCAATTGGATCATAATCGCGATTTTTTTTTTAAATATAAAAATGAATTTGTGTTCACTCAAAGGTAAGGCTCCAAGTCTAGCTTTTCCGATTTAAATAGATTGTTCTATTGTGATTTGCAGCCCGTTTGTATCCCCTCTCGAACAATTCGCTTTTCAGAGTGAAATCAAATTGAGTTATGTGCCAGTTTTTGAAGATTTTTGTTAACCTGGTATCGTCACCTCGCCAGGACAAAAAAGCCACCGTAACTTTACTTTCAGCGAACCTTTGCACATTGATGACTCCCATCTTTTGTAATATCCAAGTGTTCGTAGATCCCATATTCTAGTAATTAAAAACAGACGGCCGCATCGGGGTATAAATGCAGTAGAGATGAGATCTCTACGAAGAATATGTGGAAAGACTCTGTGGGATATGGAAAGGAATGAGAATATTAGGAAGGAATGTGGTATGGAAGTTAGTGTTGTGATAAAGATGAAAGTCAATAAGTTGAGATGGTTTGGGAATGTGAAAAGAATGGATGCAAACAGAAAATTTACAAGGCTAAAAGGAAAGGTGTAAGAAAGCGTGGCCGACCGAGAATGACGTGGATCGAACACATCGATTCCGTCCCTAAGGGAAGCCAGATAAGAAGGACGAGGAATAGGAGAGGTTGTATGAGAAATGGTACGTCGTTGGAAGAAGCGAAAGAAGTGTGTTTGGATAGAAAAGAGTCCGTTCTCTTTGCCTATCCCTTACGGGATACGGCGTGATGGGTAAAAAAAAAAGCATTCTGAGTAAGAGTAAACTAGTCAAGCCGCATGCCCGCATTATTTCGCGAGGACTTTTTGCATTTTATTACTTCCGTGTTTGTGACGAGCGCTTCATTACTCTGCCCGACAGATATAAATAACTCTGGCTTGTAAAAAAAGAAACACTTTCTTGCTGGTTCTCAAGATAAATGACATGCAATAAAACAAGGCACAATAATAATATGAGCTTGTTCATTAATTTTACAAACACGTTCTGCTTTTTTTCCGTATCAGATGTTCAAAAATAATTAATTTGTTATTTTTTGGAGGGATTGTGTATTTAAGTTGTGAAAGTTCATTATTATGAATTAAATAAAACATAATTGCACTTTCACAAAATTTGACTTGACAATGTCTGCGTGAGTTAGACGAAAGCGCTCGAGATTCAATACAAATTTTGTGAAAGTGCAACTGTGTTTTATTCAATTCATATTTATTTTTTTATAAAATGAATCTGTGCTCACTCGAAGTGAACACAAATACCCTTTTGACATCTTTCACAGTAAGCAAATGCTTGTGTCGTGAAAGCGGAAAATGGTCGACACGGCCCACGACCTCCGCACGAAACAGTGCGAAAGCCGGGCGTCGTAACCACTGGTCTATCAACCACCTCATTCATTACTTATTTTATTTATATAGGTTCCTTTTATTTATACTTTCGTGGATGTTATCTTGAATTGAATTTTGACTGTCTTGTTTTTTCAAATTTTCTTTAATATACCTAGTTTAAATATTTCATGATCATTATCGATTTTATCAGCATGTAATAATTTATTTGTGTGAGTATAATTTATGAATTTCGAATTGTGTACTTGTTTTCTTTGATTGTTATTATGAAATTATAACTTTTTACTTTCAATTTCTTATTTTTATATATCTTAGCATTGTATCCTTTTGTTAAACTATTTTGTTCAACAATTTTTGATGCTGTGTTGTTATCTATGTGTACTACGAGTACATATACATTTTATTGTAGGAATTTGTTTGCAAATATTCTTAAGGATAATCTGAATGATATAAATGATATGTTTTAATTTGATGTGGGTATTTAAAATGATGTTGTGATTAAAGGCGAAATCCGTACACATATATTATGTATATCAATAAATAAATAAAAATAATTAAAAACGACTTGAAAACATAAAAAAAAAACTGCCATCTATTCTGAAATTCGATGAATAATGTTACAGTTATACAAAAATATCTCATTTCTCTTGATCACAAGACTGACAATCAATATTATGAAAGAAAGTCGGGTTAGTGCGAACACTTATAACTCGAGATCGGCTAAACAGATTCGTCCGATGTTTAATTTATTAGATACTTCTCCGCTCTGGATAACACAATAACGATTAAAAAGTTGAAAAAAATCCATAAGAAATAATATAAAATATGATGATGATGTTAGTATGGAACGGATTTCCCTCGACACCAACGCCATCTTTGAAAAATTCTATAACAACAAAATTATTCATTACTAATGTTCGATTTTTAAATGGAACAAACCACTACGGGCTTACGACCGTCTTCTACTGTTATTTCGAAGGCTGGCTTAGTGTGATCACTTTACGTTAACAACGTTCGCCATTAGGTGGTAATTTGTCTCCGAAACTCCTAATCATGAGAATTCTCAACATGTTCAACATGTCGAAAAATCTCATGTATGCAACAAGTAGAAATTTAATAATAAAATGAAAAATAGAGATAAAAGTTGGAAATTGTTGAGAACAAGAGAGCAACCAAATTTAAAGACTGCGACTGCTGTCATGTATTTGGCGCCAGGATATGACTATATCCATTTTTGTTAATGTCTCATATTTATTGCCTATTGGCTTTGTTGAACATTAGTAATGAATTGTTAGAGTCATTAGTTGTTATTTTTTCTTTAAGATCTAGTCCTGAAAAGGTCACAAGAATCTAAACATAATTAGAACGTTGTGCACCAACAAAGCCAATAGGCAATAAATATGAGACATTAACAAAAATGGATATAGTCATATCCTGGCGCCAAATACATGACAGCAGTCGCAGTCTTTAAATTTGGTTGCTCTCTTGTTCTCAACAATTTCCAACTTTTATCTCTATTTTTCATTTTATTATTAAATTTCTACTTGTTGCATACATGAGATTTTTCGACATGTTGAACATGTTGAGAATTCTCATGATTAGGAGTTTCGGAGACAAATTACCACCTAATGGCGAACGTTGTTAACGTAAAGTGATCACACTAAGCCAGCCTTCGAAATAACAGTAGAAGACGGTCGTAAGCCCGTAGTGGTTTGTTCCATTTAAAAATCGAACATTAGTAATGAATTGTTAGAGTCATTAGTTGTTATTTTTTCAACAAAATTATTGTTTACCTGACAACCATTGACATTTAAAATATTCGTACGCAGATGTTTGATTAATTTTTTTTTCGAGTTTCAGAAATATTTTTTATCATTCAAATATATTTTAAACGTATTTTTGTATAAATTACAAATTTGATATAAATATTCATAGTAAGGACTACAGGACAACGTTGGGAAAGCTAGTTAGCTACTTGGCTAGTTTCGCTGGCACTGGTCACAGGTGACTAAGAAACAGTATTTGCCAACATTTGGCAAGGGTAAAAAAGCCCTTCATTTCAATAAAACCAAGACATCATAAGCAAAGCAGTCCATCGCACACTGCACAGCCGTAGATGGACAATGCTGACTGATGAAAAGATTCAATATTCAAAGAATTGTATTTTTTGAGACGTATATAACATCCAATCCCTCTAAGGTTATTTAATCAGATTGGTTTCACTGAAAAACCTACGTCATCTTAATCAATCATCTTGAATTGCAGATGCTACTCTCAGCCAACATCATTCTACTAGACGAAATATTATTAAATATTCAGTATTCTAGAAAAGGTTGGGTTAGTTTGAAACTTATATAGGTCGTGTGTAAACAGAATACCGTGTCGTGCTTATAAAAAAGGGCCGTTCTATGATTTCGATGTTGTAAAAATATTATATTAAGTGTAATGCTAGCACAAATAATATGTAACAATTAATGACTAGGTGGCCTAGCGGTTACGACGCCGACTTTTCAACTGTTTCATTCTGGAAGAAATGGATTCTATCCCAGACGCTTACCAACTTCCTCTTTCACGGTTTAAATTTCTTTACTACGGACGAGTCAAAGAAGTTATTTGTGTTTATAATAAAATGAACTGGTTGTTGAACATTCATATATCAAGTTGGAAGTTATTTATTTTAAACTAGCTGACCCATCGAACTTCGTCCCGACTTAAAGCCAATAACATGTTGCTGGCAAACATACATGATTACTACAAACACGATAAAAATCTGTTCAACCGATCGAGTTATAAGTGTTCGTACTAACCCTATTTTCTTTTATATTATAGCTAGATGTTAATAAATTGTATAAAATTACCATCAAAAGTGTTCGTACGTATGAATATTTTTAATTTCAATGGTGGTCACATCACCGCCATCTGTGGAAACATAGGGAAAACATTGATCTATAGAAACTTTCTACCAAAATATCAATCTACCAGATCTGCATATTCACCCAACAGATGGCGGTAATGTCCTCAACAGAAAATCCGTACAATACATACTTTAATATTATATTTTATATCATTTTTAGCAGTTTATTTAACTTTTTATTAGTTATTCTGTTATCCGGAGCGGAGAAGAATCCAATAAATCAAACATCAAAAATCTGTTCAACTGAACTCGACTCATAAGTGTTCGCACTAACCCGACTTTCATTTATAGTAGAGACTAGCTGTCCCGCCCGTCGCCCTTCGACCTAACCCAATTAAAAAAATAATTTTGGCTTATTACATGAATAAAATGCAATTTACGATGTAAAAACTTAATAAATTTTAGCTAATAATTCATTGCATTATGTAATAGTTATCGTTGATTCGGATGCAGGATGAAGTTCGAAGGGTCATAAATTTGAAATCAAACCAATTCCTCTATAATTGCTTTACTTTTTAAAAAATTCAAAAGATGGCGGTGTAGTAGGAAGTACATCACATGTGATGTATGTTTACCTATTGTATACATACGTCGAAAGAATTGAACCCATTTAAACCAACTTTTTTGAATTATTATGTTAAGATAATGATACATTTAATTTTAAAAATCTTTCGAGGAAACACACCCTACATAGTCACAGAATAATTAGAAACTTTAATTGAAATAAAAAGTTTCTTATAATTATCCTATGACCCTGCAATGCGTGTTTATATAATGCATGTCAGAAAAAATAAAATTGTGGAAGTTCTGAAAAGATTTTTGTTCGAATATCATTATTTTTGATTACTTTAAATGAGCACAGATTCATTAAACAAAAGTAATATTGTCGATAAAATAAGACGAAAAATCGCTAAACGTATTAAGTCACTTTCCAAGAAGGATTTAAAAAAAAAATACAACAAAAAACTGTTTCCATTAATTTGTACAAGATTGTCTAGTTGAAAAAAAATGCCCTTACCACGGCACCGTAGCAGACTATTCGTGTTTTTTTTTCCAAGAATATAATGGAGTAAGAAAAATGAACAATCCGAAGATGAAATGAAATGTCTTCTGGAAAATTTGACCGTAGATGTTCCAGAATAGTTTAGAGCAAAAAAAAACACATCTGCTATCTACGGGCTTGATTGTAGACGGTTGAATTATAATTAAAAAAGGGGTGGAAATTTTTTTTTGTTGAAAAAAAAAGGTTTGAATGTTAGTATTCAAGTTTGTATAATAATAGGCTATCATTATGATAGTTTATATTATATAAGAAGTTTTTTTGTTTGTTGCCATAATCTCACCCTACGTGTTTTTTTTGTGAAATCTTGATATTAATGGTTGTAGCTCCTTCATTGCCGGTCCCAAATCCAGATGAGAAAAAGGAGGTTTTGTAAGCAGGGTCAGTTTTATGAATGCTGTAAAATAAACAATCTGACCCGCACAAAAAAGAAAGAGAAAGCCTTGCAGCCAGGATTAAACTTGGACATAAACAAAGTGCTGAAACGGAAGCGTGGAGGGACATATGTGGCCAGTAGGCCTAGACAAATTGCAATAGGCGATCGAATACAAACGAATTCTTCGACATAGAGTAGGAAGAAAATTAACTGTCCACTTTTTATATTTTTATATAAAGGTCATTGTTTGGTTTAAATAATTGATTATATGTTCCAGTGGACAATTATTTTTTTCGCAATACACATTGGCGAAATCTTCGTTTGTAGTCGAACGCCAATCTGAATTTGTGTAGACCGGCAGATTGAACTACCGCCAACAATACTGGATCAAATCAACAAGGCTGCTTCAAAGTCAGGTCTTAGAAACACCATATGGGAAAATTCTGATATATATTATGATCTGATACCATGTAGACAAAAATGCAATGACTTTCAAAAATGAAAACTTTCAGGAGCATACATAGCTGGTAAGACTCTCGGAGATAGAGCCAGAAATCGAGGGTTCGGGAAATATGCGAGGTCAAGGATATAGTAACATCTTACAGGGAAGGCTAGGAAGAAGGTTCAAGTCAGTATGCACGTGTGAGGAGAATGGACGTATCCGGATTCGCTCAAATGAAACTGCAGGGCCAACCCCATGCCCCCACGCAGACCAGCAAAAAGGTGGAAGGATAGCTTGGAATCGACCTCGCAAGAAGCCAACCCAAACTTTTACATTAAATGCCAAGTAGAAGAATAATATCTTTATAAGTAATAAAAAGCAAAGTAAAAATACATAAAAAATATACGGTTTGATATAATAAGTACATTACAGACTTCGGAAATAAATGACAAGAACACAGTAGGTAACGTCCTGATAATTATACATTAATGACTTAACGTGATATGCACGCAATGAGTTAACATGTAATGCACTGCGTTCTAGACGAGGCATTTTTGCTTAAAAAATATGTCAAAGGAAGCCGTTTAATGCCTTGCGTCAGTATGTACCGGTCTGTCTTCGATGAAAGATCGTTGTGGTTTAAATAGGTACACTTTTTTCAGGGACATTTTTGCTCAAAAACCTTTGTCAAAAGTATCTGGAAGGATCAAAATAATATTCAAAGCATGTTATTTGCTATGCTGCTTGTCAGCTTCTTTCAAATCTTATGTCTAAATTAGTTTTTTTCAAATTTGGAATGTCACACAAGGAAACTTTAAAACTCGCGTCAATGTCCATAGATGAAACAATAAAGTGCTTATTTTTATTTGACATTACTTGTCCATAGATGAAACAATAAAGTGCTTATTTTTATTTGACATTACTTGTCCATAGATGAAACAATAAAGTGCTTATTTTTATTTGACATTACTTTTGTGTAAATTTATCTCTGGAACAGATCAATGTCTGTAATAATAACATGCCGACAGCTTTGTATCAAAACTACATCGACAGTGTTTTATTCCCTAAACGAATGTTCAAAAAGTTTGGTAAATCGAAATGTTGTTTTTCGAAATTTGAAAACTATCTCAGAAATAATCATCTATATTTGTGTTTGTTTCTCTATCAAAAACACAAACAAAATTATTTCATGTATTTAAAATGTTTGTTTCAGTCATTTTTTGTTCCATTACCTATCTTAGAAAATAATTTGGTCTAGATAATGTCAGACTGGAATTTTCCTTATTATGATAAATTAGATTTCCCTACAGACGTTGTCCTGTAGTCCTTAAGGTGAATATTTATTTCGAATTTGTAATTTATACAAAAATATGTTTGAATGTTAAAAAATTATTTCTGAAAGCTCGGAAAAAAATCCATTAAAAATCTGCGTACCAATATGGTTGTCAGGTAAACAATAATTAAGTCGTTATATAATTTTTCATAGATGGCGTTGGTGTCGCAGGAAATCCGTTCCATAGTAACTTTAATATTATATTATTTCTTACACATTTTTCAACTTATATAATTTTTCATAGATGGCGTTGGTGACGCAGGAAATCCGTTCCATAGTAACTTTAATATTATATTATTTCTTACACATTATTCGACTTTTTAATAAGTAGTTATTCTGATATCCGGAGCGGAGAAGAATCCAATAAATCGAATATCGGAAGAATCTGTTATGAAGATCTCAAGTGTTCACACTAACCCGTTTTTCTTTTATATTATACATAGATTAACCATCTGTTACTTTCAAACATTACACCTATCATGCTCATTTTTTTTAATTTTAATTTTTTTGAACCACTGTGAACTTACGACTGTTTCTACTCTTGTTTTGAAAGCTGGAATTTTATGATCTCTTTTTATTAAGATACAAAGTTCGCCATTGGGTGGTCAAATTTCAAATCTTGGATGACATCATGAGTAATATTGCATAAATAAATAAATAAATATCTTCAACATTTTGAAAACATTCCTGCCCCCAGTAAGATAAAAGCTTGGGATACCGTGTACTTTGTAAGATTTGGCTATCCCAAAAATCTTGGTAAATAAACCACCACAGTAAAACAAAATAGTATGATAGGATCTTATATACAGGGTGACTGGTAATTCAATACATTCCTTGTAAGGGGTTATACTAGAGAAAATTTGCAACAATTTTGTTCCCATTAACCAGGGGTAAAATACCAGTGGTCTTCGAGTTATTTAATTTTTTAGAGTTTTTTTCAATTTTCCACCTTTTGACCTAAAATTTAAAATTGTGAACAAAGTACTCCATTTAGGAAAGTAAAAATATGCTTTTCCAATAGCTGAAGAATAAACGAAAGGCTGATGTAAAAAATCAAGAAGAAAATCTTAAAAACCTCAGAAAAACAACGTTTTAAAATCACAATTCGGTGTTTTTTATTTTTTATTTCGATTTGTCTAACGGACTTACTCCAAAAAAGTATAAAACACTTGTCGTACAAAACACAAGAAAAACTTCCCCAATTAATAAGCTTTCAGAAAGCGTATGAATGTTTTCTATTTTACCACAGTTTCGGAAAATAAATCTTATCAAACGATTAGAAGGCGCAGAATCAGTTCAACTTCGCCATACTAATGCTGGACTACCTAGTCTAGATAATCATAACGAAGCGCAGCTTTGAATTTTATTCATGTCACCCCCTTAATGATTTAAAAGTCCCGTAATAATTCAAAGGGACCACATTGAGAACCATTAAGTGAAAACGTTTTTCGACATAATTTACCCATGCCAAAGGAGTGGCCATGGGGGTCCAAAAGCTAGCCCCTAAGGTTCCCAGCTTAAACCCGATGGATATTTTTTTTTTCAACAAATAATTAATTTCATTTAAATATCACATCAAATTATGCATTTAGGTACCACAAATAATTTAAAAACTGGCTTTTACCACCCATATAACAAGGCTGTGTGTTAATGAAAAAATGTTGAGTACTGATACTTGCACAAGTTATGAGAGCATTTTAGCATGATTCCATTATTTCAGCCAAATGAAATTAACAGGGATGATTCTCCATGAACAGTAGAAGTTTTTAAGATAGTTTGTAGAAAAAAATGTTCCGTGAAATTTTTTGTCTAGAGCCTTTGAAAGATTTTAGAAAATGTTTGCTTGGCAAAAATTCTACAAAAAAAATTTTTTGAACAAAAGCTATCGGGTGCTGACACATAACAATACTACCTTGCGTAAGGGTCACTATCGGACTATTTCCAGAAAAAAAATCAGGATCGTAATCTGAATAGTTTAGCCACAGTTACGTAGTTTAGTCAGAAATCCGGTTTTTATTCAAATTTCGCAAAAAGGTTAATAACTTTTGAACCACCCAATATCGCTGAACATACATGGGGATCAAATCGATAGGCATTGAGGTCCTCTACCTCCCTGCTTCGGATTATCCACTACCAACTTAACACCGTGTATATATATATATATATATATATATATATATAGTGCAGTAGTGCAGTAGCATAGTCTCTGCCTAACTGATCACAGTGAAATGGAGTAAAACTTACATCTTAATATTCTTCCTGTGAAAAGCTGATGACCTTTTTTGTCTATCGAGGTGCATGTTTTACACATGCAGTTCGTGACAAATCTTGGGTCATCACTTTCAGTCATGTTATGCGGCGCTCCCCGCTTTCATCGGATTCCACGATGTGTGTCGGCCATTTTGTGAGATGGTCCTGACGAGACACATGCGCACAATGTCGAAACACTACACCTTTTTGACGAATCCAACGCATATTCTGGTGATGGGCACAGTCTCGTCCCATATGCAAGTGCAGTAGCATAGTCTCTGCCTAACTGATCACAGTGAAATGGAGTAAAACTTACATCTTAATATATATATATATATATATATATATATATATATATATATATTTCGGACAGAAAGGCTGACGGCTTACGGTCTTTATTGTTTCGGGTTAAATGATCCTTACACCAAACAAACAAAATAACAAACAAATTGATGCACCGACCGACCGGAAATCGAGTCCAGGAAATCTTTTTTTAAAATTCAACGCCTGGAAGCGGGACAAGGTTAGTAAGGGGTCGAATAAACATATTTGAAGGCCAATATTATTATTCTTTAGTTTGAATAACAAAAACAAAAGATGTAAATATTCAAAGATAGGTCAAAATATCCCAAACACGCTTGTTGTGACACAACGGGACAATTAGGGTTTGTTTGTTGTATTTAGTTTATTATTGAGGAAGAAATAAAATCCAAGGTTGAGACGCTATATGGCCTATAAGTGTACTTAATGTCCCATAATCCAGGACGTAAAATTCGTTCACAACCTTTTTTCAGTAAATTTTTTATCATTATTTATTTTGATTTTTTTATGAAAATGAATTTGAGCTCACTCAAAGTGAACACAAATACTCTCTTCGACTCTTTAACAATAAGCTGTGTAGTGAAAGAGGAAGATGGTCGATACCTGGGATCGAACCCACGAAAAAGAAAACAGTGGGAAGGCCAAAGTCGTAACCGCTTGACGATCACCACTACCAACCACTTTTATTTATTTTTTAAGATTCATTCATTTTTAATATGTGACCATTCTAAGAGGCATAGGGAGGCAACAAGATCCCTCCACTCCATCCGCTCTTGCGCAGCTTTAATGATCCCTTCCCACAACATTCCTAAGCCCATTCAGCTCGGATGAACGAACGGAATTCACTATTAGAGGATTCCTCATCTTTAAGACCCTGATAGGAATGGAAGGAACAGTGTTGTCCTCGACCAACTGTCATTGGGCATTCTCACCATTTGTTCCAGCAAAGTCCATCTTTTCTCTTTGATGATTGAAGTGTTGATCCTGCGCTAGGTGTGTCAGCGTTTAGCGTTGTTCGTGATGTGGCGGTACAATCATCTCCTGACTCAAAATTCTCCTGAGTCACTTTGTTTCAAACGCCGAGACTTTTTGTGCCTGGGCTTTGGACATCAGGTCCCAGGACTCACACCCATACAGGAGAATGGGATTACATTTCGTCTCGACACTAATCGCCGACAAATTCTAAACCAATCTACCACCAAATAACCGGAATACATGAAATTCTGTATTCTGAAAATATTTTATCCAATACATTAGTTCACCGACCTCGGTAGCCTAGTTGTACTAGCGTGGACTTCAGATCCGAGGTCCCGGGTTCGATTCCCGGTCGGGTCAGAGTTTTTCTAAGTGTTTTTTCACTTGAAATTTCTACCCGGGGTTGGCCTGTCTCAGATTGGACGGGACCGGTTGACTGGAAAAAATTGCCTCAGGCAATAAGTTCCGCCGGCTATACTGACACCTTTGTATAGAAAAGTGTTGTTATTATTATTATTATTATTATTAGTTGCTTAACTACTGGCAACCGATTAAGTTCTAAGCAAGAGCTTCTTGCGTTGAGTTGGAACGTGAATTTGAGAATACCAGTCATTATTATATTCTCTATCAACGGTTGACGATATCTGATTCTGCTTGGAAGAAATATATTGAACTCAAACCCTATACTTATTTGAAAGTTGTACTTTGGAATAAATTATACAATGTGAGCTCAACATTTTTTTTGGTTTATTTATTTATCCATTGAACGTTGTTGTGTTTAAAAAAAAACAGACAAAAACAGGCATTTTTATTAAAATACTAGTATTATTTAAACGTGTTGGTAATTTACATATTATTATATTGCATTCAGACTGCTATGGCTATTTTATTGCCATAGCAAGATTACTTGGCAAATAATATGGTTTCAACATATTATTTAATGCTTGTTAGCAACAAAACCTGTAGAAGAGTAGCCATAGAAAAGATTCAGTAATCGTTTGACTTTCTTATAATTCAGTTAAGTTTATCACCACTTACACTAACTAACTGTCCCTTTTACACCCCACTCAGGTCGTAAACATTGCGTGCGATGTTTATGACCTCCTCCCACACCATGTCCAAATACCTCAGCTCTTTGAAGGAGCGAAATACGTGTGAGAGGGTCTTCCTTGTCTCCGGGACAGCGCTCTCCTCTGCCAACTGTCATTCGGCATCCTTAACACACGCTCCAGCTAAGTCCATCTCCTCCCCACAATGGTAGAAGTGGTAAGTCCACGCCCTCCCTTAAACAGTATCAAACTTACTTTTACTGCGGTATTTCGACATTTTCTTTCTTAAGCAATGTTTGTATATAGAATGCTCTGATCAAATATCACATATTTCTTTGATAAATTAGGTTAACAGCTGACACAAGATATCATCAATAATCTTCATAGCGATTATCGATTTACAGTTGAAAACTATAAGTATAAATAATACTTTATCGTTTTTGGACTGATTTCGGATGCCTTGGCCTTCGAGTTAATGCCAGTAAGACGAAGCTCATAGCGAATAATGCCTGCCCCAATAAACAACTACCGATAACCATCGATGGTCACCAGGTCTCCCGGGTGGATAAATTCAAGTACCTGGCTGAGCTCCCGATACGTATCGGTATGGCAAGTGGCGAAGAAAGAGAAGAACAGTGGAACAACCTCCCCGGACTTAGGCAATCCAAGGATCTTCTTGGTGGGTTTGACTCCAGAAGAACCAAAATATGTTTAAGCCTAAGTAAAATAGGTCTTAAAACCCTAACAGGCTTCTTAACGGGTCACTGCAGACTTAGGGAACACCTGAGGAAGCTGGGACTCGAAGATGATGGAACCTGTACAGTAGATTATGTGAAGAGGGGGTGGAAACGCCTCACCACCTACTTACAGACTGCGATGCAGTAGTTTATGCGAGAGCAAGAAGTTTTGGTAAACACAGTATAGAGGTGGAAGACCTCGCCACCTTGGATCCCCTCCTAATGCTGGACTTTCTGAAGCGTCTGGGATTAGTGGGGAAGCTCTAATTGGGTAACACCATGAGCAAGTAGGGGAAGCACAATAGACCACTATAGGTCGGAGCGCAAAACATCCCCTTAGAGAAAAAAAAAAATGGCAAGTGGCGCCTTTAACAACATGACCAAAATATGGAAGGCGTCGGCGTTTAGTGTCGAGACGAAATGTAAACTATTTGATGCGTGTGTATTGCCCATTCTACTGTATTCGTGTGAGACCTGGCACCTGACCAAAGCACAGGCACAAAAAGTATATGCATTCGAAACGAAGTGCCTCAGGAGAATTTTGGGTATACCTAAGATGGTACCACCGCATCACGAACGACGCAAACGTCGGCGCACCCAGCGTGAGCCCATCACTTCAACCATTGTGTGGAGGAGATGGACTTGGCTGGGACATGTGTTATGAATGACAGTTGGTCTAGGAGAGCGCTGTTCTTCCTCCCATCAGAGTCCCGAAGACGAGGAAGACCCTCTCATACTCCGCTCCATCGAAGCAGAGCTGAAGGATTTGAACATGATGTGGAAGGAGGTCATAAACATTGCGCAAGATCGAACACAATGGAGAGCTCTTGTTGCCTCCCTATGGCCCTAAGTGGGGCGTTAAAGCAGTTTGGATTGGACTGATTTTGTGCCATGTGCTAAAAGGGGAAAAAGTATCACCTCTTTCAATTAATATTAAGGGGGGAAATTGAGCGATGCCGAGAACCTGGAAGAAAATGAAACTTCATGGCAGCACAACGTGAGAGACTTGACCAGCATCCGAAGGGTAAAAGAGCTACTTAAGCAGCCAGCGCAGGGACGGATTTGCCGAAGTGATCGCCAACGTTAGGGAGACCCGTCATACAAGTAGTTGACAATTGCAAATTGTATTAAATTATCAAAAAAAATATAGGTAGGTAGGTACTCTTAATCAATGAAATAATGAAGTTTTTACCGAAAAACTGCAAACTTTAACCAGTGTGTACGCGTGTTAAATTTGGTACCTACCCTACTGAAGACGTTATTTAAAAAGCCTCTTTTGTTCAAAGGTGTACCCTTGACTGTTATATCCTGGCTCGACTATTTGGAGTTGAGCCAAGAACAACAACAACTGCCTTATAATCTTAAGCATTCGCTTCCTTATTGCTTGTGAGAATAGGCGGATATGACTGCCTGCTTTTGTCTCCTGCGTCCAAATGATACATACTATCAGGATGAGCTAATCAAGCTGCTGTACCTATATAAGGATATTAACCCACTTTCAGCGTTGCAGATAATGTAAAATGTTTTATTATTTTGAAGTTCAGCCTTCACTGCAAATATGGCGGTTACACATCAACACATATGTGAATAGAATAACACTGACTGACTGATGCAGCTACCCGAAGCGAAAATTACATAGGTATTTGTAGTGGTGCGTGATTTCTGTTGTTTGAAAATACTAACACACACCTTGCACATACCACTTAAAGGTAGGTACCGCATCATATATTTATTATATTTAGGTATCTATAATATCAGGGAACAGAAGGTAATTAAACATTTTAACAGAAGCAATAATATTATGTACCTACTGGTGGTCGCCCAGAATTCAAAATTCGACCAATTCAAAAAAGTGATATACAGATTTAATATTAGGTATATTGAGCCAGCGCTATTTCACAATTTTCTTTCACATGGATAGGTAGGTACCTATGTACGTCAAATTTGAAATGTTGGTATGCAGGTACAAGGATTTTTTTTAAAGACAAACAATATTAATCTATTCTCAATTTGACCACAGATAAAGAAAATAATGTATGCGTCTGTGTCAATGTACATCGAAGTGTGTGTACGTATCAAATACATAATAACATTACATTGGTGTTTGTAATGTTTTTTTTTTACTGATTTATTGTATTTTTTATGCATAATTTATAAAAAATATATTTGCAATTGCCACTCCATCTCTATATAAACCGACCTCGGTAGCCTAGTTGTATTGTCGTTGACTTCAGATCCGAATTTCCGGGTTCGATTCCCAGCCGGGTCAGAGTTTTTCTAAGTGTTTTTTTTCACTTGAAATTTCTATCCGGGGTTGGCCTGTCTCAGATTGGACGGGACCGGTTGACCGAAAAAAAAATGCCTCAGGCAATAAGTTCCGCCGGCTATACTCACACCTTTGTATAGAAAAGTTTTATAAGTATTATATTATAAACAATACTAAGTGTGCGAAATTTCATACTCCTCCGTCCCCGCTATTTTCATAAAAAGGTGTATAAAGTTTTTGCTTCACCTAATTATAATAGATTGAATTGTTCCCCATGTAGATGGGTAAAATATAATTAAGTTATCAATTTTGTGTAGACAGATTGTTACTGTAGTAACAAAAAAAACATTGTTATAATAATTTTGAAAGCCTGCCTTCTTGTCAGACGACATACCCCAATGCATAACCCCCGGTATTATGATAGTAGGTACATTGCAACATTGTTATGCAGAATATAATATGAGAAACAACGCCTTGTCTTAAGATGGGTTTCACCTATGTACATAATTATAGTATTATTGTGCTATCTTATATTACTATTTACCGATAGTGCCTGCCAGCTTATAGCGCATTCCATACATTAAAATGCGGACGGAAGCAATATCACGTTCCAAGTTCAAACACAGATTTGTTTTAGGACGATTATATTAGATTCCTTCGAACAATGGACGTAACTGAAAATAGACAACGTTCCAAATACAAATTTATTTTATGGATTCTTGCACAGGCGTCTTTCAGGACTAGATCTTACATAATAAATAATCAACTTTTGATGCCAATAATCAAAACAAAATGTTCGATGAGTTTTTTTTTTAAATACAAATTTGACCTACTACGGGTTTACGACAGTCTTCTACTGCTATTTCGATGACTTTACGCTAACAGCTTTCGACATTTATAGTGCTTCCAGCGAGTAAATACGCGTCAAGTACATTATTATGATGTTCCGTTGTTGCTGATGTTGATATCCCGACAAACGTCCTGTGGTATTACTATGAATGTTATCAGGCACCCTGAGACCCACTCAGTGCCAATGGTTGCCCGTGCTCTCCAACATAGCCCCCCCCCCTCACCTTCGCAGAAACGCATCTACGATGAGAGAGTGGGAAAGGGCAAAGACTAATTCATCTCTGCTTAACACAGCCTTGAGAGAAGTCCCTGACACCAGACTCAGATCCAGAAAGCCTTTCTGGACTCGAGCAAAAGATTTGGGGAACGGTGGTTTAATACCAAAAACAAGCACCTTGTGTCGGATCCATCGAATAGGGTTGCTGGTTTTGAGCTGGAACGGACTGTGGAAGAAGTGCGGCAGAACTGCATAGATGGGGTTACGTTGACAGTCCCCGATGTGAGTGTGGGAGCGACACACAGACGATACAACATATTGTGCATGATTGTCCAGTACATATGTTTATCCCTCCCGAAGCACGAGTATATACTCATTTTCGGGAGGTATCTTGTTTAAGTATGTTTTAGTTGATAATAATTATTTGTAAGCATGTTATTTTTATATTTGTATATTTTATCAATAAAGTCTTTTTATTATTATTATTATATGTTTCCTGGCTCGATGGAGGATTTGAATTTGCTGACGATCGACGCCAAGAATTGGCTGAGGGATTTTAAATTTATTTTATGATTTTGACTTCGATGCGCCTTTTAACCATACGACTATAATATATACTATGAATGTTGAATAAGAATTTAAAGGAATGATAAAAATTATGTGATTCCGACCGATGCATCTGTTTTAAACCGCATATTTTCCATCGGAATTCTGTCAATCTCACCAACTGACATTTTGTTTTAACAGACGATTTCAGTTTTAATTTATAAAATGCGCTTCAATGTCTACAAATTAGAAAAAATATTAAGAAAGATAAACCATCAAAAGGCTGCGTGCCAATATTTTAAGTGTCATGGTTGTCAGGTAAATAAAAATTGTGTTTCTATAAAATTATTTTTATAGATGGCGTTGTTATATCGAAATTCGTGCCATATTTATTTTAATATTATATTCTATATTATTTGCTATCCATTTTTCGATTGTTTATTAGCTGTTCTGTTATCATCAGGAGTGGAGAAAAATCCAATAAAACAAAAATGATAAAAATATTTTCAGCCCATTTCAAGATGTAAGTTTAGTGTTCGAAACTATAACATGCACCGTTTTCAAAGATAAGTTCTAATGGTGAGATATAGTGACGAAGCGCGCCACATTTCCTTGAACCCCGGGTTAAGAACTTTAGGGTAATTGAAATAAAAATAAAACAACATACCTAATTAATTATTGTTAGATATGTCATTAGATGCTATATAATATTCTTTATGATCTTGTCCTGAAAAATGGTCACAAGAATCTAGACATAATTAGAACGTTGTGCACCAACAAAGCCAATAGGCAATAAAGATGAGACAGTAACAAAAATGGATATAGTCATATCCTGGCGCCAAATACATAATAGCAGTCGCAGTCTTTAAATTTGATTGCTCTCCTGTTCTCAGTAATTTCCAACTTTTATCTCTATATTTTCATTTATTATTAAATTTCTACTTGTTGCATACATGAGATTTTTCGACAAGTGTTTCAATAGTTTATCGACAAGTTGTGTCCTCGAGGGATGGTAATTAATTCAGGCTATGCAACACCTGCCTGCCCCGAATGCTAAGGGTGGATGAAAGGTTCAATGGAAATGTTTGACAAGTTTGCTGTGAAACCCTTAAACAAATTATCATTATGTTCCCAATTGACGGTTGTTCCTTTAAAATGTTGTCAGATGGATTAAGGGTCAATATGGTAGGAAATACATACATAAAATACCTGCGTAACAAAATATAGGTAACTAGCTTTCCCGACAGACGTTGTCCTGTAAGTAGTCCTAACTATGAATATTGATTTCGAAATTGTATGGTGATGAATTAATTATCATTTGACCAATGTAATCCCGACAGACGCGTCTGCTTTTAACCATGTATATTCCATCCGCATTCTGTCAATCGCACCAACTATCTAACAACAACTGACAATTCCTGTCAATATTTCAAAACTGGAATAGATAAACATTATAATATGGTAAAAAGTACTAATAAGGTTGCCTACGTAGAGTTTTCTTTAATTTTCTAATTTTAAATGCATTTTTCTCATTTTTTTTTCTTCTTTAAGGACATTCTCCTGATAAAAGCCTACACGACAAAAAAAGAATAAGCGAAATTGGTCCAGACGTTTAGGCGTGATGCGATGACATCGGGAAATAGCTCTCAATTTTTATATATAAGATTAAGCGGTTGGTAGCTGAGTGGTTACAACGCCGGCTTTCGTACTGGATGTTCAATCCCAGATGGAGTTTTTCGTCAATGTAGAATAGGAAAAAAATAATTGTCGACTATTTATATTTTTATATACCCAAGTGTCCTTGTTTGGTTTTAATAATTGCTTACATGCTCCAGTGGACAGTTAATTTTTTCGCACTCTACATTTGCGTAAACGCGTTTCGCAAAATTCAAATTGACCACGGCCACAGGTGCCGACCATCATCCTCTTTCGCGACACAAGTTTTGAGTGACTTAGTGTGAATGAGTCAAAGTGCACGTGTATTTGTGTTCACTTTGAGTGAGCACAGATTTATATAAAATAAATCTAGTTTTGAAAATTTCTTAGTGTGTTTATTCCTATTGAGTTTTTAAATGAATCTGTGCTCACTCAAAGTAAACATAAAAATATACTCATTGATATTAAGCTACTCAAAGCTTGTGTCGTGAAAGAAGAAGATGATTGGCATCTGGGATTGAACCAACGCTTTCCCAAAAGTGGTCGTTCTGAGGTCTTAACTATGAATATTGAATTCGAATTGATTCATCTTATAGCCAATGTAATTCTGACCGATGCATCTGTTTTAAACCAAATATTTCCCATACGCATTTTCTCAATGGCACCAACAATCAAACAACTGACAGTTTCTGTCAAACGCTAATCCCATTTGAAAATAAGAATTTATAAATTGTATTATGAGAAGCACTAAGAAGGTTAACTACTAAGTTTTAGTTAAGAGATTGTCTCTTTTTTAGACCATTATCATTTGAACAGCTTCATAAAAAGGTTCTGCTACCAGAGCGTCAGATTTTTTGTCGGATCCGGCACCCTACAAGTGGGAACGGGCTGTTATTATCCTGTGATTGTCTTCACCTTCGATACTTTAAAATGGATTTTCATAGACTTTTTCCCACTACCGCATCTTACACGTGGCATATTAAAGTATATGTCAACCAATGGTTTAAAGTTATAGGTATGTTTAAAAAGGAACAATTGTGTGAAAATTCTGAAATAAGTAACCTGCTAAGTGTATGTGTTTTTAGAACATTCCTTTGTAAAACGGTTGGAAAAACATTAATAAAATGGAAAGATACATCCGTACTTCAGTCACAAAACACGAAATAAAAAAGTCCCAAATCGCTTGGGGTTTACTTGTAAAGTCGGGAAGAGAGCGTGTTCAAATCTGGCGTGGGTGTTATCACGGAGTCTAAGTGCCCCAATGGGACCCATAAAACTCACGACGGAGGTGTTAAAAATGAATCATAAACCTAGCGCGGCTTGAGAAGAGTCATGTGCCTTCGACACTCTGTACTTCTTAACAAAAGACTTACCTGTGCCGTATACATCCGAGAGAAAGTAGAAAATTAAAAAAAAAAAAAAACTTGAGTAAGTATAGAAAAATCAAGAAGAAAATCAATGAATTTCGGATCAGTGGTCAGCGGAACATAAGTAAAATTTCAATAATTAAGAATGTTGGAATGAGAAAGGGTGTCCAGATTTTTAGAAACTGAACATTTGAACAACATAAACAAATCATGATATATAAAATATCGAGTGATCAAATAACAGGCGCCTCTCGCAAATAACAGGCGTCTCTCGCAAATAACAGGCGTCTCTCGCACATCTTTAAGGCGTTTTTTGACGAAACCTCTATTATACCTCATTAATACGCGAATATATTTACATACCTATTACCTACTTGAAACCTCGGTGAACAACTTGACTTTTTTCCACTTTGAACAAAACATAGGCAATGACAGTCATTGCCTATGTTAATTTTGGATGAACGAAGTCTCAAAATATCCCGTATAATTTGCCAGTTCGTCCGTAACTCAAAATTTTCATCGAAACAATCTGACCTCACGCGAAATCTATTTTTTTATTTACATACTTATAAGAGCAGTGTGTCTTGCCGGTCTTCACATACGGCACGGAAACTATGACCTTGACCAAACTGTCTTGCAATAAACTGCGAATAGCTCAAAGAAAAATGGAAAGGATAATGTTGGGCATTAAACTGCAAGACAGGAAGAAAAATGACTGGATTCGCAGCCAGACAAAAGTAACCGATTTGGTCGAGACGATAGCTTGATAGCTATGCAGAAGTGGAGATGGGCGGGGCACATTGCTCGAACGAATGACAACAGGTGGACGAGGAGACTGCTGGAGTGGAGACCGCGAGGCGATAAGAGACCACAAGGGCGGCCACCAACCAGATGGATGGATGACATAAAAAGGTTCGCTGGACCCCAGTGGATGGCGATCGCACAGGAGCGGAAGGAGTGGAAAAGGAGAGGGGAGGCCTATGTCCTGCAGTGGGCAAACGTGGGCTGATGATGATGATGATACTTATCTATTTATATTATTCGTCTCTTTGTCGACATTCGTCGCTATAACAATCATAGTTGTCCAGATATATGTATTATTATAATTGCTCATAGATCCTATACTTATAAATAAATAAATAACACTTTTCTATACCATGGTGTCAGTATAGCCGGCGGAACATATTATTGCTTGAGGCAATTTGATCCAGTCAACCTGTTACGTCCAGTCTGAGACAAGCCAAGGTTTTTGATGACAGAGGATAAACTGCCTTGAAGAAGAAAATGTAGAATTAATAATAATTATCAAAATGTGTAGAACTGAAAATTTTTATCATAATATTACATCGTAAGGTTTTCAAAATAGGTACTTAAACAATATTTTTGACTTGATTTTATGTAACGTGTGTGTTGTGAAACTCCGACACCTAGAAAAATCAATTTTCTCTTATACAAGAGGTCACGAACTGGCAATCTTTACGTCTATTTATTTCAAATAGGTGATGTATCAGAGAGAAAAATATCCCCCCTAATAGGGTCGTTGAAGGAACTTTTATATTGAAATGTTGGAAAAATATTGAGAAATGCACGGAGATGACGGGTGGTATTATTTCAAGTAGAAACAATGGAGGAGTGATTTATTCGAATGCTTTGTAAAATACTTTGTTGACAATCGAGCGTGGTGGAGGGTTATTGTTGTCTCTCTATGCCCCAAATTGGTGTCTTAAAGGGAATATAGATAGATAGATACCCAAACAAAAGCATGTATATATATTTGTTTTTAATATTCATCTTTTTCTTATGGTCGATCACAATTTGACCTCCAGAGATCGAATTCATTGGATCGCGTCATCCTTGAGTGCATGCTAGTCCTTTCGTGGAAGCTTTAGGGTGACAGACACCAATAGCAAACTTGAGGAAAGGCAGTTAAGATGGTATGGACAAATAGAACGACGACCGCAGGAGCATATCGTCCAACAGGCGATAAACAAGAATTTTCCTTGTTCTGTGACTTTAGGGAGACCTAAAAATTTCCGGGGTGACGCAAAGGCGCGAGCAGATGCAAAGTGATGTGGGGTGGGGGAAGTGGTGCAGCAGAGAAGAGTGTACAGCCTGAGGACGAGAAGAGCCAACTCTAAAAGTCTTTATAGACGTTAAGCTGGAAAAAAGCCAGGGAGAGAGATCCTTTAGTACATCTTTCTTTGAATGCGTACATGGGGCATTCGTTTTTCAGTACTTAACCATTTTCTATGTTTCATTCTTTTGATTGTATAATCCCACATTTTCATATATATACGTATACTGTCAATGACGCTTTAATAAAAAAATTCATAAAATAAAAAGAACTTAAAAATGTCAAATCATAAAATTATAAAATTGAAAATCATAAAATATAATTTTTATCCCGAAGCCAATCCAATTTTCATGCTGCTGAGTCTATCTATCCATTTCATTTATGAAGGTTTAAAGCCTACATAACATCATATTCGGTTAAATGTTCACCATATTATTATTATATTTTTGGGTTGTGTTGGGGTCAGGCAGTTTTTTGTCATTTCCATTCTTGTCCCCAGTTGACTCCCATAGAGCAATGCGTACTTACCATTTTTATTTTGTTTACATTCGAACATATTATTTCCGTCTTAATGCGTATGTGATATATAAGTACTCAATCAATCAATCAATCAATCAATCAATTCTCCCTTTTACACCCCACTCAGGGGCATAGGGAGGCAACAAGAGCTCTCCATTGCGCTCGATCTTGCGCAATGTGTATGACCTCCTCCCACACCATGTCCATGTCCCTCAGCTCTGCTTCGAAGGAGCGGAACACAGTGTGAGAGGGTCTTCCTCGTCTTCGGGACCCTAATGGGAGGAAGAACACCGCTCTCCTCGGCCAACTGTCATTCAGCATCCTTAACACATGTCCCAGCCAAGTCCATCTCCTCCCCACAATGGTAGAGGTGATGGGTTCACGCTGGGTGCGCCGGCGCATAGCGTCGTTCGTGATGAGGTGGTACCATCTTAGGTATACCCAAAATTCTCCTTAGGCACTTCATTTCAAAGGATGAGACTTTTTGTGCCTGGCCCTTGGTCAGGTGCCAGGACTCACACCCATAAAGGAGAATGGGCAACACACACGCATCATACAGTTTACAATTTACATCGTCTCGAGCTCAGCCCCGAGGTCACCAGTGGTGGTAATGGTTGCTCCCAGGTACTTAAATTTATCCACCCGGGAGACCTGGTGACCTTCTTACATAATGGTGATAAGTACCTACTTACATAATTTCTATCATCTTTCTTATGAAGGTTTAAACTTTCTCCGTAAACCAATGGAGAATCTGTATAATACTAGCTTTCCCGACAGACGTTGTCTTGTGGTTCTAGCCCGAAGTGACCCGTTAATATGTACATAATGTGCACTGCGCCCCCGTAAAACAATACAAAATTAATTCGATTGAGTTAAGCTAATAAAATAATAACATTAAACTATTTCTGAAACATCCATATTTCAATCGTATTCAAAGCTCTGGCGGGAAGAACTTGAGAATAATGCGCTCGCGCACACATCCTACCTCGCCTATTACCAACACGAATGTGCCCGATAATATTATTGACTTTGTATGAAAATTTTCTAAGGCTAAGAACACGTAGAGAATCCGTAAGCGGATTCCGACCCGCGACGACCGGCTCATAGATTGTTGTCTATGGTTTCAATGCATTTAAATGGGCGTGCCGGAAAGCGGGTTCCTGCTTTCACTGTGGGTATCCCCATTCAAATGCATAGTAACATTCTTTGCGCCGGTCGGCGCGGATCGGAATCGGCTTTCTACGTGTTCTTACCCTAACGCTCGAATCGGTGCGTTGGTGGAGTAAGTGGAATGGGCTACTGTAGGAGCGTATGCGAGAATAAGAGGGAACTACCCGCGATGGCGTAGGCGCGTCATAGGTAACCGTTCCATACAAACTTAAATATTGAATTTTATAACATTTCTTATCCAGATTTTAAACATTTTATTAGTTATTCTGTTATCCGGAGCGGAGAAGAATCCAATAAATCAAACATCAGAAGATTCTGTTGAGCCGATCTCGAGTTATAAGTGTTCGCACTAACCCGACTTTTATTTATATAGTAGAAGATTATGTTAAACTGAATGTCTGTGTATGTGTACTCGATAGATTCAATGACCAGTCAACGTATTTGAACGAATCTCTGGTTATCTGTTCTTCTAATGTCCGGAAAGATTTAAGCGGAGTATAAGTTCAATACCACTCCTTGGGTCCTTGGAGGCTAGTTACAAGTAGAAAAGGTTAAAATGTAACAAACATTGCATAAACCAGGAGTAAATTATTTTGTTTTATTCTGGGCTAGGTCGAAGTTTGACGGACAGATCAACTAGTAATAAATATTTATGTATATCGTAATTCATCAAAATAGTTATCTAAGAATTTGATTAAATTTTCAACTTAATTATTATTTTAACAATTTTAAGATGAATACTACCCACAAATTCCAACTTTCTCGGACTTATTCTAGATTAGTATATTATAAATTAAAGTAAAATTCTTAGAAAATGTGGTTACCAAGTCGAAAACAAAAAAAAAACTTAGAAACAATGGTCGATAAAAAGTTTTTACGTAGATCAGTCTTTCGATAGTGGAATGCCAAATAAAAGAAAAAAAATGTTTAGAGAATTATTTAATTACAAATCATAATAATTCATACTTTAAAACCTCGCAGATTACCGTGTTCCAATCAGACATAACTGAGATCCATCTCAAAATTTGTTGGTTTTTGTTGCACTGAAAAATGGTTCGATAATCCAGAAACTGAGATTTGATGTCTGAAAAAATCACGTGGATTAAAGAACAGTACTCTTCTTTACATAGGTGTCAGTTTATTTTCAGTGGTACTAAATGCTTGAAGCATTCTCTATTACTATTAGTCATCCAACCCCGAAAGAATAATTCCAACCCCGAGTAGAAATATAAGATTTTTTTTTAAGAAAAGCCGATACGGAATCGAAAACTGGACCTCTTGATCAGAAGTCGGCGCCTAAGCCAATTGGCTACCGAGGTAGGGGATAATACTATCTTGGCAATCAACCCCTACTCATAACAATTATATTGATCTAAAATTTTAAGTTGCGTCCTTGTATTGAGAATAGACAGCATTCTAGAAACTCATTGGGAAGAGAACTATAAACACATCTTGTTTATTATTGAAATAACGTCCCATAATATAAACCAATAAACAGTGAGATGCCCTTGAATCATTTACAACTCTTACAATGTCACCGAAAGCCATTTACTAAGGCCCGATTTTACAAACATCCCTTAGTCATATTTGAGTTATACTTTACTGATGGAACTAACCGACCACCGAAATTCAGCCAGCGTTGATCTATAAATTTTAATTTTTAATGATGATTTGCAATCATATGTGAATGTTGCTCGATTTTTTGTTTTTTTGTTGTTTTATTAATTGTTGCTTGTATTAGCTTGAAACTTGTGATTTTTTTAATTTTGATGAGTCTGAAGTGCCTGTTTGGGGTCAATGGACGAAATAAAGAAAATAAAAAAAAAATTGACCGTCATGTAGTTACTTAAGACTCGTCAAATCTTACCTTAATAATTCGGTGAAGTTTGGGTTTAATGGATTTAATTCATCCAACAACATATACATACCTACAATAATGCACGCTTCATATGTGACTTATTTCCTACTACATCGCCATCTCTTAGATTTTTTTCAAAGTTATGCAACTATAGAGGAATTGTTTTAACTACAAACTTATGACCCGTCGAACTTCATCCTGCATCCGAATCAACAATAATTAAAACATATTATAAGTCTAATTTAATTCAGTTTTTATGCCTTGGTTTTGTTTTTACGGGCGGGTCAGCTAGTGAAGTAATAAAAGATAAAACTATTAGTGAAGTTATTGACAAAATGTCGATGTGGCTTTATTGAAAATGTGCCCAAAAAACGGTCATAATTGTAAAAATTGCGAAAATGTCCATAAACTACTGCATAAGACTATTAATTATACTCTATGGTGCGGCGATCTGTCTAAATGCATAACTATCACTTAGAACGATAGTAATCAACAAATAAATAATATTTTTAGCTTACGGATATTAAGTCTGTCGGTTAAAAAACCGGCCTTCAACCTATCAACATAGTGCGATCTATTTTAATAGCTACCTAATCAGAACACTCAATCGTTCGACAATATTATCATTTTATTTCTTCGTAATGTGTACTTTTGTCGCGAGATGGAGTTGGTTGTGATATGTTATCATCAATCCACTGACCTCCTTTATTTTTATGACATTATTTAAGAAACAATAACATTTCATTTTGATGGGTATAATAATTATAAAATTTATATACATAACAAAATGGGGTTAATTTTTATTATGTTGATCCAGTAAATCTTTCGTTGGCTCAAATTGTGAATCACTTGACGGTCAAAAATTCTTTATAGTCTTTATTCTTTCTAGTTCAGATCAGATTCAAATGCGCATCATGGTTTTGCAGATTCAACAAGAACTCTTTCAGATTCAACAGTATATGCTTTTTAACAGTTGGCTTTATTACATTTGATGTGGCGTTAAGGACGATAGATGCGATTTCAGGAAGGTTCAAACTTTACATTGGTACATATTATTCATTGTATGTCGGTGAAATTGTTCCATCATATTTCCAGTAGGTGTCTGTCTTAAATTTGCACTACGGCTTTGAGCCAAGGTTTTGCAGTCATATGAAAGATAAAATGTCTATGGTTTCTCCAGAGTCACCAGATCAAAAAAGTGGTGTATTTTTTTTTATTATTTCTTAAAATTTTTCGTAAGTATATCTGGGAATTAGGTATTTATTAATTATTTTAGAAAAACCTCTAATAAAGACCTACGTAATATTATTATAATGGACATGTTGGTTGGTGGTTGGAAGAAATTGCCTGTTTTATTTATCCAATAAGTGTTCATTTATTTATTTATTTATGGAAAGATCTCGACGCTTGTGCAACTTTTTATAACGTGTTGAAAGTTTAACAAAGTGTTTCAGGCAGTAGATGGTCCAAATGTGTGCAGGGCTGGAGACCATGAATCGGTTGCAAGAACATATTTTGAAAGCCCTAAGCCAGTTGTCTGAAATTTCACAGGCAGGAAAGCGGACAGTTTAAATCGAGAATCGGTATGAACAAGCGAACTCGTCGATGTCATTAATAGTCACATAGTTACCGAGCAGGTCACTTCGATGGCCCATGTATCGTATCCATCACTCCTGAGGAAGCCCATCATTGTGATGGACTTCCAGAAGATATAACGGCAAAAGAGCACGATCCTTCAGGCCAGATAGATCTGATAATAGAAAACCCGGACTTGAAAGCCTATCTACTCATACAAATATGAACTACGAAAAAGATAAGTTTTCTATCAACAGTGGTACCAATAGAAACTGCGTTATAACACCGTTATGACGGGAATAGTTATTCCGGCATAAATTGCTTATACCACGCGCTACTAATAACCAAACTTATACCGTGTCCGTGTCATTACTATACCGCAGAATACTTTGGTAATCTCGCATTTTTTCAATGTTGTTTGTGCATGGTTCTTCCATACTACGGGGTTGGTTTCGATTTGATTCATTGAGGGCTCGGATTTGTTGCAACTTCGAGTTTGTTTCGTAAGTAAAGTGTCAAAATATGAAGAGTGCAGTGGTAGTCTGTCTCTTTAAATGTCGCTATTACTTCGTTATACCTGGGGGGAACCAGAAATATAGTAGTTGGCATGGAAATTATTCATGTCATAGCTTATTCCTCGATTTATTAGTAGCATTTTTGCTTATGATGCGCGTATTCGAAGAATAATGTTCTATTATTACGGCTGCAAGAGATCACTAACATATGAGCGAGCTATTTACTACGAAATAGTAAAAAATAAGCGAGAAAAACAAATTATTTTGTGTATGTATACGATAACCATCGATGGTCACCAGGTCTCCCGGGTGGATAAGTTTAAGTACCTGGGAGCAACCATTACCACCACTGGTGACCTCGGGGCTGAGCTCCCGATACGTATCGGTATGGCGAGTGGCGCCTTTAACAACATGACCATGGAAGGCGTCGGCGTTTAGTGTCGAGACGAAATGTAAACTATTTGATGCGTGTGTATTGCCCATTCTCCTGTATGGGTGTGAGTCCTGGCACCTGACCAAAGCCCAGGCACAAAGAGTATCTGCATACGAAATGAAGAATCAGGAGAATTTTGCGTATATGATGGTACCACCGCATCACGAACGATGCTATACGTCAGCGCACCCAGCGTGAGCCCATCACATCTACCATTATGTTGAGGAGATGGATTTGGCTGGGATATGTGTTAAGGATGCCGAATGACAGTTGGCCGAGGAGAGCGCTGTTCTTCCTCCCATCAGGGTCCCGAAGACGACGAAGACCCTCTCATACTGTGTTACGCTCCTTCGAAGCAAAGCTGGGGAATCTGGACATGGTGTGGGAGGAGATCATAAATGTTGCGCAAGATCGAGTGCAATGTAGAGCTCTTGGTGCCTCCCTATGCCCCTAAGTGGGGCCTTAAGGGAGTTTGGATTGGATGGATATACGACGAAACGAAAAAAAAAACCAATGTGACTAGGTATATTGTTATATGTGGGTTACTTCGCCTCGAGATGATGTTAACTCGCTAGTATATTTTTATATTCAGCAATAAATAACCAATATTTCGCTATTAATATCTCCATTGTGTTCTGGGTCTTTCTTTCTTTCAGCCTAGTGGCATAGCATCCTCGTGAAATCACTTTTTATTAGGTTATCTGAATAAAAATTTATTTATAACCCTATTCAAAAGGTTCCATTAATTCTTTATAAGAATTGAACGCCAAGGTTGATGGTTTTCCTTTCTGAACAATATAACATTGAGGTTAGGTTTCATATTTATTTTATGGGTGGTATTAAAATATCTATTTGTATTTTTTATACCTACATTCTTTTTTGTGTATAAAACAGTGGGTAAATTTTAACAACGAATATTTATCAGTATGGTTTTATTTAAACGAAGACAATAAGGCAAAAATTTCTAAATTGGACATTACGAATTTTATCGAATAATGACTAACAATTCATCACTGATGTTCGATTTTTAAATGGAACAAACCACCATGGGCTTACGACCGTCTTCTATTGTTATTTCGAAGGCTGGCTTAGTGTGATCACTTTACGTTTACAGCGTTCGCCATTAGGTGCTAATGTTTAAGTCTCCGAAACTTCTAATCATGAGAATTCAATTCATGTTCAACATGTTGAAAAAACCGAATTATGAACTTTGTCAGATGATTAAAGATAGATAACTTGAGAGGAAATTCAGCGAGTCTTGAACGGTGAGATGAATAGCAGGTAGAAGAGGTGTGATTCGGTTCAAACGGCCAATAATGTTTTAAAATCAGTTTACCGCCACAGCTTAGGCGAGAAGTACGTTTGAGTAGGGTGCCACTATTTTTTAAATTTTAAGGCTTCATGAGTTAAGGATATTTTTTTTTTAAATTAACCGATAAGCAATCGGTCAATCTTTGGAAAACATAAAGTTATTATAGATTTTTACATATAATTTATGGACCACTGATTGTTTTATGTCATTCAAACTATATATTGCCGTGCAAAAAAAATATGTACCTATCTCAATAGAACAAATTAATCTAATGCCTTAAAAATATTGCTTTGAAAACATTCTCTCAAATAACTCTCTTTGTTGGTCCACTAACTGTATATTGTTAAGAGTTAATTATGTTTTGTAAATGACTGTGTATTTACATTGATAAATAAAAATAAAAAAAATAAAACTAATGATTTACCAAGTGACAGATTATGACATAAAAAATAAAATAAAAAAAAACAACAAATCTATAGGATTTCCGATGCTTTTGTAATAATATTGATCTCAGTTACATAGGTATGCTTCGATGCGGTAAGCTCCCCCTTTTTATTTTGATTTTTTTTTATAGAAAATGAATTCCATTGAACTACCCTGAAACCCTTGGCTTTTTTTTTAAGAATCTCGGCTCAACCAAAGTGAGATTTTTTACATCTTTCGCTGTAAGCTAATAAAAGTTCGTGTCGCAAGAGAGAATGATGGTCGTCGCCGGGTATCGAACTCACGGCTTTAAGTAGGTACGAAAGTCGCCTGATGTGTTTTGTATTAAACATTGACACTTGACTATAAATAAAAGAATATGAACATTTTATTCTAAAAACCCTTGGTTCGTCGTCATTTTCAGCTAAGATGAATTGGATATGTGAGACGAACGCGAGGGAGCAAAAGACGCTAAAATAGTTTGAAGAAGTGGACGGGGAAAAATTCCGACTTTCTTTGACATTAAATTCCACGAAAACACTTTGTATTTCATTTAACTAGCACTTGAAAATTAAGTCTACTTATGCCTCTTAAGAGACCTTTTATTCTCCGACACAATAGCGCACATAATATTGCTATACCTACATTTTTAATAAACACTTTTACGTTTTCGCGTAGTTTTGCAAAACTTGAGAACAAGCCATATAACATCTAATCTATTATCTTGATATTATTATTATAGAGCTAAGTAAATTTTACCCGTAAACCAATTCAACAAAAAATTTTAAGATTTTCTTAAGAAAATGTTGGATTTCATTTGATTTTTTTTTTACTATTATTTTGGATACATTCTTATGTTTTGGTGCTGTGTGAAGTACGGCCAAAAGAATTAGTTTCTCAAATGACATAAAAAAAATAAACGACACAACTAATTTTCTTAAAGTACTGATTAATTCTCTCTTAATTTTTACACCGCCAGACTGTTTTGTGTTGAATCTTGTTTAATAGAAATGCATCAACAAAATTGTACACGAAACCTGTAGGTATCCCTAGTATAAGTTTTCGATGATCGAATACCGAAACGATCATCGAAAGAGTTTCGAAAATTTTTCATACTAAAATGATCGAATGATTCGATCGTTTGATTTTAGAACACTAATTTCACGCTATTAAGCGCTTATCAACGTGCAAGTAGCTTTCGATAAAACTCGTACTAGCCCCACCTTTCATTTTCTGTTCTCTTGAAATGCAATAATTAAACTCATAACTTTCGAAGGACTATCTGGGTTCTTCACATTTTAGTCATTTTTTTCATCAGTCAATATGTGTAAAAGGTTTTAATTCAGGTATCAACCCAACTTCACAACTCAACGTTAAGTTTTTTCAATGAATTCGAACGGTGTAAAGCGTGTACAATATCCATAACATGTTGTTCTTCATGCTGCAAAATTATTATCCATATAGTAAACATAAACCTTTAATACTTCGTGAGCTATTGCTGAGTGTTTTGTTGTTGAACAGAAAACTCGTTATCAAAATAAATGACTCTAAAATTTAGTTTTGCGCTTTTTTATACATTCCAACCGTGGAGTTGCATGCTAAAAAAACTGCAGACAACTTACTTTTTTTTACAGCGAACGCAGAATTGGTATACCAACGGAATGAAGTGGTTAAAAAACTAACGGTTCAGTTCCTTAAAAGTCTAATGTTCGATCCCTGATGCCGATCATCTTCCCGACGTAAGCTTTGCTTTCGGTTAAAAATTTCAAACGTGTAATTATATTCATTTTACAAGAATGTTGTATTTTGCTATTTTTTAATCTTCTCCAAGTACCCTTTCTGGATAGCAAAGCTCCATCTGTTCTGCACACGGACCGGAATAGTTCCATAACGGTTATGATCCAGGTCCAATATCTGATATTGCACAGCCATGACATCTGTCATCCAGCTATCTAGACGGCCTTCGATTTTACCCTTCAAAATTAAGTGCTGGAAGCGACTCTGTTAGGTACCCTCGCAGAGCATGACCTGAAAGAGACATCTTGCGAAGGGCATGAGCAAGGAAGAGGCGCTCTGCATTAGGCTTCTGGAGAGGAGGCACAATAAGAGGCAGCGCTCCATCTATGAATTGAAGGTTACACAAATAATGGCATACCTATGGTTCTTTGATATCTTATAATATAAATGAAAGTCGGGTTATTGGGAACACTTATAACTCTTCTGATGTTTGATTTATTGGATTCTTCTCCGCTCCGGATAACATATTAACTAATAAAAAGTTGAAAAAAAAATGGATAAGAAATAATATGAAATAAAATATTAAAGTTAGTATGGAACGGAAATTATGCGACGCCAGCGCCATTTATGAAAAAATAACAACAATAAAAATGATTGTTTACCTGATAGTAGTTCCCTCTCATTCTCGCATACGTAATTGCCGCTCTTACAGTAGCCCATCCCACTTACTCCGCCGTTTCGAGCGTTTTATATTTTCATATACCAAGTCAACAAAATTATCAATCACTTTCAAAATGTGCACACGCGGCATCGGTACTTCATAAGCAAAGGTAGAATATGTGCGCGCGCGTATATTATATTCTCGCGTTGTTCCCGCCTGAGCTTTGAATTATTTATTTTTGTTTCTGGGGGCGCAGTGCACAATGCACATATGAACGGGTCGCCTCTCGTTAGGACCACAGGACAACATCTATCGGGAAAGCTATACATAACATATACGTAAACATTTAGATTCCGTTGGCATTTTTCTATTCTCATTTGCCAAGATCGAGGATTTCTTGATTTATTCTCTATCCATACAAATGAATCTGAACAATTTTTGGAGAATCCACAGTTCAAAGGCTTTATTTTAATCACAGCTTTAATCAGTTTATTGTATTTAAAATTATAATGGTTCGAATAAAAAGGGTCACAAAGTAGAAGACAAAGCGAAAAATCTAACAATAGATTTAGACTAAAAAAAATACAAGCATAACCCTTTTTTGACAATTTATAAACAGGGCTATAAAAGTCTAATTTAAAAGTTGTCTAACCTGTGGCTTGACTTTCGCATGGACCCGTAGCATGCAGACAACATAACCACATCACTACCTATTATTGTTATTTTTATATACAAAGATGAGGTATGCGTTCAGGACAGGCAAACAACTAAACAAAATCCTCGTAAATTAAAAAAAATTAAATAAAAGCATTGTGCATTGCATTTTGTAATTAATTTGCAGTGGGGTTTTCGCGTGTCTGTTAAATGTTTTGGGCTAGACGGAGAATATGAAATATGTGAAAACTTTGTATCAGAAACCAACAATAAAACTATATTACCACTTACAAAATGCTACTGAATCTCTTGAATCTATTAGATACGAATCTCTTGATAACGTGTACGTGAGCTTGACAAATAATGTGTTCGAGATTCAATTGAATTTTATGAAAGTGCAACTGTTACTCCATAAATTCCTAATACGCAAACTTGTTAAAATATAAATCTGAATTTGGTTGATGCGTGAATGATACTCGTTTACTTGTACTTAACAAGCTGGTCTTAGAGAAAGATCAATAGAATCTGATATACATATAATGAAATGGCTGCCACCGTCACAACCTTTGATGGTTTCTCCTACGTGATGTTGCAATAATTCGCGATGGAACACCTATATAAATTTGGCAGTAGCTCACGCTGCACCGTCAACAGTGACAGCCATTTTGATGCCGTCCGTCCATTCTCTTATATTCCGCAGCCAAGGAATTGGTAATGTTACAAACCCTCTGCAACCATCGATATTTACTTTCGGTGTCAAATAGATCAGCTGATAATTCTCACTATGCATTATGTGTCTCAAATATGATAACATCTGAAACTCTTTCATTCTTGGAAGGAGGGGATAATCCTCATGGAGGTTGAATTGGACTCTTGTCCAAGTACGAACCTACCGCCTAAAAACTCATCTCGATCTACAGTCTATGGCGGAACCACATTCAAGCATTGCTTGATTGTATTACTTTTTTGTCCGCATGTTTTGTCTCCATGATTATCGAAATCATGCAGCTTAAGGACTTACACGCTCCCTCGATCTCCAGCACTTACCAGTGAGAATCTGTCTGCACTTCTCTTCCATTATGTGCCCGTGCGGTGCACTTGTGTGCCTCCATTTCTGGCACCCAAATATGATGTATCAGTAACCGGAAACTTTTTCTAAGGCAGGCACTGCCCTTACTCTACTGAACTGAATACCAAATCAAATAATACTATCCTGTTACTTGTCTTGCTACAAATAACCATACACAGAAACATCGGAGTAGATCGAAATAATATTATGTTATTTCTATAATGTGTTACAAAAATAATATTATCCCTCTCCCTCTATCTTTTTTTTAGTTTCCTCACATGTAATAACAGTATATCAACACCTGTGATTTATGTTCTGGGAAAGAGAGACAGTCATATGTTACTTGTTCTGTACTATGTAAACAAAAAAATATATTATAGCTGTAGTCGTGTCACGAAGAAAAAAAATATGACCGAAGAAAGGTCGAATTTTTATAGTCGATATTTCGATATCCGTGATCACCAAATTTTATACCTTTAAGTGAAGTTGTGTGGGCAGACCGATCTGCCTACTGAGATTCTTTTTCTTCTTTTCTGAGGCCTTTTAATTGGTTTGTTAACTCGAAACTACTCATTGGAGGTGGAATGCCAGCTCTTTTGCCATCTTTTCGGTAGTCATCCTTCATATTAGGGAGTCTGATAACATCCATTCTTTACACATGGCTATGCCATTCCCTCCTTCGATGTCTACTTCATCGAACTTTTTTTTTTTTTTTATTTATTTATTTGTAATATTTACAATACATTTTTATGGTAACAATGAATTATTCTATCTTATTTTCTAATTTATTTTGACCTTGAAAAGAGTATGACTCGTTCTTCGAGGAGTGTTGCATTTTTTCTTAGTTCTTAAAACCTATTTATATTTTATTTTTACAATATTTATTCCACAATTCCTGTATATTTTATTTTCAGTTAAAATTATTCAACATTATAAATATTTTATTAAAAAAAAAATTAATCTACATTAGTTATAATTATTAATAATATGATATGACGTATTTACTATATAACCTATGTATATTTTATTTTTACAATATTTATTCCACAATATATATTTTATTTTTCAGTTAAGATTATTCTACATTACACTACATAACTTTTAACATATTTCGCGGATTCAGGTGTTCCGCACTCGGACTCTCAAAGTTTTGTTTACCGAGACATTGGGTCAAATTAACAAAGCTGCTGCAATCTTTAATTTTATTTTTTTTTTTAATTTTTGTTTCTGTATGTGATAATGATGGTTTCTGATTATGTATGCATGGTATAATAATGATGTGCTGTTTATAGCATTGTTGCTAGTTTTATTACTACTTTGTTGCGGTTGCATCATGTGTATGCACCGCTTTTTTTATTTTATTATTTTTTTTTTCTTGAAATTTTCTTTTGTGAATTTGGTAAAAAGTGTTTATTTTATATTTTTATACTCAGGGTGCCTCCGAAACTCTATTTGAAGAAACTCTGATATGAGAACTAGCAGAAAAATAAAAATTAATAAAACTTTTGACGGAGCCATTATGACGTTCGAGATCGCTATCACTGCGACCAAAATTGTAAAAGTTTCAGAAATGAAAACTCTCAGGAGCATAGCCGGGAAGACCCTAAGAGATACAGTAGGGAACACGAGGGTACGGGAAATATGCGAGGTAGAGGACATAGTAAGATGGGGAAGGCAACGAAGAAGGTTCTGGTATGCACATGTACATATGTGAGGAAAATGGATTCTTCCAAACTCCATCACATGGCATTGTACGCTGTACGGCCAACGCCATGTAAGACGCCTCCTAGGCAGACCACCAAAGAGACGCAGAAATAGCTGGAAGTCGACCTTACAGGATGCTAGCTTCTCCTTTTAAATTACAGGCCATAAGCCTTAAATTGGCAAGTGGCGCCTTCAACAACATGACCAAGATATGGAAGGCGTCGGCGTTTAGTGTCGAGACGAAATGTAAACTGTCTGATGCGTGTGTGTTGCCCATTTTCCTGTATGGGTGTGAGTCCTGGCACCTGACTCTGGCCCAGGCACAAAAAGTATCTGCATTCGAAACGAAGTGCCTCAGGAGAATTTTGGGTATAAGATGGTACCACCGCATCACGAACGACGCTATACGCCGGCGCACCCAGCGTGAGCCCGTCACCTCTACTATTATGTGGAGGAGATGGACTTGGCTGGGACATGTGTTAAGGATGCCGAATGACAGTTGGCCGAGGAGAGCGCTGTTCTTCCTCCCATCAGGGTCCCGGAGACGAGGAAGACCCTCTCATACTGTGTTCCGCTCCTTCGAGGCAGAGCTGAGGAATCTGGACATGGTGTGGGAGGAGGTCATTAACGTTGCGCAAGATCGAGCGCAATGGAGAGCTCTTGTTGCCTCCCTATGCCCCTAAGTGGGGTCTAAAGGGAGTTTGGATTGGATTGGAAGCCTTAAATTAAGATGAATAATATGATGAAGATATTTTTCATATTTTTACATACCTGATACAATGTGTAAATAATGATTTTGTATGTCAGAAGTGCTATCACAGATTCATTTACGTGCTATGATTGAAGATCATTAGGATGAATTAACTTCATATTCATTTTATCTAAATTATAATTTTTAATATGTTCCATATTCATATTTCTCTATTTGCTTATACATTTATAAACAAACAAATACAAATTAGCTGTATACTATTTTTATATACTAACATAATATGTAAGCATCTATATATCGTGCAACGCTAACTCATCACTGTACCGAATCTTAGTTTCAAAAATAACCTGTGACCATGAAGGGCGTGCCCCTTCGAAACATGTCAGGTGTAATTAATTTGTCGGAATAGTTAAAAAGTTTTTTATTTAAATTTGATTATAAAAATTACTTCCACCACAGAAAAATGCATGTTCAACAATTTATAAATTATATAATTAATTAATTAGGTTAGAAGGCTAACAGTTTAGCAATTTGTATGCGTTTCTACTACTAGTCATAAGAAAAATGCAAAAACTCTCGTTAAAATCTAAAGCAGCATATCAAAAAAAAGGTTTGTCCTCAGGACTAGAATAATTCTTGACCGAACATTATTTTTTACAAAAATTGGTAAATTTTCGACCGTTTAGAGAATTTAAAACAGTGTTTTTTCGGCCGTAAATATATCATGATTGTTTATGGATGTAATAAAAACGAAACAATAAATATTGTACCTTTTATAAGTTTGTCAACAATATTGTTTATTGATTATTTCCTTTTGTAGCGATGAAAGAAGGTACAAGTAGTAGTCAAAGGCGGCACATACCTGGAAAGAAAGAAAAGAAAACAAATGAAAAATTTTCAAGTTAGTCGTTGATTTTCAGGATGTAATTGTTTGTTTTATTGACAGTTTTTATTGAAATAATGTGTGTTTAGTAGTGTTATTCTTAGTATACAAACATTGGTTGAATAAAACACATTATAAGTCATACAAAAATCTTTTATACAGGGTGTTATTTAGAACGTTAGCCAAACTGGTAGGGTATATAGAGGGGACCATTTCCAACATCGTTTCCATACATCAAAATGTATTCAGGGTGTTACTTTTTTTAGGATTATTTTAAACTTTTTGAAAAATCCCTAAATTTTACCTATTAGTGTCTTAAACTTTTTTATTTATCAACCAATCAGAATCATTTAAATTTAATATTATCTCAAATACATGCTTATTTAGAAAAAACATAAAACCCGTTTAAAACATCAATGCTTGAAAAACAAATGATCCAACAAAATCCGAAAAACGCTCTGAGAAAAAAATGAAAATAGTTTTTATGCCAATTTTGAAAATATTTAGAAAAATGGTTGAGTTCTTAATATAACATCAAAACTTCTCTAAAGTCTCCTCTTTCAAATAATATACCTATTGCATGTATGTATAACGTATTCAAAAACAAAAAATAAAAACCAAAATCTGAACGATAGTCGCTATTTCATAAAAGCCATTTTCTACTGTATACATTTTGATATATGAAAACAATGTTGCTAATGGTCCCCTCTATACACCCTACCAGTTTGGCTAACGTTCTACATAACACCCTGTATATGACGTCAATCGTTCTCAGAAAGCGGGATCGCAGGGATCTTCGCGTGTCTTCGCGGAGTGCGGTCGGGCCTGCGCATTCAGAGTTGGTCTTTACGCACATTCAAGAATACATCAAAGGCGGTGAGTGTTATGGGATCCTCGTACTCGAGGCCCGGCAAATAAGAAGAAGAAGAAGACATAAAAAGACAGACTTAAAAAAAATATAAATCCGACATTTTTTGCACTGTCAATAAACGATCTATCAAACGATATTAAATTATAATCTTATTGAATTCTTTGTCAAAAATACGTGACTGTTCATAATCTAGGTTAGAAAAATGACAAATTCTTAGGGTGCGACTACACCATACATGATTGTTGATATGGTAACAACGAGAAAGAACTGTCATCGCCCACTAATAATAAGTTCTTGCTTATTATTGTTTCCATGCCATGGTGTCCAATATCAACCATAATGCTTTGTTTCTAGATTCGAATTTATGTTCATTTGGTGTAAGCGCACACTAATCTGTTGTCGCACAATAATTAATCAATTAGTTCTTGCCCGTTGTTGTTTCCATGGTGTACAATATCATACATAAAATAAATTGTTCTCTACTTTTAGCTCTGGTTCTATGTTCGTTTGGTGTATAAATGCATCGTAATCGTTGAGTACCTCGAAATTCCTAGAAAGAACTCAATATAATTTTTTGCATCAATAGATACGTAGGTATAAGTCGGGAATTTTTATATTGTTTTTGACTACAGATTAACGCTTTCAAAATTATGTCAACCATATAAATAAATGTTTGTTTAAAAATTGGAAACGAAAAATTAACAGTGCCTGTTAATCATTTTGACAGCCACCCAAAAATTATCCATGAAAAATCCATAGACAAACAATGCAGTAGGTTTTGTCATGTTGTTTCCTGATACACATTATTTACGCCCGATGCTTTTATCAATTTGACAGTTGCCTGAATGTGATGGACACAAAATTACCCGGTATCAACTCTATACGGTACCTATATTATATACGAAATGGATGACATTATTAAATTTCCAATCTTGCTGGAGAAAATAGTGTTCCTGTTTTACCGCGGAAATTGTTTGAGATTAACTTAAAAATTTACTTATTTTACATTTATTAACGTGCAGAGTATTTTGCTTAATTCAATTTCGTGCATGCTTTTGCTCTAGATACAGCACAGTGTTTGACTTTTCTTTGATTTATTTGATTCACTATGATCTTTTTGTATTTATACTTTGATTGATTATAACTATCTATGAAAGCAATGTATTTCTCCTTTCACCAGCTTCTAGCTATCTGGATAACTTATTTGATTAATAAATAAAATAAATTACACAGAAAATCTCGGACGAAATGCTTGGCTTATTATCAGTATCTAGTGTATTTTTTTACAGAATTTGATACAATATAATTCATTTTACTGTGAATTTTCGATAAAAGAAACGGAATTTAAAACGTCAAACCAAACTAATTTTTGAAATTAGTCTTTATTGAAGTTATTTTTTTAGACCGTTCTAAGTATATCAACTTCAACTGTATATGTATGGGGTCCTTCACATTTTTAACTGAATAAATATAAAATGGGATACAAACTCAAAAATACAAACAAAAAATAAAACTGAAATCATTCACGGTTAGCTTCATCATAATATGTGTGTATGTATGTAAATGATAGGTGACTACCTACCATTTTATTTCAGATAATTTTTAACATTCCTATTTCAAAAAACGCTCTAAAATAATTCTCATTTTGTTTTATTTTTATTTTAACTGTCATTCTGTGGAAATTTTGAACTTTAAATGTTGTTTCTCTTATTTTAGGTAAGGTATTAAATTCATTATATTTATTATTCAGAAAAATTTATTGTAATTATTTTATCTAATAAACTCCTTTCTTATTTTAGAGCAACAATTTAGAGTTTATATGAAAACATCTTACATATTGTATATGTTTATATGAAGTGTTTTAGCCCCTTAACATATTTTTTCCTCCCCTATAGCAGGCCTCATTCTCCAAATTGTGAATTATTTGAACTTTTAAGAGGCTCTTGCTAGGGTAACAATACCACCTAAAGTAATATATGGGGGGATGGTGGTTAAATTTTCAAGGTTATAGCGTCAATGTCATGAGTAAATTGGGACATAAATCGTAAGGCTTTTCGGCTTTGTGGCGGGTTAAACATTCACCTAAATGCACGCACAATAAAACTGGGATTAAGGCTGTGTGTATTCGCGTTACTTAAGTATCAACGAGCGTTACTTAAGCGAAATAATATCAAGTCTTTATGTATATCTAATACATTGCGTAGACTAACAATAAAAATAATAATTGAATTTAATGAAAGTGCAACTGTGTTTGTTTAAATCCATAATAATGAACTTTCACTACGTAAGGTGGTTGGTAGTCCAGTGGTATCGATCGGCGGCTTTCGTACGTACAGCGTATTGGAGATCGTAGGTTCGAATCCCGGCCGTGCCGACCATTTCCGCTTTCACGACACAAGCATTTGCTTAGTGTGAAAGATGTCAAAAGTGTATTTGTGTTCACTTCAAGTGAGCACAGATTCATTTAAAAAAAATACACAAACCTTACAAAAAATAAAATAAAATTAGTTAGATCGGATTTTGTGAAATATTCCATAACAACACAATGTTTTATTTACTATTGAGTTTCAAAACATTGATGGTACGCAGATTTTTGATAAAGTTTCTTTCCTTTCTTTCCTTTCAGAAGTAATTTTTAACATTCAGGTAAACGTATTTTTGTAGGTATAAATTACAAATTTGTAATCAATATTCATAATAAGGACTACAAGACAACGTCTGTCTGGAAAGCTAGTAAATAAATAAAAAAAAGTTTTTTTTTGTTATCTCCCTAGGTCCTTTACAGGACACTTGGGTTCATCATTCTGAATAACAATCATATAAAATTATAGGAAGGAAGTTATGAACACACAGTTTACAACAAAACAAAAAATCCATATCAAAACAATCAAAATTTCTGGAGTTCATGGTACAGTGAAGAATATATTCATATTAATTAATTTTGTGCAGTACTAAAAGGATGTAAAGGGTCCCTTTAGTACCATGTCAGAGTGTGAAGAAGTACATACATACATACATTCTCCCTTTAAGGCACACCGCAAGCTAGCCCGGTGGAGACCAATCCGCAGCAAACCCGACCCGCACGAAACCGACCTCCTACATAGCTCGATCGAAGCAATCAAACCAAAAAGCCGGCCCCGGACAAATCAAGCCCGCCGCGAACTACCCCCAAACCAACCAGCAATGCGGGGGCCTAAGCCCCACTCGGGAACATAGGGAGGCATCAAGAGCTCTCCATTGCGCTTGAAGGCGTCCGAGGCTCATTGTGCCTTTTCTGACCAGTTGAGATTTAAGGACGTGAAGTGGTCAACCTCACGGTCCCGATCTGATTTTTCGATTTCCTGCCCCTTACAGGATGCTCGAAAAATCAGCAAAAAGAGCAGAGGTGCTATTCTTCGCCGGCAACTTCACGGCATGAAGAAGTACATACATAATAAATAGTTTTGCAATGAGAGCATTAGAACAAGGCCATTTCACAATAACAAAGTCAGGGTTAGACTAGTCAAATTTATATATACCTATCTATAAACATATCGATATCTGATAGGATTAGGTAGGTAGGTACCTAAAAGCTTTTATTTTTTTAATAAGATCCACCACTAACAAACCTTTGTCAAAAAAATATCGAAGATCAAATACTGGGTATTTTCTTTAAAAAATAGGTCTGATAATCATTTCACGAAAAAAATCTATGTTTGGTGAGGGTTAATAATGATTGCAGTATGAACAGCCCTAATAATATAGCTCAGTTACAAACCAACATCCCTTCCTCCAACGCTTTTAACTTAGTTTGCACCGATTACCTCAGTGATGAGTTGGCAAAAAAGTATTGTTAGTATAAGATAAAATAAAAGGAATACAAGAATCATACACCTTATTTCCAGATGTAGCTAATATTCCAGGAGCTGAATTGCTTTGTGGAATAATGGAGGATTCCACTGGATTTTTGAAATGATCTTCAACCACACGTTCTCAAACTTTTTCAGTAGATACTAAATTAAAATGTTCTCGTAAAATGTTGGAATAAATAGTTGTCCCAGCCATGAATGTTTAATTCAAATTTGACTAATGATAGACTAATTACCATTCAATAACCTATATTATTATAATTCCGACCGATACATTCATTTCAAACGACGTTTGCTAGGCACATTTTGTAAATTATCAACGGCAAATTGCCTTTTAAAGAAAAAAAAAAGATAACATAAGGAGCAGTAAAAATACAAAGTAAAAAAATACATACATACATATAAAACTACGATACACATATAGTTATTATTTCCTCCCTCCATAAGCATTACAGAGAGAAAAATTACGTGTAACACGTTACTTCAGTATAATAGAAGAATACAATAATTCGAGAATACAAGGCTGACTGATGACAGTTGCCAGAAAGATGATTAGAAGTCTCCGTCTAGGTGATACATAAGAGGAGAGGATATTCGGATTACTATAAGTGATTAAACAGGATGATAAGGGTATGATACATATACCCACAGAAGTATTTCAGGTCGCTAAATTACTATGCGTTGATGAACGTCGAGGTAGAACAGCTCCATAAATCTATTCCATAAAATTTATCCAAATAACAAGAGTCATTCACTGTCACGACAAGATAATAGAAACAACAGTTGACACAGACGGTGCGACGAACAAGACTACATAAAAAAATCGTCAATAACAATGATCGAGCTGAATGACAGATTACAAGAGTTAATAATGGGAAGGGACAGAGGAAGAATTGGAATATCATACGCTGCCTTGGCGAACGGGACGTGGTATGTTATAGATAGTTGAAACGACAACAAGAGGTAGAAGGCGGGATGGATAGAAAGCCTAAAAGACCACAGTCGCAGCTGAAGCAGGTGTCGAAGAATCAGTGAAGATCAGTCGAGAAAGGAAATCTGTTGGAACCATTATGAGAAAGTTGTCCTAATGTGACTTTTGAAGATGTCGATGCTGGAGCTAAAAATGTCAATGTCGTTCGCGTATTCGTTTCCCAGACGATAGAGTCGTGGAAATACCGTACTCTTCAAGTAGTTGGTAGTAGGAGAATTGTCACAGCTAAAAAGGCATCTACTTCTAGTGCTGCGGGATGGTATGTGGAATTTTATGAGTCCGATCAGTGCGGGGTCGTCGAAAAAGTTATTCAGAATTTTATAGCGCACGATGAGGTCAGTAATACCTACATACATTCTCCCTTTAAAGGCCCCCCGCACACCGCAAGCCAGCCCGGAGGAGACCAATCACAACAACAACACCGCTTAGACGCCTTCGAGCGCAATGGAGAGCTCTTGATGCCTATATGAGTGGGGTTTAGGCCCCTCGCATTGCGGATTGGTTTGGGGGTACAAACACTATTGTTATGTTATGTATTTGATAATCACACACACTTACACAGACTTCATACTTATAAGGAAGATCGACTTCGTAAAAAAATATATAAAGCGCCTCATATTGGACGCAGAAAGCTTTTTGAAGGCGGTATATTTAAATGGAAGGTGGAGCTGAAAATGGCGGGATACAAATTGAGAATAGATTATTATTTTTTGTCTTTAATAATAATAGAAAAAACTTGGTACCTACATATCAACATTTCAAATTAGACGTAGGTATTCATGTCATTGCTTTTAAAGAAATTTTTGAAATAGCGCTCGCTCAGTCTTTGACAATGAAACCTTAATAACGTTCAAACTTATAATTTAAATAAGTTATGATAGAATTTCGAGCACTGGTCGACCACTAGTACTTTTAATTCTTCTAATTCAGTTAAGACTGCGTCCTGTCTTCTCTTGAATCTTCATTTTTAGCTATCCTTCCACCTCTTGGGTGGTCATTCAGGATCTGCTCTCTCTACGTGATCTCTCCAGAAACGCCTTCTAGGTCTACCCCATCGCACAACATCCTGGACATCACAGATTCTCTTCAGATCGGACCCTGTTTTTTTCTAGACGGTTTCCACCTGTTGAGACCTCGATGAGCAGTTGTCACTCTATACCATTTTATTGGTATTTTCTAGCTCGCTTACATTTTTGAGGATTCAGTCCTCTGTGATTCTCTTAACATTATCCTTTCAAAAGCATCTACAATCTCTAGCCCCCTGGATAATGTCATTGATTTCACATTGTCATCTTATTTTACATCTTCCCGTTCCGAACTCTAACAGGGCTATAATATACCTAAATACAAATTTAAATGAATTTTATTTATATCTCCACTGTTTCGAAATCATTGGTAAACGCCGTATTATCTTTAAATGGTTAAGTGTTTATTGCCAAAAAAAAATGTATCGTTTTGTAAAAATACAAAATACCTCTGGAGAGAAACGTTCCCATACAGAAATCTCGTTAAAATAATAATAAGGTTTTTGGATCGGTTACTTTCCAAGAAGGTGCTGGGAATATTTTTTTTTCAACATATTCCGGTGGAAATCGTTTATGTAGGTAGGTTACAAAATCAAGAATACAATGTTACACAGAACATAATATATAGGTAACGTTTATATTTTTCTGAAAAAAAAAAAACTTTGTTTAAATGAGATTTCCTTGTAAGTAAAGTCATGGATATCGAAGTCGATATTTTTTTACCCATCAAAAGTGGCTGAGCGTGAGAAATTGATGTACGTTCTATAGGTGATGTTATAAGCAAAGAAATTTTGGACCCTCAAAATTTCAATGTCAAACAAGCTAGAGGTGTTCGAGGTGTAGTTGTATAGTAGAATACAATAATCTTAAGATATACAAGAAAGTCGGGGTAGTGCGAAAATTTATAGCTCGAGATCGGCTGAAAAGATTTATTATAATCTATTTTCCGATGTCATCGCATCACGCCTAAACGGCTGGACCGATTTCGCTAATTCTTTTTTGTCTTGTAGGCTTTTATCAGGACAATGTAGAAGAAAAAAATAAGAAAAATGCATGAGAAATTAGATAATTAAAGAAAACAAAGAAAGTAGGTAATCTTTTTAGTACTTTTTACAATATAATTTTCTTCTAATTCTGAATTTTTATTAATTGACATTTTAAAGAACTGTCATTGGATTGATTGTTGTTGCAATTGATAGAATGCGAATGTAAAATATATCGTATGAAATAGATTGATTGGATGGATAAGTCATATAATATTCATTGCAGTTATTTTTTTTAAGGAGTTTTGGTAAGTTTTAATACAAGGAATTCATTATTGTAATGAAGTGTAATGAGTTTTGAAAACTTTCTTTATTTACATTTTTAAAACCGCCAGCAAACAGAATCGTATATATAACATTGCTATTAAGGAGTTATACTTAATTGAAGTTCATTTTATAAGGAGTTTTGATAAGTTTTAACACAAGGAATACATGATTATATTGAAGAACAAGTACAATATTTTTTTGTTTGTTTGAAAATCAATTCTTCGTTTATGGGCTGATTTTTACAGAGAATGAGTACATACCTACATATAACGTAAATATAATCTGCATCGTTAATATGTAAAAAAGCTGTATATTATTTGCTAATGACCTAGCATTTGTTTCTTTATTGAAAATAAAAATTGCAATATTATAACCATATAGCTTTCGATTTTATCACAATGAGTAGTCATATATGTTAGCTATGTTCTGTTACCCAGCAGTAGTTTATTGACTTTATGGCGGAACGAAGTTCGATGGGTCAGCTAGTATTTGATAAATTGTAATTATATAATCATTGCATTTCTCCTAATACCAGCTTCAAGCTGTCTGGAGAACTGATTTGATAAATAAATAAAAAAACTACGCATCGTATCTAACAAGAGTATCCTGGGCATGATGCAAAATGCGAATGGGCATGATAAAGATGCGTAAGGCCGCACACTTTGGCCACATATTTTATTTTATTTTTTACTCAATTAAAAAAAATCATCGCTCAGCATAACAGGTAAAATCCCTTTGCGCTAAGCAATGAGAGATAGACACAATATCAAATACAAAAAAAAAAACATCAAAACAATAATTAGGTATTACATTACATTACACAGCGGATAATACAGTGCGCAATGACTGAACAAAAACAACACCACGCACACTGGAAACTAATAACTAAACATACCTAATTCAAGGAAAATAGAGGACAAAATAAAAGTAATAGTGAAAGTTGAGGATCGACATGACAAGAGGAAAAAATCAAAGCCTATATAAAAAGAAGAAATTTATCTCCATTTTTATAGATTTATAATTAAGGGTAAATAACAGCCAGCCACTTTTCACTACTTGGTTTCAATTTCGATATCGAAAAAGAGTCATACTAATGTAAGAGTGCAGAATACCGTGATGGAAAACTTCAGTATTTTATTTAAGTAGTATAATATCCTTAAACGAAACAGTTTGTCTCAACCCTCTAAAGATTTCTGAAGTTGAAGTACCTACTTATTCCATCTCGCCTTCATCCCTAAAAACAACACAACTAGTTTGATATTGTTGGCTGCTCTCTTATACTTCACTCCGTTAAAAGCTCTAGTGTAAACGCTTCTTTATTTACACAGCAGATTTTGTTGTGTCTTTACCCGACTTTAAAGAGAGATGGAAAGATGGAAATTGCTGTTGTTAGAGAAGAATGACTTCATCATTATTCTAATAATAACATTTATGCCTTTAGTATTAACAACAAGTCTTTCATTCAACTTGTTTTACTATGTCGCTTGTTTTACATCCAAGTACAGTGAACCCCCTATTAAATTTTTTTACTTAACGTTATTCAAATAAAATGCATAAATGACTACCAGTTTAACATTATTCTCGTTAAACTGGTAGTCATGTATGGCTCAGAATCCTGGACCTCGACGATCAGCAGGATTCCGTTGGGACCTAGCAAGGAAATTGTGACTGGTACCTGGAGGCTGAGAAGTAATATGGAGATACGCGAGCTCACAGGAAAATAATTAATTGATCACTAATTACACCAGATCAAGAAGATAGGAACGGGTCGATCATGTTACCAGGTCCGGGGTAGAGAGTTCCAAAAAGAATCTCCTAGATTCAAATCCCGTTGGCAGAAGTCCATCAGGTAGACCAAAACAGCGTCAGAAGACAACTTTGTTCGGCATTTAGACGTTCTGTGTATGAGAGATTGACGGGAGTCCGCTGTGACAATTTCAAACTTTCTACATATCATACTTATCTTGAAAGTATCGAGCAGGCAAATTTCTGGTACCTTTAGATTTTGCTATTTATTTCGAAATCTATTTTCGATCACAACTTGTTTGTCTGATGCGATTAAAAATATGCGTACGTAAAATTAAAAAAAAAAAAACTGAAATTTTCATTTTTCTTCAAATTTAAGGTGGTTTCCGGGATCGGAAGATAAAGTACGATTTGAATAATTATTTTTTTTGTTTTTCTTGTATTTTCACAATCGCAACTTTTCCGCACTATAACGAATCGATATCATCAACTTGACTTTTTTCGCACCACCCTAGCAAGCAGTCTTTATCTTTATTGTGCATGAAAGACTCTGCGTACTTACTCTGCCTTTGTGTCATTATACGCCTTGTACAGGTTTTTCAATAGATAGGTAAACTAAATTCTTTCTTGCTTGCTTTATTGTTCCTGTTTTTTATTAAAAATGACTTTGCAAAAAGGCGAAATAGAAGATAATTCACTAGTCCTATGAGAGGCTCGTCATGACTAAACACATACTCTGAATATCCATTAGCTACATGAAACTTGATCACGTGTTTAAGGGCTCCCAAAATAAAGAATGCCTTTTGGGGATCAACATTACAATCTAAAAATAAAACTAGCATAGCCTTTATCAATCATGAAGAAGATGTTTGACTAACATAATAGTTGAATCCATAACAAACACTATACGAAGCAATGATAAACATAGGTTGAGTGAAGTTTCTGAAAGACATAGACGTTAATTATAAAAGCAAGCACCTGAATACAGTAATGAAAAGTTGTTATTTATAGAAGCTTTTATGCACTGACAAAACAGTCAGCTTTCTATTGATTTATCTTGCGATGTTGTTGCATTATGACTACTTAATTGATTCCTAAATGAATATCGAAATGTAGATAAATATACATTTATAGATTTTCAAATTGATTAAGGGATTTTTGTAATGTTTGTTGTTAAAAATATTCTCGATGGAAAGTATAAATTATTATAAATTCCATTTTGTTCTGTAAATTTTCATCTGTTATGGATGGGTAAAAAAGATTGTAATCTATATATTTATATTTAGAAGGAAAAAAATTGTGACCATTTTTACGAAAATTGCGCGGACGGAGGAGTATAAAACTTCGCACACTACTTATCTCTAATATAAATTAAAGTCGGGTTAGTGCGAACACTTATTTAACTCAAGATTGGCTTAACAGATTCTTCCGATGTGTGATTTATTGGATTCTTCTCCACTCCGGATAACAGAATAACTAATAAAAAGTTGAAAAATAGATAAGAAATAATATAAAATATGATATTGAAGTTTGTATGGAACGAATATGATACGACGCCATCTTTGAAATAATCTAACAGCAAAATTATTGTCTTCTGCACCTGCACCCTCTCATTCTCGCATACGTAATTGTCCATTCTTAGGGCCCTACCTCACTGGGACGCCATGGCGACGTCGCTGGCTACGTATCCAAAAAAATCATATTACAATATATGACAGCTATCTCACTTGGCGACGGTTTGGCAACGTCGCCAATTGGGAAGCGTAGCCACGACTGTCGGCTCGCTGTGTGGAGTCTGGAGACCGTGGCTACCTGGCCACGTCGCCAGTAAAATGTACACGAGCAAGTTGCGTCTCGCTCACTCAGTATCCAACCGGCCGCCAAGATAGACGTATTTTGATAAAAATGAGTCTCGATACGGAGAGATTTCGTCGAAATACAAAATCGACCTTCCATATGGGATTCCGCAATGAAGGATTATTCCGATCGGAATTTAAAAATAAAATGTTGGGACGAGATGGTGCATTTATTCAAAGAAAGACAGATGGTGGCCACTGACTGGCTACTCCATTTGGCGACCGAAGGTAGCCAGAAATAGCCATGGCTACGTAGCCAGCGACGTCGCCATGGCATCCCGGTGAGGTAGGGCCCTTACAGTAGCCCATTTCACTAACTCCACCGTTTCTGGCGTTTTAGAAATTTTTCATACAAAGTCAACAAAATTGCGCGCATATAATTATACTCTCACGTTAATCCCGTCTAAGCTTTGAATACGAATGAAATATGGACGTTTTAGAATTAATATTTTAATGTTATTATTTAGTAAGTTATTTTTGTTTCCGGAGGAGCAGTGTAAATGAACGGCTCGCCTCTGGTTAGGACCAAAGGGTCCACAGGACAACGTCTGTCGGGGAAGCTAGTAGTTTATATAGAGAAGGAGTGGCGAATGATAATAGTTTCTTTTAATTATTCATAAACACTACTGTAATGTAATGTATTTGATACTCACACACACTTCGATGTATTTTACATTGATAAAGAGGCATAATAATAATATACTTTTTTGTTTATCTGTGGTCAAATTGAGAATAGATTAATATTGTTTGTCTTTAATAATAATAGAAATAAAACACTCCTTGACTCTTTCAAAGTACTCAAAGCTTGTTCGTGAAAGAGGAAGATGGTCGGCACCTGGGATCGAACCACAACTTCCGCACCAAACAGTACGAAAGCCGGCGTTGTAACCGCCAGTCTATCAACCACTTTTTTTTTTTTAATTTAAATAGGTTATGGTCGGATTTCAAGCACTGGTCGACTGGTTTTCATAAAAGGAAGATTTAATCAGAATAAACAAAAACGTTTTTTTTTCAGTAGGTTCTTATTAAAATAGTGATACATTTTTTTTAATGTGAAAAAAAGGACTTCACCTATTTGTATAATCGATCGCACCCAATTTAATCGTACACATTGACTAAAATACGTCCAGGAATTTCGAAATTTTCCAATAGATTTAATTCTCCCTTTGATGTTTAAACTGACGTCAAATCGAAAAGTTCTAAGGTAGGTTCGTAATATTCGATTGATATTGTAGGTAATATTTTGAAAACTTTTCAACGAGTATTCAAATATAAAAATAGCAGCGCTATTAGAATTACTCGTGCGTAAATTGTAGTTAGAAAATAAAACTTTGCCATACTTATATAAATAATATGTAATATTAAAATTAAAATCAACTTATAATTTACCCATCCTACCTGTCCCTTTCTATGGGTCGGCAGAGATAGTGGAGCCGCACTCTTTTCTATACACACAATACCTTCGCTTCTTCCAAATATTTTCTCATACAGCCTCTATAGGAAACGATGTTATTTTATTTATTTATTTATTTTAACAAAACTCATTACAGAGGACAACTATACATTAAAAGTAGAAACAGAGTTAATTTATGACCTTAAACTAAGTTGACCTCCATCGAGATGTGTCACATGTTACATTATTATTATATTATATATTGTTGAGTGAAACAGGTACATGTTCCAGAGAGAAAAAAAATATATCTATAGACAAATTCTTAGTACAAGTGAAATATCAAAATAGCTAAAGATAAACGCAACACAAATGGAGAGTGCAAGAAGAAGGGAAGGAAAAAAAGGGGAGGAAGGGGTGTGGGAAAAGAAGAATCAACAAGCTATCACGAAGTAGTAGAATTGCTTAATATTGCTCTGGAGATCTGTTCCTTAAAGACATGATGTGGAGTGCCAAGTATATCAAGAGAGCACTGCAGGGAATCATAACCTCCGGCCATTCGATACAGAGGCCTCCTCAAACCCGTGTCTGTCCTTGGTGTGGACAACCGAAAAATATTAGTTGCTCTGGTTAAGGTCGGAACACGGAAGCTGAGAATAGATAAAAGTTTTGGAGTATCGAATTCCGACCTGCATATTTTACCCAGAGTACAAATCTCCTGCAGCTCAAGTACGGGCAGAGAACCACAACATGGCGTACCACCAAAACGCTTGCGTGTCCTACGTATAAAGGTGTTCTGGATCCTTTCGAGTTGCGTCTTGTACTTTTCATAATATGGATTCCATATAGATGCACAATATTCCAATCTTGATCTCACAAGCGACTTATATAGTGTCATTATAGATTTAATGCTTTTAAATTTTATAGTTGCTCTCGTTATGAAGCCCAAGGTTCGGTAGCACTGCGCCGCTATTTGTTCCACGTGGTTGTTAAAATTTTATTTTGAGTCAAAAATCACCCCCAAAGCCTGAGCAGTATCAACTTCTTTGAGAGTTTGGTCAAAAAGTCTATAATCATATCTGACCTTATTCCGATTTTTGGTAAAAGAAATTTTAAAGCATTTATTGACATTCAGCTCTATCTTGTTGCATTTGCAATAGTCACACAATCTTGAGAGATCCTCCTCCACTTTGATACAGTCAGCTGGAGATTCTATGCGGCGCCGGCGGTAGATTTTGAGATCATCAGCAAACAATAGGGATTTGGAGTTTAAGAAGCATTTGGAGATGTCGTTTATAAAGGTAGTGAAGAGTAAAGGGCCCAAGACAGAACTCTGCGGCACTCCTGAGGCAACTCTTTGCACATTGGATTTATGCCCGTTATATTTTAACCAACCTTATTGGATGGCTGCATAATGTCATCTCGTTTTGTCTAAAAGTATTAATCCACAAAAACACGGTACAAACTCAACTTGAAGAGCAAATTCTTACTATACGGTAAGTATAATCATTACCATGACTTTGAGAACAATAAGGGTGCGTTCACACCATAAGTTCGATCTCGGTCCCGTCTCGCTCCGTTCTCGGTCTGGTCACAGTTCGTTCGCGGTATGTTCTCGCTCCGAGCGCGCTCTGGTAACATTCTAACTCAGTTCACGATTCAGTCTTCAACCGTCAATCAACGAAGGCGGGTGTGTTTAGTATTTAATTGCTTGGACATAATATATTATTCGCATTCGAAAATGTCCATGAACTTTTCGATTGAAGAATTAGGTGTTATGTGTTTAATTCTCGACGAAGAAGAAAATGTTAAGAAGACTAAGTTAAGTAAGCCCGTAGTGGTTCAAATATGGAAAAAAATACCTCTCAAAATCGAACACTAATTACACTGGCCGACAAATTTTTTTTTTTTGAGTAGTAACAGATAGCTGAATAGTATATTATGGTAGAATGGACGTATCCAAAAATATGAAAATGATGGCAAAAAAGTTGTAACACGTCAGGTTTTCTTGTTACATTTAATGTTACATTCTGATGTGTATTGAAAAAAATGATTATATTTAAGAAAAACCCAAAGATTAACCACATTTATTCTTATAATTGGATTGAAAATAATTATTACATTTAAGAAAAACATAAAGATTAAAAATAGTGATTTAAAATACTAATAAAATTCTATTTTTTTTTTTCTTTTATGAGGGGTAATATCTTCTCTTTTCAAAAACTAGCAGTAATGACCCATCATGGCTGGATCCCATCGTCCTTGATAGCGAATCTCCATTGTCCTAATATCTTGGTGGAATCTTTCACCCTGATCATCATCGACAGATCCCAAATTTTCAGGAAAAAATTACAGCTATGAAAAAATTAATCATGAAATCCATAGACGGCGCTGATGTTCATAATAAAAACGTGAATACCTCAAATAATTCGTGATAAAAAAATTCAAGAGAATTAATATTTTTTTATGAAACTTACCTCGCTGGGTTATTATTATAAAAAAGGAGGTAGAAGACGTCGTGGAATGAGGGAGGACGAGTGAAGAAAATTAGAAGATTATGGCGAAGACAAAAGGAAGCTGCGGTACGTGCAGTCACGTCCTTAGCATTCATAATAATAATATTCAGTTCTGTGCTCAGTGCTGGTATTGGGACGCCATACCTACTTCGCGCCTAGGTGAGAATTCGTCGATTATGTTATTACCAAAGGTTCTAACATCTACCTATGTACAGTTGATACGGGTAACAGGTGAGCATCGTTTTCTAAAAATAGCTACATTACATGTCGAAAGAATATTTTTAATATATTATTCACGTAGCAATTCGATATTAACATTTTTCGTAATACCACTGTGTTCCGCTCCTTCGAAGCAGAGCTGAGGGACATGGACATGGTGTGGGAGGAGGTCATAAACATTGCGCAAGATCGAGCGCAATGGAGAGCTCTTGTTGCCTCCCTATGCCCCTGAGTGGGGTGTAAAAGGGAGAATTGAATTGAATTGAATTGAATGGCTTTTTTTTTGAGCACGCCTCGGCCTTCGAGTCAATGCCAGTAAAACGGAGCTCATGGCGAATAATGCCTGCCCCGATAAACAGCTACCGATAACCATCGATGGTCACCAGGTCTCCCGGGTGGATAAATTTAAGTACCTGGGAGCAACCATTACCACCACTGGTGACCTCGGGGCTGAGCTCCCGATACGTGTCGGTATGGCAAGTGGCGCCTTCAACAACATGACCAAGATATGGAAGGCGTCGACGTTTAGTGTCGAGACGAAATGTAAACTGTTTGATGCGTGTGTGTTGCCCATTCTCCTTTATGGGTGTGAGTCCTGGCACCTGATTCTAGCCCAGGCACAAAAAGTATCTGCATTCGAAACGAAGTGCCTCAGGAGAATTTTGGGTATAAGATGGTACCACCGCATCACGAACGACGCTATACGCCGGTGCACCCAGCGTGAGCCCATCACCTCTAGGTACTATTATGTGGAGGAGATGGACTTGGCTGGGACATGTGTTAAGGATGCCGAATGACAGTTGGCCGAGGAGAGCGCTGTTCTTCCTCCCATCAGGGTCCCGGAGACGAGGAAGACCCTCTCATACTGTGTTCCGCTCCTTCGAGGCAGAGCTGAGGAATCTGGACATGGTGTGGGAGGAGGTCATCACCGTTGCGCAAGATCGAGCGCAATGGAGAGCTCTTGTTGCCTCCCTATGCCCCTAAGTGGGGTCTAAAGGGAGTTTGGATTGGATTGGATGGCTTTTTTGCAACACATCTTAAAATCTAGACATAAAACAGTAATAATAGCACAGATATCTGATTGTCAAAGGTTAAGGTCAGTTGCTGTGTCAGTCAGCGAGAGGAAATCCCTGAAATTCCCCGCGTATGATCTGAGGTCGCATTCGGCTGTGATATTATTATGTTGCATGGTTTGCTTTTCCGCTCCGCAATCGCAACCAGGGGAATCCAGCCACCCACACTTGTGGAGAAAATCGGCACATCTGCCACGCCCTGTTTATAAAATTTTATAATCGGTCGGATTTTGATTACATTAACATTTTGTAATAATAATTGATAACATTAAATAGTGATAGATAAGTAATTGCTAGTTACTCCCTCTTTCCAGATTTGACTGTAAAATTATGATATTTTTTAAATGTTATAAATTAGTAATAATTTTAATTTAATAAAGTTAATTTATTTAAAAAAAGTGTGAAATAAAAACAATTTGATCGTGATTTCGATAGATGGTGCTAGTCGTTAATCCGAACTACTTAATACCTATTGTTTAATACCGTGAATCTGTCTGAAAAGTATTTTTCTTGGTAAATTAATGCTTCTCTTTACCCTCCTGGCATATTTCTAGACCTTTTTGTTGCTGTGGCAATGCTTTCTGACAGCGTTGTGTAATTCTCATTTGAAAACCATCTACCGATTTCATGATAAAATAATTAAGCGTAATAAATATTGGTCATCGTTTCGATAGATGGCGCTAATCGTTTGAAAAAGAGATAAAAAAAAAACAAACTTAATTACGTTTCGTATTTTTTTATGTAGGTACGTAACTTACACGATAAATGCTTGTTTATTGATCAGAAATCTTGCATCTCACAATAATTGAAAATGAATATTCAACCCTCTTTATCTGCCCATTACCTTATCTTTCAGTTTTTCTAATGACGGTTATAAACTGTATAAAAAAAACAAACAGTTAAAATATTTTTATTATTATTAAGTAAATTTCAGGTGAGAGATTTTATCTTCCGCGAAATGAATGATAAAGCTCTTTTTATTATTTTTGACGATGGCCATTTTTGCGAGAAAACTCGAAACTGAAGTGTCATTAAAACTCGCGAAGAAAATGACTTGTCATTTAATGATCGTCTGACACTCTGAATATTATATTAGAATATTTTACCCGAATTTCAGTATATTCGTAAATTTACGAAGAAAAGTTGACATGAAGTAGGTGGGTAGATGTTTCGCTATTTTAGAATGTCCTGCACGTTAGGGTGCGTTTATACAAACATGGATTCAGAGCTCCTTATTGGAGTAGTTTTTCTTGATCGTTAATATTTTGATCACCATAGCAATAATAATGAGAAAGAACTGTCATCGCCCATTAATTAGTTCTTGCTCGTTGATGATTCAATGTTGTCCAATATCAACGATCATCAAAATGTACTCTATTTTCCAGCTCTAGCTCTATATTCGTTTGGTATAAACGCACCCTTACAAATGGTTGATGATTCTTACTCTATTTTTTAATGATTTAAATGATTACCACGAGCTTTTTGACATAGTAATTAGGTTAGATAGTCACTTGTTCAGATTTGGCATCCCCGTTGCTGCTGGAGGACATGTTTTTTGGATAATCACTGAGGGACTATTTGGATACCTATACATTTTTCGTCAGTATTCCTCTATATTAAACAAAAATGTATATAAAGTATTTGTCCATTTGAGGAAAGGAGCAATCGCTCCCGAAAATGATGATAAATAAACATGTAGTATCACAAACTGAAGATTCTTTTTTATTTTTTACATCCGTGAAAATGGACTACTACCAAGCAGCCTTGGCCGAAACTAAAAAAAAACTAGCAACCACTTCTATGTACAATGTACATATAGTTTACATGCTTTCACTGAATTCTCTAGATGTTCATAAAATCTGTTTCAATTTCATAAATAAAAACATGCTAATATTATAATCTTTGTCGTGTATTTTATCTATTGATTTTGTTTTAACTTAATTTCAATATGGCTATTTTATTATCATCCTTTTGGGATGCAAACTCAGCATTTAAAAAAAATGATAACCAAGAGAATATAATGTTATTGTGATAGTGTTCTCCAATCTTCTGCACACAATAATTGAGGGCATGACTGAGGGGACGAATGCTAGGGGACGTCCGCGTCGAGAGTACCTACCTCGAACAATTATGAGAACATGGGCTGCGCAGTGCGCATCCTACATAGTACTGAAGAGGGCTGCGGACGACCAGACGAGACGGAAATTTAGATGCAGATCTTTGCTGCAAACTAATCCGTAAGATTGAGACAACAGAAGAAGAAAGTGAAGATATTCTTAGAACGCGATAACTTTAGTTGGATGAACCTACTCTAAATACTTATTTTCGTTCATACGGTATGATGTGGAACAAGGTTAGATAAGCGCAAAAGGAACGTCATTTCAAATGCAGGTACTTTTGGACCTAAGTCAGAAGCCAGGAATCACACCCTTACAGGAAAATGGGAAACACGCACGCATCAAACATTTTACATTTCCTCTCGAAACTAAACGCCGACGTTTTCTTTACCTTGGTTGTGTTGTTAAAAGCGCCACTTGGCATAATACCGATTCGTACCGGAAGCACAGCCCCGAGATCACCAGTGATGGTAAAGGTTGAATTTATCTACGGGAAGATCTGGTCACCATCGATGTTTATCGGGACAGACGTTATTTGGCTTGGTATTGACTTGAATTGCGTGCTGTTTCGTGGCAGAGTCTTGAAACACTGCGCTGTAATTCCTCCACTGTCGTACTGAACGAGGCTAGATCGTCCGCGTATTCATTAGGCCATCTCTCTGTATTATCGGTATACCTCTTGCTCCTTGTATAAACTTTCTCAAGAGGAAGTCAATGACACCCGAATCGTTTTGACGCTACACTCGAAATCTTTATGCAGCGACTGCACCATTTTAACTATCGTCGTCAGAGGTATACCATACGATGGTCTATGTGAGCTGTTGAAGGCTTTTTCAAAATCTATGAAAGAACCATATTTTGGTCATGTTACCTAGATAGAAATGCTGGAATAAGATAATATATTTTTAACCTAAAATAGATATGACCACATTTCCTAATTTCGCAATGACCTGAAATGGCCCACTGTACGGCAAAGGCGTGAACTCCACTTACTCACTTTTGTGCACAAAGCTCATTCAAAGATTCATTCCCCTATTACATTAGGGAAGCTTTTGAATACCTGGCGAGTCACGGTTTGCCTCTGAGGTCCAACAATCAGCGCATCTTTTCAATTCCGGAACATGGATCAACTTTCGTCTCGAACTCTTTTGCAGTTCAGGGTGCTCGTTGCTGGAATAAACTCCAATCGAACCTTAGACCTGACCCCAAAGTCTGACGTCGTTCAAGCGAGCAGTTGATGATCTCTCAAAGATGATGATCTCCTCAAATACAGCCTCTGTGTCCTAAAACCCCATCTATCTTCCCTCTCTCCCACCCTCTCTCCCACCCCATCCACCTCCCTTTCCTTTTTTTTTGTTTGAGTTTGTTTTCTTTTTTTGTATTCTTTGCATTATTCTTCTTTTTTTCATTATATTGAAGTTAGTTTTTAGAAACCACAGCTTCGTTGTGGTAAGCTCGCCCTCTGTATGTTGATTCTGTGATGTCTTTGGTATGTTAAGTTTTTATGTGTTACTTTACCAATGTATGAATAAAATAAAAAATAAATAAATAGATATTTTAAGAAAAATAAGTGTATTAAGTGGTAATGCTGTTCTGAAGTGACCGGCAGCACAAGTTATAAAATCTCCTTCATTAGTTAAATAAAAGACCCTCGTTCTAATTCAATATTTCTTCCCCTTATATTATTATCAAGGACTACAAATAGAATCCTTATTCCGTAAAGGTTCAGACTCAATGTTAAGGTCAGCTGCCAGGCGGTGTAAGGATCAAATTGCTTATAAAAAATATCTCGTACGAACTCAGATTATCTAAGGATATAGAATGAATATTTTTACCAAGAAAATCGGAAAGTGGAAAGGAATCTTATTACTTAAATCTTTATTATATAATATAGCAGAATATACGCTTTATTTTTTAGTTGCGTATGTCTATTTTTGTCTATTTTACTGCCGTGGGGTTGCCGGCTAAGAATAGCACCTCTGCTCTTTTTGCTGGTTTTTCGAGCATCCTGTAAGAGGCAGGAAATTGAAAAATCAGATCGGGACCGTGAGGTTGACCACCTCACGTTCTTAAATCTCAACTGGTCAGAAAAGGCACCAAGAGCCTCGGACGCCTTCGAGCGCAATGGAGAGCTCTTGATGCCTCCCTATGCTCCCGAGTGGGGCTTAGGCCCCCCGCATTGCTGGTTGGTTTGGGGGTGATTCGCGGCGGGCTTGATTTGTCCAGGGCCGGCTTTTTAGTTTGATTGCTTCGATCGAGCTGTGGGGTCGGTTTCGTGCGGGTTGGGTTTGCTGCGGATTGTTTTCCTCCGGGCAAGCTTACGGTGTGCGGGGGGCCTTAAAGGCAGAATGTATGTATGTCTATTTTTAAACCAACATGTTATACTGTAATCCTTACATTTTTGGCATGGAACTGAAAGACCTTTCAAAAGATGGTGAAATATCTCTGGAGCTAGAACGAGTTTTATCGAAAGCTAACTGCAATTAGTGTAGCTACAAACGATCGAATCATTCAATCATTTTGTATGGGAATTTTCTCGATTATCGTTTCAATATCAAATTACAATTTTATTTGTCTAACGGCCGTTCCAAAATGGTGAGGCTGCCATATAAGACTATGATATGGTGTAAGAGGAGTCCATTATATTACAAAGGATGGAGACTTTAATATCTCTTCTGTGGAGACTGTTAGAGTTCGTTACAGTTCAACATACTAGAAAATCAACTGATTCTGAAAAAAATCCTAAGGCCCCTCTATCTAAATGCATTCTATGTTTCCGGGTCAGATTTTATTACCATTAAATTTCTCTTCGTCAGCGGGATTTTCATCACAGCAAGTTACCCTCTTCAGAGTCCTTCGCATATTTCATGATCAGTTAAATATTATCAGGAAGTGTATTATATTTCTACTATAACTTACATACATCTCTCATTCAGCTAAAATTGATTAATTCCTAACAGATGTTTGATATTTAGGACACAAGAAACTCTGAAGTCAATTTTTAAAAAAAGGTGGGAAGCATTGTATTTTTCCATCATTTATTTTATTCAACCATTCAATCTGTCTTCAGAAGTGACCATCTTAATTTAATAATGTAAAAATAGCTACCTACAACAAAGGTGATTGAAAAAGGACGGCATTCATTTCCCATCTACATACAAACTGCTTGCAAGCCGTGCAATTCAATTGCTTATTATCTCCGTTTTCCTTTTTTGTTATCCAGTTTATCTGTAAGAGCTGCGAGAATACAAGCACTAGGCGAGGACTCCACAAGTCCTCGCCTAGTGCTTGTATTCTCGCAGCTCTTACAGATACTCCGCGATTTAACTGCAGATCTGCTGTCTGCAGTTTCTTGTTAACCCCGGGTATTTTAAATTCTCAAAATAAACTACGTAACGAAGTGCCTCAGGAGAATTTTGGGTATAAGATGGTACCACCGCATGACGAACGACGCTTTACGCCGGCGCACCGAGCGTGAGCCCATCACTTCTACTATTATGTGGAGGAGATGGACTTAAGGATGCCGAATGACAGTTGGCCGAGGAGAGCGCTGTTCTCCCTCCCATCAGGGTCCCGAGGACGAGGAAGACCCTCTCATATTATGTTCCGCTCCTTCGAAGCAGAGCTGAGGAATCTGGACATGGTGTGGGAGGAGGTCATAAATATTGCGCAAGATCCAGCGCAATGGAGACCTCTTGTTGCCTCCCTATGCCCCTAAGTGGGGTCTTAAGGGAGTTTGGATTTGGATCCAGCCGATCTCGAGTTATAAGTGTTCGCACTAATCTGACTTTCTTTTATATTATAGATCACATCTTCAAGCTAAAACGATGGAGATGTTATCTAATTAATTGACCCAGAAGCAAGCGTTCCTACTTGGGACAGCCGTGGTTGCGGGCTTGAGTTTTGTTGGAGGCATGCAGGGGATTATTGAATTAGTTATACATGAAATACAAGATTGGAATGATTTGATAATCTTAATGTGGAATATGATTTCGTCTTTAATATAAAAGATCTAGTCCTAGAAAAACAGAAGAATTCAAAAATATTAAGTTCGTTGTGTTGTGTTAAACCTTTTGTGATATATTATCTATTAACTTGATTATCTAAATCTTTCAAGGAATACATAGTAAAATGTAAAACAAAACAAAACAAAAATATCAACGTAAACCTCCATACCGCAAACAGCCGTCAGTCGCAGTGTCTAAATAAATCATCTCTTAAAAAGGTTTAAGATATAGAAGTACCTACATAATATTGTTATTGTATTATTTATTTTGAGGGAATAGAAAAATCGTTCTTCAAGGTAAAGCACGCACGTTCATATAAAAAGGAAAGAACTGGAAGAAAAATATAATAGCTTTTTATATACTAGTGGTCGATCAGTGCTGGAAATTCGACCATAACTAATTTAGGTATATTATAATTTTGTACATTATTAAGATTGCTTTATCAAAAAATGAGCGAGCGCTATATCAAAATTTTCTTTCAAAAATAATGACATGGATACGTCAAATTTGAAATGTTGATATGCAAAAAAATATGAATATATTCTCAATTTAACCATAGATAAACAAAAGATCCGTGTCAAAATGTAATGTTATGTATATCATACTCACACACACTGATGTATTTGTCACTATTTGACACGGATCTTTTGCTTATCTATATGGTTAAATCGAGAATATATTCATATTTTTTTGCATATCAACATTTCAAATTTGACGTATCCACTATCCATGTGATTATTTTTGAATGAAAATTTTGATATAGCGCTCGCTCAGTTTTTGACAAAGCAATCGTAATAATGTTCAGAAGTGTGTGTGAGTGTGAAATACATAACATTACAGTAGTGTGCGTAGTGTTTTATTTATTGATTTAAAATATTTTTATGCATAATTAAAAAATGTATTAGCATTCGTCACCCCTTCTCTATTTAAACTATAAGTGTGCGAAATTTCATACTCCTCTATTCGCACAATTTTCGTAAAAATGGTCACGATTTTTCCCTCACGTATTAATATATGTAGATAACAAATCTGATGTATTCATTTTTGAATTGGGACTCGCTTACGTGAGAGCGACTATCGTTATTTTATCAATATTTTTTCTAGGTATACACACGACATATTTATGGTTTATCACTTAAAAGAGAATGTTCTTCTCTCTTTATTCTGAGTATTTTTAAAACTGACTGAACCTACATTGCTTTTTTCGTGAACGGTTATTTGGATTTTGATGGACCATAACTTTTTTAACGCCACTCTCTTTCTGGAAAAGAAAATATTTTATTCTGAATAGGTATATGTGTTCATTAAGAATAAAATATAAAAAAAAGTTATAGAAATTAACAGGTTAAATTTAGGAATTAAAAAAAAATATTCCTAAAAAGGGGAGAACCCTATGTAAATTATGAGTAGCCGCAATATGTCGCCAATGATCCGTCTATCTGTCGCTCACACTGGCCTTGTGGACGTCCAACTAAACAACACGTCTCGGGAACAAAGATCCACCCCGACTTACTGGTTGCCCATTCTCAGTCATATTGCACCCCACGATATGTTTAAGATGTATGTTATAAGGCTCTTAAGCCGTACATTGAATGAATAAATAAATAAATAAGATTTTGTTCTTTTGTAATGAGAACTACAAAAAAAAAGTGGCGTTATATAAAATAAGTATATGAAAACAAAAAATTCCGTCAAAGCTTTCCAGTTCTTAAAAGAAATCACTTAACATCTTAACTGAATAGACAAACACGTGTTTTGAAGCTTTTTATAGGCTGTTTAGAAATCTGATACATTATCTTATTTGAATGCCTATCATAACATTTTTTTAGAAACTCTATACTCTAACAATGTTTGTTCCCCCTAAGTATGCATTATACCCAGATTCGTAATGTAACCTTATCCGACTTTTACGAGTTCAAAAAGATTTAAAGAGCTAATTAGTGTTGAAACAATTGATTTATGATGAAAAGTGAAATGAGAATAAAGGTTTTGATTTCCAATGCATATAACTTTAAATGGCATCTTCATGTGCCATGTCAGATTCCCCCGAGTAATTACACCGAATTTCTGGCCCATTGCCTGATGTTTATCAGCCAGGACATCTGGCGTCTACCCACAGTCGTCCCACACCTCAACTTCCATCTAATTCCTCGTGCATTATAAAGTGAAACAATTTGTATTTAGTGTTGCAAAGTATGTGTCTCAGGTAGGAAGTTTTCCTTCTCTTGATGCTGGCCAACGATTCTCTAACAAGTCAAGTTCTACGCAGGACCTTCGTGTTATTTATTGACCATATCTTCTCTATATGGTTCATCACATAAACTTCGAGGGTTCAAGTCTCCACACAGTATACTGAAGTAGGTATTGTGGACCAAACATTTGACCTTAGTTTTAAAAAAAATATTATCATCCCAGAAGAATGATCTTATGTTATTAAACGCGGCTCTCGCTATCTAAATTTTGTACTTTACCTCTTTTTCGGGATCTATGTTTTCTATTTACACAATTATTATTGTTTCTTCATTTTGCACGTCCCACATAAAGTTCATGCAAAATGATCTAAGTATTGTGTTATCGTTGTTAATTTTTTTATGAATATTTTACTGTAGGTACTTTATTATTAACAACAATTTACAAGATTTCATAAAAGCACAACATATACAAAGATTGCGAGATTACTATATCAATGTTGTGGACTCTTACAACTACCTCAATGAAGTTATAGGGTGATATGTCACTGATGCAACGTTGATAAATGCACGTTCTGGCCAATAACCGAATACCTGAAGCTTAGAATCAAGGTCAAAATGGCTAGAAGTAACAAACTGGCGAATACGGAATGGTGAAAGCCAATCTCTTCTGTGTCCCTGGATTGTTCTCAGCTTAACAACAAGATTGCAGAGTGTTGGAGTCAGTTCTCCTCGTTCTTAGGTTGTATATTCTTCTCAGCTGAACGTCTTTCACCAACGCCTTAGTACCATCCAGAAATTTTAGGTTATCTCTACTATTCCTGGAACTTAGATTGTCCATGTTGATTACATGGTTGACAATATTATCGTCGCTATTGCTATGGCGCCAATGGTGTTGAACGAAAACTTATGTTGAAATTAGACTATAACAATATTTTTGGTTTATTCAATACTGAACAATTGATCATATCTACTCCAATATAGTACCTAACCGTTTGACATTTTCAAAATAAGGACAAATAATTCCAAAAGAAAATTCACTATGGAACCTGAGGGAGTTGTAAACAAGGAAAAATCCAAGCGGAAAATGATGAAAAATTACCAATTTATTTGACTCTACAAACTGTTTTATCGCACATCAACGGTTCGCCCCAAAGTGAAAAACAAAATTACCTCTATCGTGCGATAAAAAACTTTTATTTTTTTTTTCATTCAAACAAATTGACAATTCGTTTTTCGAATAGATTTAAAAATATTGTCACTTAAATGAAAATTGAATAAAACCCCAAGGAGAAGAGCAAAAAATACGTTTATTTTCTGACAAAATTACTATTGGAAAAAGGACAGGGTAATTATTATTCTTTGGGTAGTGACTAATAGGGTTGAAAAGTTAAGGTTTTTTCCATTGGTTTTGTTTTCAATACTATTGATCTTTTGAAGTTTGTTTTAATAAACTGTTTTTAATAATATATACTTTTAGAAAATACAATTATTATAATGTCGATATTACACGATAGTAACAAACAAGCTAAGAAATAACTAAGACTATACTACTTATATGTGTTTAATGTTGTTCTTAATTTATCAGATTTTTTGTATGCAAAATGAAAGCTGAAACAAAACATTTATTTGCGGCTTTTTGAATATTCTCACAATCGGTATAATGGGCGAAATGTGCGATCTGGAATATACGGACCACTGAGTACAATAGTATTAGAGAACTTTTTTAGATTGGTTCTAACAGTCACGTGACTGAAGATAAATTATCAATAATAATTCATTTTACTTTCATCCACAAGGACAAGACAACACAACAAAGCCCATAGGTACTCCTTTAACTAAGTATATGATTCAAACATAATATTCCTCTGTTTTAACGTTAAAGAAATAAAAATAAAAAATCGAATGTCACAAGCCTGAGTTTAACAGCAGTCCCGTGGTACTTGTTGGAACCATGCGCAGTAGCACATTATTTCTCTATTATTATTAATTGTTCTCAAAGATACGGACGAACTAGCGTTGCTGAGTACGACCATGGTGGAATACAGTGCAGTGTTTCAAGAGTCTGCGACGAAACAACACGCCTTGGCTTCCGAGTCAATGCCAGTGAGAAGGTGCTCAAAGCAAGTAATTCCTGCCCCTATAAACAGCTACCAATAATCATCAAGGGCAGAAGACAAATTCTTTGCTTCAAAGCTTTCATGAACTTTTTGGATTTGCTATGACAGAAAATCCTTCGTTTGATAGAAAACATTAGGAAAGCTTGATAGAGCACAAATAGTAAAAAGTGATTCTGTTTCGATTTCATTCATAAAATTTCTCTTATTTACAGTTTGATTTAAAAGTATGTGAATTAGCACAAAAAATTAAATGTTATGTTAAGCGTAGGTACCTATATGTAATATTTTCAGTTTTTAGGCGGAGAAATTCCACAAAATATTTTGTTTAAATAGTTTTTTTTCCAATACTTTTATTTTTCCCTATACAATGTCACCTGTCATTTTATGTAGATCCACATTTTTAAAAAGCTTATCCAAGCCATGGATAAAAAAAAACAGAAACATTTTTACTTCCAATGAGAAAAACCAATACTTATTTTCTTTTATTTCTCGAAAACACGAGCAGACGCGTATCTGACAGGCTGTTTCAAACATTCGTGTAAAAAATTCGTTTTTCTTTAATCTCTTAGCAAAACTTACAATGAGCGTTCAAATACGGTAGATCCGTTTTTTTACATACTTAAATACCTACGTGGGGACATTCAGATATACACGAGTAAGCATTAATTCGAATAACTTTATTTATATTATTATTTTTACAAATGGCTTCACGTCAACAAATGACGGATTTTGTCGTCCGTTTTACTGTGAATTTCGATTTTTGATATATAAATAAAATGAATTTGTGCTCACTTATATTGAACACAAATACACTCTTTGACTCATTCACAGTAAGCTTTTACATAAAAACTTGTTTCTTGAAAAAGAAAATCGTTTGGCACCTGGAATCGAACCTCCGACCTCCAGTAACGCTAGGCTACCAAAAAATTTGACGACGCGTTGGTATATGATGGCTGTAGGTTTTCATTACACAACAAATATGGTGAGATTATATTGTAAAAAAAATTTCGACTCATTTTGCTACATAAGTTCATTTTCATACCACCCCTGAGGCGCCTGTTTCACAAAGCATGCTTCTAAATGCCATCGTTTCCGGGGTGGTTGCTATCCATTAATGGTTATAGGTGGCTAAAAGACTTGTCTAGACAGAAATGCGAACAATCTGACGCGGCATCTGTATGGTGCGTGTGTTTCAGAAAGTGATGTTTGTGTATTATGTATGTAAGAATTGTCCGTGGGGATTCGGTGCAGATCGTTCTAATTGTGACTAGATTCTTGTGACCATTTTTCAGGACTAGATCTTAAAGAATATGAAACAACTAATGACTCTAACAATTCATTACTGATGTTGGATTTTTAAATGGAGCAAACAAATCTAGACATAATTAGAGCGTTGTGCACCAACAAAGCCAATAGGCAATATGAGACATTAACAAAAATGGATATAGTCATATCCTGGCGCCAAATACATGACAGCAGTCAGAGTCTTTAAATTTGGTTGCTCTCTTGTTCTCAATGATTTCCAACTTTTATCTCTATTTTTCATTAATAATTATTAAATATCTACTTGTTGCATAAATGAGATTTTTCGTCATGTTGAACATGTTGAGAATTCTCATGATTAGGAGTTTCGGAGACAAACATTACCACCTACTGGCGAACGTTGTTAACGTAAAGTGATCACACTAATCCAGCCTTCGAAATAACAGTAGAAGACGGTCGTAAGCCCGTAGTGGTTTGCTCCATTTAAAAATCGAACATCAGTAATGAATTGTTAGTCAATAGTTGTTTCATATATATTCGGTGCAGTGTTGCCACCTTCAGAAAACTTTTGACCCGGACATAAACATATAAGAAGGCATTGCAAAAAAAATTTATCCGGAAAGGTATAATTTCCCTAAATGACGTCTTTGAGCAAAGGTACTATCCACACATTTGAGGTCACGTCCGGACACCCGGGTGCACGTTGCAAAACCCGAACTATCCGGGTCGAACCCGGATAGGTGGAAACATTGATTCGATAAGTAGGCGACTTTAGTCGATCATTCAATCAGTCAGTGTTCTTGGCTCTTCTTACCTCTCCTGTTGAGCCGTCACAGCAACGCAGAGAAGCATTGTGGCAAGTGGACATTTAAGCAACGCAGTGGACGGCCCCACGTGAAGGCATCAGTACCGTACTCTTTGTGGACTGGCCTCAATAGACTTAGGGTTGGTGTCACCAGATATAGGAAAAACCTAGATAGATGGGGCTACCTCTCTGCTGACGAAACTGAATGTGAATGCGGTGAGCTCCGGGATGACAACCACCTCTTGACATGCCCGCTGATTGGCGAAACATGTAACCTGCAAGACATTATCATTGCGGTGTGGCAAAGTGTAGACCGAAAAGGCCGATGAACTTGTCAGAGTGTCGTAATTCGAATTATAAATTTGAATTACTATTCGAAAAATCTAACAAAACCTAAATAAAGTATTCATAATAAGTTTCAATAATAATATTTATACATCCATACTATGAATGTAAGTACTTGTATTATAAACGTCGTCACGCTCCATATATGGACAAAATGCTCCCATTGGTTAATAATAATGACCCGATCTCGAGAACATTCTATTTGGTATAAAAAAATTAGTCAGTTGGACCATTCCATTAATATTTCACCCCTTCCTCAGCTTCAAGTAGCTGGAGCAACGGTCTCTACCCACGTGATTTGTCATTGTATAAAAACAAGTTCCCGGTCGGACATCGCGTCACTTCACTAGTTACCTCGGGTTAAAAACACGTCCAGCCTTTGTGCTGGGACGGGCGCTCCTTGCCGCCAAATTCGGTTTATTATATTAAAATGTTTTAATTAACAAAGAAAACCGCGTTCATAAAGTAAGTGTCATCTATATATTGATAGACACATTCAAATCAGTGCCAATTATAAAAGAGAAGTTGCCCTTTTGAAATACTTCTGAACTAACCGTCATTTTCCGTGTTGAACGAATTCTTTAATAATAACTTTATATTCCTGTGTTTCTATGACAAACAATTAATAGTGCTGATACATAGTGTGTTGAGGTTAAAAATAATAGAACAGTTAAATAATAATATTTCTAAAGATAACCTAAAATTAGACTAACCTATAATGTACTGAAGTGTAACAATGTTCATGACAATTTTATGTAACAAACGTGTTAAAGACTTAATAAAAATGCAAACAGAGGTTATAAACAAATATCTTTATAATTCATCACAAATTCCTTTTGTTTAATTCACCAGATCGGACTCTCACAGACCCTGAAAGAAAGACTTATCTATTCTAGTGATATTCTCATGCTCTGCCAAGTTAAAAAGTGACAAGAACTTTCTCTTAAAGAAACTATATACTGAGCCGGCCGTAGTCCGAACCTTCTCTAATTGTTCTGAGGCCTCCCTGTTGAACTTTCTCTAAAACATCTTGTGCAAGCCTCCTTTGAGCCAGTGTTATAAACTACAAGTGAGAATCTCTATGTGTTCTCCTCAGAAAGTGGCTTTAGAACTGAATGATAACAAGTGTACACTCTCTGTAGACTACTTAGTCAACCTCTACAATCTGGGTTGCCTCCTTTTTGAACTTCTGTGGCATGCCCACCAATCTAGAGAACGATTGTTCTACCTTGAGATTCCTAGAGCCAACAGTAGATCGACCAACGACACGACCACTAGAGGACAGCCTTGGAAGATAGTATTGGAGAAGAAGAGGACTCTCGATAGTTTGGCACCCACCTGTGAGCAAATCTAGAGAGAAGAAGAAGCCTTCCGACAGTTTGTCGCCCACCTGTGGGGTGATTTGAGCCAGAAGAAAAAGTCCTTTCGACAAGAGCTGGCGCAGAAAAACCCGCATTTGGCCCAGAGCCCATCTGCGGACTACCACGTAACGCTCTCAGAACCACCATAAAGAACTGGGTCAAAGACAAAAGTTACGAAATTTGGGCAAACAATCCAGGTATGAAACATGCGAAGGAACTAATCATAGTGTACTCGCAGAAGTTCACCTTTGAAGCAATCAAGCATTCCAAAAAAACAAATAAGGACCCTAATTGTGCAACTGTACCGTTTTAATTTATTATTATTGTTGTATTTTATAATTATTGTTTTTTTTTTTTGTAATTTATTATTACTGTTGTAATTTATTAAGGTTATTGTAATTTATTTATATTGTTGTAATTTGTTATTGTTATTGTAATTTATTTATATTATTGAAACTTATTATTGTTATTGTAAATTATAACGGTTATTGCAATTTACTACTATTATTGTAATTGTTATCATTATTAATATCATCTTGTTCTGAATTTTATTTTCCAAAGATTTATTGTGTTTTAATGTGCCTATTCGTATGCATGATAGCTTCAACACAGGTTCACACCTAGTGAGGTGGCAAATTTTTCTTTTTTATTTGTTATTATTAAATAAATAACGAGGACCTTAACCGAACACTGCAGACTGCGCAAGTATATGTCCATAATTGGACTCCCAGACACTTCAATCTGCAGATTCTGCTCAGAGGACTACGAAACACCAATTCACATCCTCTGCAGAAGGTAAGACTGTTCGCACCTAGGCAAATTGTGAGCTTAACCCTCTTTCAAAAAAAAAAAAAAATAAAAAAAAAAAAGTGTAGACCGTAAACGCAAAGTAAGGAAGTATTCTTATAGATTGGGTTGTAAATTTCAACATTTGCGATTAGAAAGCTGTTAATATATTATACGGTTTAGATGAGAAAAGCTGCAAATATATTGTTAAATACGGTACAGTACAGAAAGTGTAAAAGTTCTCAGACACGTTGTATAAATCTGGGGATAATCTGGAACGGTCGTCGCCGGAAGTCGAAGTTACTGGAACATTTCGATGAGTGATGAATTCGGGTTTATGGAAGGAATCACTTAACCAGATAAAGCTGTATCATAATATGTATTGATGTTGTGTAGCCGACATTTCCTTGCGACTACAGAATGAGAGCATCATAATATAAAAGTTCGTCCAAAACTTTTATATTATGAAGTTAAACCGTCATACAATTATTGACAAAAGGCATAGGGACTAATAGGGAGGCAACAAGAGCTCTCCATTGCGCTCGATCTTGTGCAATGTTTATGAACACCTCCCACACGTTCTTATTATAGGGGATACAGTGAATTTAGTTCGATTCCTAAGTGGATTCAGACACAACTTTCTCCTGTCATTTTTATAGTTTCAAAAATATTTGGGAAATAATCTGTGACTAGTTTTTTTTACGAGATCAGGGGCCCAGTATAAGTTGAATTGTGCGTACGAATTTTTCATCAATGTACAGTAGGAAGAAAATTAACTGTCTACTTTATGTTTTTCAATTGTTTATATTATAGGTTTCAGTGGACAGTTCATCAGACGAAAATTTTTTTAAGCAAAATTTTAATTTTCTGTGGGGTCAGTACAGCAATTGGCAGACCTATCTTAAAAGTATAATATTAATTTTCTAACATCATTATTTGCGAACTAAATAATTTTAAATTATTAATTTTTTTTTCTTATAATATTTCAGGCTTAACAGATTTTTCTTCGACTTTTTGATTTATATTCAAAGCGACATTCGCACCCTTTTCACAATAATAATATGATCATAGCGTCTGATTTTGTCGTCTAAACGAGTCACAATATTGTCGTCTGACCGCAGTATTAATAGGCTTCCTCGTGTTATTATGTCGGAGCAGGCATTGTGGCATTTGGGAGGCGGATGGGGTTGCAGAAATGACGAAATGACAAACCTCAAAATAATGTAACGCGTGAACGGTATTCTGAAAAAAGGAGCAATAACTAAAGTAATAACCGACGACGCTTATAGTGACACTAAGCTTTATGAAAAAAAAATATTACGGGTTAAATCCTTGTCAGGAAATTTAAAATGTCCAAGAATATTTTTGGAAAAGACTAAACCTGTGTACTTCAAAAAAATTTAGAAAATTTTGATACCTAATTGGCTAGAGATAACGGAAAATTTCTACTCGCTTCTCTCTTTGAGACTAAAATCACAAAAGACCGAACTGAATTCGAATATAAAATGTCAAATCAGATGAAATTCCACGACAATGACAAAATCAGTTTAAATTTTCGATGATCTAATCTCGAAACAAACATCGAAATAAATAAATTATCGCAACTCCTCTAAAATAACCCGCTTTTCTATCAATTTAAGCGGCACCTTAGAAAGTCCCGCCAAAATTCTAGAGGAACCGCTTATATTATGTCAAAATCGTGCCATTTTTTTCAGATACCTCTCTTAAAAACAACAATCCAAATCCAAATCGTAGCTCCCTTAAGATCCCACATAGGGGCATAGGGAGGCAACAAGGGCTCTCCATTGCGCTCGATCTTGCGCAACGTTTATGACCTCCTCCCACACCATGTCCAGATTCCTTAGCTCTGCTTCGAAGGAGCGGAACACAGTATGAGAGGGTCTTCCTCGTCCTCGGGACCCTGATGGGAGGAAGAACAGCGCTCTCCTCGGCCAACTGTCATTCGGCATCCTTAACACATGTCCCAGCCAAGTCCATCTCCTCCACATAATAGTAAGTGATGGGCTCACGCTGGGTGCGCCAGCGTATAGCGTCGTTCGTGATGCGGTGGTACCATCTTATACCCAAAATTCTCCAGAGGCACTTCGTTTCGAATGCAGATACTAAACTTTTTTTTGCCTGGGCTTGGTCAGGTGCCAGGACTCACACCCATAGAGAGGAATGGGCAACACACCACAACAGTTTACATTTCGTCCCGACACTAAACGCTGACGCCTTCCATATTCTGGTCATGTTGTTAAAGGCGCTACTTGCCATACGTATCGGGAGCTCAGCCCCGAGGTCACCAGTGGTGGCTTAAAAACAACAATCAAAAGAAAATACCTAGGTTATTGTTTTCAGTAAAAAATATAATTTTGCTCGTGTTTTCATCATAAAAGATACGTAAATAGTGGTTATATTTCTTGATCAAGATGAATTCGTTTTAGAAAAAGGAAATTTGGCGGCAATGATAATTTTGACATGGGGAAAATATTGGTTTGAAATCACTTGCAGCTATATTCACTTCGATCGATTTCTTTTAAGCAATATTGCTCGGATTGGTTGAAATCACAACATGGAACTGCCCGCGAAATTCAAAATTTTACCGATGTAAAAATAAAAAACGAGTCTTCACTTTGTGCCACTACGAATTATTTTATTACCATAAACACGTTTTCGGGAGCGACTACTCCCTTCCTCAGATGGACAAAGACTCAGACAAAATTTTAGTTGATACTAAATTTTAGTGGATCTGATAGCAAATGGGGGTAATGTTTTCAAGCTCTGGTTCTTTGTTCGTTTAGTACAAAAATGCTCCTTTATATGATCGAACGATACGATCTTTTGATGTTAGAATACTATTTGCACGCTAATAAGCACTCCTTTTCGATAAAATTTGTACCTACTAGCCTCGCAGATTTGCGCTACAAATTATGAAAGAATTCACACAGATAATAATGGAGAGAGCTATTATTATGATGAGGATCTCGCTTAGATACAGAATGAGGAAAGAGCGGACTATAGATGAGTGACAAGATTCACCAAAATAGTCCAGAAATTTTCAGAAATGAAGTAGTGGTGGGCTGGGTATGACTACGTAGCTCATCAGTGTGGTAATAATTGAAGCAGAATATGAATACCTATAAGGTCAAACAAATTTTTGGAATCGTCCGAATCCAAAAAATTATCTTTCAAAAAATTCACAGTTACCTGTTTGAAAATCGCTGTTATTTTATAACGCGACTGTAGTTTTTGTAAGAATATTAAAAAAAATCCTTCCTAGATTTAGGTACAATAGATAGGTGCAACGTATCTAGCGGTGACCAACTGTCACAAGTTGTTGGTATAACCCTTCCATGACAGGTGACATGATAAATGACGATGAGCAGGTGATTAATGGCCCTGTCATTTAATGGGTTAATACTGTTATTGGGTACGAAACTACGGAGATAGGATAGTTTGACGTTACAATGCGTATTTCTCCGCAAACAGACTACAACAATATTATTATACAGTACCTAACATAATTAAGCATTCTTATCATAATAGATGTAATTGAGTTTTTTTTTGGAATGGTTGTGAATCCTGGCATCTGACAAAGGCTCAACAGAAGAAGATCCTTAGTGTTGAGAATAGATAGATTTCTGTGACAAATTTTGGGGATTACGTGATATCACTAAGTCTCAAATGAGACCGTACGCGACAGAACACCACAACAGCCAATCACCTCTGTACCTAATCCAGAATCGCAGATTGAGTTGGCTTGGCCATGTTCTACGCACGTCCCCGGAGAGGCTTGAATACGCAAACCTTTTCTGCAATCCGGATGGGACAAGAAGGCCAGGCAGGCCGAAATTTACAATCAAGCGGGGATTCACTGCGATTCAACAAGATGCTGGACTAAGCTGGGATGAAGCTGTGCAACTGGCGCAAGATAAAGAGGATAGGAGGAACTTCGTGGCGTCCACATGCTCCAAACTGGGAATGAACGTGGATTGTAAAAGTAAGTAGTTGAGTTTTACTTTTCCATTTTTTTAAGTAAAAAGAGCTTTTGAAGAATTATTTAAGATTTCTTTGTAATAATTATAAATTTTTGGAATAACTAACATGACGAATGATGGCTGAAAATGCCAATTTAAGTTTTTTTAAGAATTTCAATTAAATGTTTTACCATATATGAAGATTTGGTATCAAATAACACTGAATCAGATGCTTAAAAGGCATTTGCTAAGTCAGAGTAAAGAATTGTCGAGTTGCTTTTATTAAAAAAATATATAAACTTGATTGGTATAAAAAAGTTCATTATATATTTTACCCCAAACTACGCCATAAAAAAACGAAAATAATTTATCCTTCTACTGTGTTAATGTATTTTTTTTCAATATACATAAAGGTCACGATTCGCCATTGTAGGGAAATTTAATATCCTCTCCAGACCAGTGAAGAAGATTCATTTAAAAACGTGAGACAGATAAAAAGGTTACGATAAACGATTTTATACAACGGGAAATATGAAATATTGACGACTGCGTTACTTACTGGAAAGATCTGAAATTAAACCTACAAGCCGGAAGTCACGATTCAAAAAAGAAATTGTTTTTAAAATAATACTTCAAAATACGTAATACTTCAAAATAATACGTAAAAATATTCTAATTATTTGAAAGTGATACCTAATAATTGAAAAATAGCTGTGTCTATGAACAATCGATTGATGTGAAACTTTTGATTTATTTATTCTGTATTAACTTTCCGATACTAAGAGTGACTGAAACGATGGTCACAGGAATCTATACATAATTAGAACTTTGTGCACCAACAAAGCCAATAGGCAATAAAGAATATGAGACATTAACAAAAATGGATATATTCATATCCTGGCGCCAAATACATGACAGCAGTCAGAGTCTTTAAATTTGGTTGCTCTCTTGTTCTCAATAATTTCCAACTTTTATCTCTATATTTCATTAATTATTAAATATCTACTCGATGCATACATGAGATTTTTCGACATGTTGAACATGTCGAGAATTCTCATGATTAGGAGTCTCGGAGACATTACCACCTAATGGCGAACGTTGTTAACGTAAAGTGATCACACTAAGCCAGCCTTCGAAAAACAGTAGAAGACGGTCGTAAGCCCGTAGTGGTTTGTTCCATTTAAAAATCGAACATTAGTAATGAATTGTTAGAGTCGTTAGTTGTTACATATTCGACAATTGAACTACCTGGCTCAACACAACCCATCAGAAAGATATGGTGCAGAATCAAACGAATTGGATGTGATGTAGGCTGCAGTACTTCAAATTAACATAAATAGGGATAGATGGATTCACCAGCACGCGTATGTGGAATGACACAAACAATCGATCATCTGATAAACGAGTTAATCGAATTCATTAGAAGAGGAAAATTTACTCCCACTACTTGACTATCAAGCAAAAGCAAAAAAATGTTTTGTGCTTAAAACTAAGGAAAATAAACCACACTATAATATGGAAAAATGTCGCAGTAGATAATAAAAAATAGCAAGAAAATCGAAGACAAAACATGTTTTCGAACGACTAAAAGTAAAAATAAATGAAGGAATAAATAAATTTGAAAAAGCTTTCAAATTTGCAAACGGCGCACAAAAAAATATTTTTTTACATGTATAGAAATAGGTATACTGCAGTAATTTCTCCTCCATTCAGATGGCAAAACAATGAATATTGCCAAAACATCGATGTACAAAAAAAAACACAAAGAATTTCAAACGTTAAACAAAGCCGATTGTATCGGACTGTGTATGCGAAAGCTGACAAATTGGTTATACAAAGGAACGGTCACTCATGTTCTAAAGGGAGATAACATGAGCTTTGAAATTTCAAGTTTTAAAATAAACACGATCTTAAAAACCAATCAACGTATTTATTTATTTATTACATATACGGCAAGACCATTTACACGTTAAAAAAATTAGGTATATAGTACAAATATGACAGACACAATCAGTTATATTTACAGAATAAAATTCAATCAATCAATCATCATTAAAATTATAGCAATCAACACACAATAAAATGAACGAGAATCCGAATTTAGCTCCAAGCACAATACAATTTTAGTAAATTACAAAAAAAAATCACAATGATACAAGATAATGAGTCGAAACATTACAATAAAATAGTTCTGCTTATACTTGTTTACGTTAGTCGTGTCGTCAGATAATAAGTACTCAATAAGAATTAAAAATTAACAAAACGATTGTAAAATAACAAGAATGAAAACTGGACAACAACCACAATTATGACTCAGTCAATGACAAATAAAAAATAAAACCATGACACTATAAAATTTCACAACAATAATAATGTTAAAAAAATACACCGATATATGTGCATACTGATACAAGTCAGTTCACCAATCAATGTGTCAATCATTAACCCTCAAGTATTCCAGAATATTTCTCTTGAATTTTACGAAACTGTCAGCAAAGACATATTATACAAGTATTGGTGATTATCGCCGTGGGGTTGCCGGCTAAGAATAGAACCTCTGCTCTTTTTGCTGGTCTTTCGAGCATCCTGTAAGAGGCAGAAAATCAGATCGGTACCGTGAGGTTGACAACCTCACGTCCTTAAACCTCAACCGGTCAGTAAAGGCACAAGAGCCTCGGACGCCTTCGAGCGTAATGGAGAGCTCTTGATGCCTCCCTTTGCTCCTGAGTGGGGCTTAGGTCTCCCGCATTGTGGGTGGGGATCCGCGGCGGGCTTGATTTGTGTGGGGCCGGCTTTTCGGTTTGATTGCTTTGATCGAGCTGGGGGGTCGGTTCGTGCGGGTCGCGTATGCTGCGGATTGGTCTCCTCCGGGCTGACTTGCGTAGAGTGGGGGACCTTAACGGGAGTAAAAAAAAAAATTGGTGATTATATTGTATTTTTTTTTTCAAATTGTAGTTTTAAAACGATCGAATATAAATTCAAAAAGAAGGAATTGATTATAGGGTAGGTACTGAAATACTGAGTGGGCGAAATACTGAAGACGAATACAAATTTTGCAAACGGCGATTGAAAATAGATTTTTAGTTACGAAATAGTATCCGTGAAAATATTCTTGAGAGAATACATTGCAGCTCACATTATATTATACCTACAACATATTTAAGCAAATATTTATTTTTTGGAAAGGTTTTCATTTGTTCATCTTTTTCTACCAGTAGGTAGGTACTTTCAGAAAATCCATATGGTAGGTAATTCAAAAAGACAAAGAACTTCCTTCATGCCGTTGTCTTCTTCTCGGGTATTTCCTTTTCGTATCCATCTTTTGTCACCAAGATCACTACATTCATCAGCCTTTCTTCAAAAATAATATTAACCTATCAAAATTAACGTTTCTTAATGTACATCTTTTTCGAAATAAACATTCGTTCCGATCTATGAATGCGGTTAGTATGAATAATTCGAAACATAAACTCATTTCAAACTCAAAATGACAATTATTATTGTTTCGCAGTAAGTCTGTCTGTTAATATTTTAATTGCTGTTGATCTTTGACTTTTATTTGCATAATAATTATATTACAAATCACAATCTAATAAAGTTGAAAACAAAATTTGGAACGATTTGGAATCTAAACAAAAACAATTTTGACAGTTTCTCTAGTACGAGTTTAATAGCGGTAAATTGTATGTGTGTAAGCGTTTTTAATATGATCGCTAAATTAGTGTTCGAATTTCAAACGTTCAAATCCTGTCGATGATTGGACATAATGACATATTATTTCATGACCTATGTACTTACTTTATCCCTAGTCCGGACTTCAAGTTTCCCACTCCAATGTGTAAACAACTGTTCAATTGCCATTTTAAGGTCCTCCATTTCACAAGTCACCTGCATCGGCGAACACGTCAACAAGTCGTACATATCGTATTGCAGCGTCCAATAGTCACAGGTCACTTCGTTACCCTCAAGGAAGCCCCATCTTCGTTGGTTGGCCCTGCATCTGGTAAGTGTTGTAACAATCGAAATGGTATATATTGTAAGACAAATTCAGTTACCTAAGTGTCTCGTAAGAGATCTAACGGAGATAATATTCTATATATCTGCTGGTTGGCCCTACGTCTGGTCACCCCCACTCTGTTTGTTCAAGGCAGTGTGCGGTGCAATGTCAGTCACCAACTTTCGTTCTAGGCTCCATTAATCCTCTCTGTATTATTTTGTATAAGTCGAGGTGTATCTATACAGGTATTTTTTTTTTTGAGAAAACCCTCCCTCAATGACACTGTCTAAACCACCATTTCATAGCCAAAAGGGGGTATCTGGTATCGTGAACCTGCTAATTTTTAAATTGACTCATATCGATAAAAATTGTAATTTTTTATTGATTGACTTTCGAGATTTTGGTTAAAAGCATCTCATACTAAGGGCACAGTTTATGATTTATTCTATTGTGTTTAATAAAGATTTCGTCAGGTTTGTAGAGTAAATAGTTTGAATACCTACCTAGTGATTTTTAGATACATAAAACCTGGGTCCATATAAATTGAACAAAACACTTTTGACTTATTTTAGAATTGTTTTCAAAATAAAGAAAGATGAGGCGAGAAGAATAGGACAAACTGAATATTATGTCGTATACAACGGATACCTTTGTTAGTCGTGGCCTTGAATCTTGAACTTCACAAACAGGGTCAAAATTCGTGTTAAGATTTCGCGGTCAACAATCTCGAATAATCCAGGGTCAAAAATAATGTGGATTGCGGCTAAGTTGTGAGAAAGTTGTGAGAAGGACATAAAAATAATTGTCAGATTCTCATTACGATTCTCATTCTCATTGTGTCTCTTCTCAGTTCACGGTGGTTCGTACCTTCTGACTTATCTCTAAACAATCCCCAAGGAGTCACTCCAATATTTTGATACTAACAATTTCTTACATTTCCCCTTTAACAATTAACGCGCCTACCTACAAAATTTACTTAAGAAAATGCGAGTATTCAAACGATGATCACAAGAAAAACTAACAGTTTCAGTAAATCGAAGTGGTTGGTGACCCAGCGGTTACAACGTCGGCTTTCGTACTGCGGACGTCGTGGTTCGATCCCAGGTGCCGACCATTTTCCTCTTTCACTACAAAAGCTTTCGGCAGCTTACTGTGAAAGAGTCAAGGAGTGTATTTGTGTTCACTTTGAGTGAGCACAGATTCATTTTAAAAAAAAAATTAAAAAAAAAATGCAAATTTTGAGAAATTCAAATTTTTGCTTTAACGCCTTGTTGACATTATAGTATATATTTTTCAATGCAATGATTTCATTCGATGTCAATTTTCTATTTTACTTAATTTATTTATTTTCACCCATATTCGGGAATTCGAGAAATAAATAATTTAAATATGTACAATAGATTAAGAGTAGAAAGAGTAGGAAAAAGATGTTCTAATTCAAACAAAAATGTTTTAGATTAAAAAAAAACACACACACAAATCAATGGAAAAGCTATATTGAAAATAGCTCTACCAAAAATATTTTATAATTATAGCAAATAATTAGGTTAGTTGTTAGAGACCGCAGCTTCGCTGTGGTATCATAAAAAAACATGGATAACCTGATAAAAAAATGTTTATAAATACATGTATTTATAAACATTTTTGTGCCATGCCATGAATTAATTAAACTGAGTATTAAAAACCTACTAGGTTTGAGAATAAGGAATTTTATTTAAGACTTCTTTAAAAAAAAAAAAAAAAACTCGAATGAACTTTTCTTAAGCTTAGCTGCGCTGTACCGCGATGTTTCAAGAAAATATTCAAATATCGTTCCAAAAACGAGAGTTCTATTTTTAAACTTCCCACTTTAACGGAATTGGAACAAAACGATAACAACTTTGTGTGTTTCCGGGACCATGTGCAAAATACGTTTTGTATCAGACATGAAGTTTATTGTTCAAGTTTTGTAAACAAAGTGAATAATAACGGTTCTTTTGTCTCGTGCGAACAGAATCGAAAAGACAATACTTCAAAACCCCTTAAACAAGCGCTTCTCAACTTTTCAAATTTGTTTTATTTCAATCCCCCTTTTCTGCTGTTTCAGCTCGGTGTAACACTGGTTTTGATGATAGGTTATTACGCTTATTTACATTATGAAAATGTTGGGATGAAAAGCATTTCATTATGGAGGAGGCAGCCTTTAAAAGATGGGAAAACTTCTGGGATAGAGAGAGTCTTACCAAGGGATGTCTATACAAAGCTATTAAAAATAGTATCTCCAAAAAATCCTGGTATCATAAACATTTGCCGAATGCGTTTTGGTCACCATAGGCTGAACAGTCATTTGTTCAAAATTAATCTAGTCGACAGTCATATTGCGAGTGCGAGCTGGATCTGGAGAAATTGAAGCATGTGTTCTTTGACTGTCCTTAAAGAGACAGATACGAATTGTACAATAGAATGAATATTCAACTCCCTTTCAATATGACCCATCTCTTGTCCACTCCTTCGAAGAGCATACACAAACATTTTTTACATAGAGAAAAATATGACTTTAGATAGATAGTGTGGCAAAGATACATGTACATGATTGGAATGAAATTAGTGAAATTGCGATCTCTCTGCCTACCCACTGCGTGATGGGTTAATAATTCTGAAACAACCGCTTAATTAAAAAAAAAAACAGTCCACTCAGAATCATCGAGCCTTCCAAAGGAGTAAATTAGAGGAGAGGATAAAAGATCTATAATGTAAAAGAAATTCGGGCAACACTTATAACTCGAGATCGGCTGAACTTCTCCGCTCCGGGTATCAGCATATCCAAATCCAAACTCCCTTTAGACCCCACTTAGGGGCATAGGGAGGCAACAAGAGCTCTCCATTGCGCTCGATCTTGCGCAACGTTAATGACCTCCTCCCACACCATGTCCAGATTCCTCAGCTCTGCCTCGTATCAGCATAACTATTAAAAAATGAAAAATGCGTAAGAAATAATATTATGGAACGGAAGACGAGGAAGACCCTCTCACACTGTGTTCCGCTCCTTCGAAGCAGAGCTGAGGGACATGGACATGATGTGGGAGGAGGTCATAAACATTGCGCAAGATCGAGCGCAATGGAGAGCTCTTGTTGCCTCCCTATGCCCCTGAGTGGGGTGTAAAAGGGAGATTTGATTGATCGATTGTTTGATGGAACGGAAATAACAACAACGCCATATCCCAAAACAACACAATTTTTATTTACCTGACAACCATTGAATTTCAAAACTTTGGTACGCAGATAATTGATACAATGTCTTTCAAGCTTGAAGAAATATCTTTTTTTAACACTCAAACATATTTTAAGCGTAGGTATTTTTGTATTTTTAAACCAATGAATGAATCCTTTTCTGGTGTTTTAGTCGTGGAATTTTTTTTTTTAGTATTATCTGACTTATAAAAAATCAAAATAAATATCTAATATATAAAATGGGTGAGTTTTGGTGCTTTTGAAATAGCTTATTGATAATATTAAAACCATATATGACTTTTGATTTTTTCACGAGGAGTCCCTAGTCATATTCTATTATATCAGCTTAGTTATATTACCCAGCAATATTTTATTGACTTTAAGTCGGGACGAAGTTCGATGGGTCAGCTAGTATAATATAAAGATATACGTTAATTCTATACTGTGTTAATGAATTCAGAACTTCTGAAGTGTTTACAATTTATATGATTATTTTCCAAAGAGTAAATCAAGATAAATTCTTGCGTTTCTATTTCCCAACCCAACCCCAGCATTCTACGCCGGCCTTGACAATAATAATATTCGGTAAAACGTAAATTGTGTTATTAAGTCGTAACTTCATAAACTAACAGTAAATAAAATATCCAGAACCGCGCTGAGACATTTCTTGTATTATTTATCATAACAACCCCAGTAGAATTACGTAGATTTAAAATATTTTTTCGACTGTGTAACAAACGGTTGTAATTATTCAAAAATATATACAAAATTATAATTATTGTTTGTTTTTGCAAATCTATTTTAGAAAAGACCAGAACATTAACCGTCTGATTTATAAAAACAAATCGTTAATCGTTAGAGTACATAATATAATTCACTGATCAGTTTTTACTTCAATTATAATTATAGTCATTTATTTCATGTCTGAGATTAAATCACACACATAGGTACTGTTGATTGTTTCTTTGGGCAATCATCCTAAATTCTCCATGTTCCATAATTTTCCTACCTATATACCTAATAATTGTCACCTGCCCATCCCGAATGTTCCCGTGGTGCGACTTAGTGTTAGTGTTACACGGACTCTTCGCGCGAGAAGATCTGTCAGTTATTAATCGATACGAAATTCGTTCGTGATTGAATTGTCGCTCAATCGAGAGCAAAATACCATTGTACAAAGTTTAATTGTGTCAGTGTCATACAGTCCATAAAGCAAGATACAGGGAGGAAAGAGGAACAGAGGTAAGTCGCACAACCCTCCTTTATTCCTTCCTGAAACTTTGGCCTTCACCGAACAGGAACAATCTCATAGCAACCTAACATTTGGTCCTAATCGAACCGGATAAAAGCTAAATTCGTGTTTATTAATTAATTTATTGTTAATTAATTATTGCAGTGTGGAAATTACGAAATTTGAATAAATCGAAAATAATATTGAGTAGTTTTATTGTTGTACATTGTTGTTGCGCGCGTGGCAAGGCTCGCGGCTACAGAATATAAGCGATCTTACATATAAAAGTAAAGTGTTAATTTATGTCGAAAACAAATATGGATGAGAACAAAGTAGCTACTTTAACATCGCGTAGAGAAAGGATTATCAAACGATTTGATGTAACTTTCGGAATTAAAAACGATGAAAAAAATCGCGAGATATTTATTACAAGGTTAGATAAAATAGACGAGTGGTATAGTGAATACAATGAAATTCAAACGGATCTGCAAGAATGTTTAGTTATACTTGCGAAAACAGAAGAATTGCAAACGTGTTTTAAAGTGGATGAACAAATTGATCAGATTTACTTTGAGTTGGTTCGTGTAAAAAATGCGTTGAAAGTACCGCCGGAAGATGCTAGTATCGGTGCGAAGTCGGCGTGTCATAACATCAAGCCGCCTAGAATTAAAATTCCGACTTTCGACGGCGATATTCGTAATTGGAATTCTTTCTATTCATTATTTAAAAGTCTAGTACATAATAATGTTTACTTTAGCAGCATTGAGAAGTTCCATTATTTGCTATCTGCACTTAGTGGACCAGCACTTGCGCAGGTAAAAAATCTTCCACTTCTGGAAGAAAATTATGCAATCGCGTGGAAAACATTGGTAGATTATTATCAAGATTCCAGATTATTGTTTTCTCATTATACTGATGAATTGTTGAAATTCAAGCCGATTCAGCGTGAATCTTCTACTGAGTTGTCACGTTTATTAAATGTATTTCAGGAAAATACAGCAGCTATAAACGCGATGAAAGTTGAGAACATTTTTGATAAGTTTATCGCTCATATGATGATTCGTTTAATGGATGCTGTCACTAAGAGACAGTTTGAGTCCAGTATATCTGGTAATACTATACCAGATTCTGAAAGTATATTCACGTTTTTGAAAACTCAGTGTCGAGCTTTGGGTTCGACAGATGTCAAAGAGAAAAAACCGTTTAAATCTCTTTTTTCATGTAAAAATGAATATACTAAGAATTGTATGCTGTGTAATGGTAGTCATTTTTTGGATAAATGTCCCACTTTGATTAATTTGTCTCCTAGAGAACGTATTAACAAAGTAAAATCGTTGAAATTGTGTTATAATTGTTTGAAGAATTCTCATCAAGTTAAGGATTGTTTATCGAAATATACGTGTAAACAGTGTAATAAAAAACATCATTCGGTTCTTCATATATTTGATAACGCTGTGAAAAGTTCAATGCATAGCGGCGAGCGTGTGCCCAATACATTAACAGCTATTTATAATAGCCATAGTAGTGTACTCCTTGGAACGATTCGGTCAGAATGTCGAAATGCTAAGGGTGTATATGTGTCCGTTCGGATGGTCGTGGATAGTGGCTCACAAATAAGCGTTATGACTGAATCTTGTAGGCAACGTTTGGGGTTAAATATAAAGAAACATTGTGTGCCTATAAACGGGTTGGGTAATACTCAAGTGAATTGTATGGGTGTAACTTCGAGCTCTTTTAAACCAAAAAATTCATCTGGTCCAATATTGCGTGGTAATTTTGTAGTAATACCAAAGATAACGAGTGATCTACCATCAGAATACCTATCGCAGGAAACCATTTCGAAATTTAGTAACTTGAGACTGGCTGATGAGCGGTTTTATGAACCCGGTCAGATAGATATATTGATTGGAGCAGATTTATATTTACAAATATTTAACGATAATTGCAATGTGATTGGTGGAAATCCTGGAGCCATTAATAGTGTTTTTGGTTACATAATTATGGGGAAAACCGAATTGAGGCAGACGCCCTCTGTTCCCGTGTCGTTCTTTTGCGAGACAGATCCGTCAATTAATAATTTAATAAAATCCTTTTGGGAAGTCGAAGAGATTTCTTCCGTTGCACGAATGAGTTCTGACGATGAACTTGCGGAAAAAATCTTTGAGGAAAAGCATAATCGTCAAGACGATGGTAGATACGTGGTACCATTGTTATTAAAAAATAATTTACTGCCAGAAAATAATTCATTCAGCTTGGCCGAGTCTAGACTAAAACGACTCGAATATAGATTAGAAAAATACCCAGATTTAAAAAATAGTTATTGTGAATTTCTTCGCGAATATGAACAATTAGATCATATGGAACATGTTACTATAAATCGAGATTATTTTTATTTGCCTCATCACTGCGTTATTAACCCGTCGAGTCCGACTACAAAGTTGCGCGTAGTTTTTGACGGGTCCGCTCTCACCTCACCACATAATGTCTCATTGAATAATTTCTTATTGACGGGACCTAAATTGCAAAACGACATACCTAGTATAATTTTAAATTTTAGATTTCATAAAATTGTTTTTACCTGCGATATTACGAAAATGTATCGAGGTATTTTAATTCAACCATCGGATAGAAAGTATCAAAATATTTTGTGGCGTGATTTAGCGACTAAATCACTCATAGCTTTTCAATTGAAAACTGTTACATACGGATTGTCTAGTTCACCGTACTTAGCTATTCGTACCCTTCATCAACTCGCACGGGATGAAGGAGATAAGTATCCTCGTGCATCACAGGCTGTATTGGAGGAATTTTACGTTGACGATCTTATCACTGGAGCTGAATCAGTGGAATCAGCCTTAGAACTCAAACATGACATTGTCAAATTATTAAAATTAGCTAAGTTAGAATTGAGCAAATGGAACTCAAATAGTTCTGCGTTATTGGATGACGGGTGTCGGGTACTCCAACCTCACCTTTTCGAAAATTCGGACGAAAAAAAGATAGTAAAATTATTGGGTATTAGGTGGATACCTGATAAAGATTGTTTCACTTTTCATGTTGATGTGGAATCGAACTGTAACCCGCAAGTATGCACGAAACGAAGCATCTTGTCTTGTATTGCGCGTTTATACGATCCCATGGGTTGGATCAGTCCTGTTGTATTTTGGGCAAAATGTATAATGCAGGAACTATGGACACTCAAAATCGATTGGGATGAAACTGTTCCTTGCAATCTTCGTCAGAGGTGGCAAACTTTTGTAAACGAACTGCCGAGTTTAAAAGAATTAAACATAGCGCGACATTACGAAACTACGCCAGATTGTAATTTAATGCTTGTTGGATTCTGTGACGCATCACAGAAAGGATATGCAGGGGTCGTCTACCTTGTTAACTGTGAAACAAATTCGTCACATTTATTACTTAGTAAATCGAAAGTGGCGCCGCTGAAGACATTGTCCATACCGAGATTAGAACTGTGTGGTGCAGTTCTCTTGTCTAGCATTATTAAAATCGTAATGTCGAACATTAAATTTATTTCTCAAATAAAGAATATTTATTTATTTACCGACTCAACTATCGTGTTGGGCTGGTTACATACCTCACCACATTTATTAAAAACATTTGTCGCGAATCGAATTGTTCAAATACATGAAAATGCACCAAACGTCGTGTGGAAACATATTAGTTCAGAGGAAAATTGTGCCGATGTTTGTTCGCGAGGTTTGTTGCCCATAGAACTGATAAATCATTCGATGTGGTTTAGCGGTCCGCTCTGGGTTACAAAGCCAGTAAGTGACTGGCCTAATTCTCATATTTCGGTTGATTCATTTAGCGAATTACCCGAACGAAAGGCAGAGCAAAATTTAACGTTGTTTATAAATAAGATGCCTAGCGATATCGTCACTAGGTATTCATCTCTGAGTAACTTACAGCGCGTGGTTGCTTGGATGTTACGTTTTACTGATAGATGTCGTACATCGTCGGTATCCGGTCGTGATAGCGGATTGTGTCTTAGTACGTGGGAATTAAATCGAGCACTTTTACACATAATTAAAGTCGAGCAAAATTCTTATTTTTCTAACGTTGTCGAGCAAATTAGAAAAGGTGAGCTGTGTATAAAGGAATTTCAAATTTTGAAGCCTTTTTTGGATGAAAATGGTGTTGTCAGGGTGGGCGGAAGATTGTCTAATTCTGCTTTACCTTATACACATAAATTTCCTATACTGATTCCTAAAGACAGTCATCTCGTAAATTTAATTATCGATTATTATCATAAATTACACCTTCATGTTGGACCCAGAACATTATTGTCTATTTTACAACGGAAATATTGGATTATGTCTGCACGACAAAGAATTCGTTCTCGTTTGTCGAAGTGTATGAAGTGTTTTAAGTTTGTTGCCGAGCCTTCGGTTCCCATTATGGGAGATTTACCTCCATCGCGTGTGCTTCAGAGTAGAGTTTTTTCTCGAGTAGGTATTGATTACGGGGGGCCTTATTTAATTAAGGATCACAAGCGCAGGGGGGCTAAAACCTCGAAAGCGTACATTTGTTTATTTGTTTGTCTAGCCACTAAAGCGGTACATCTGGAGCTCGTTTCAGATCTTACGACAGATGCCTTCATCGCCACTCTCGATCGATTTGTGGGTCGTCGGGGACTCTGTTCTGAAATAATAAGCGGTAACGGAACTAATTTTGTGGGTGCAAATAGGTATCTTAACGAATTGTTTAAATTTATTTCGCATCAATCTACACATGATAGTATATATAATTATCTCGCAAAAAAGGAGATAAAATGGTCGTTTAACCCTCCTTCCGGTGCCAATTTTGGAGGCCTGTACGAGGCTGGAATAAAGAGCACAAAATACCACCTAAAACGTGTTGTAGGAGAGACCGCGCTTACATTTGAGGAGCTTTCCACTTTACTCATTCGAGTGGAGGCCATATTAAACTCACGACCATTGTGTCCATTAAGTACATCTCCGGATGAAATTGATGCGTTGACGCCTGGGCACTTCCTCGTAGGAGGACCTTTGGTGTCACTGCCGGAATATGATCTCATCGATGTCAAGGAAAACCGCTTGAGTCGACGGCAGCATGTACAAAGCCTAACCCAAGCATTTTGGAGGCGATGGCACAACGAATATTTGAATACGTTACAGCAGCGTATGAAGTGGTATAAGGAGCGCGATAATATTAGCGAGGGTCAGCTTGTTTTAGTCAAGGACGAGCGTCTTCCGCCAACGAGGTGGATATTAGGTAGAGTTATGCAAATTCATCCGGGAAAGGATAACGTAGTCCGAGTAGTGACACTTCGTACGGCCCTTGGCTCTTTAGTCAGGCCAGTTTCGAAGGTGTGCCCGTTGCCTTCGGAATGAACATACAATTGAATAATTAGTCCGATATTATATTTTATTATTAAGTTTTGTTTTGTTTTCAAACGTTGTAGCTTGGATAGCAACAAATTTTTCGTTATTTTGTTATTTTATGTTTACTCGTAAGCATCCACACTGCAATGATGCCTAATTTTCTTTTCGTTTTTTTTTGTTTTTGTTTCGCACATTGATGTTCGGGATGTAATTTGAGGATCAAATTAGGTGGGCGGTATGTTGATTGTTTCTTTGGGCAATCATCCTAAATTCTCCATGTTCCATAATTTTCCTACCTATATACCTAATAATTGTCACCTGCCCATCCCGAATGTTCCCGTGGTGCGACTTAGTGTTAGTGTTACACGGACTCTTCGCGCGAGAAGATCTGTCAGTTATTAATCGATACGAAATTCGTTCGTGATTGAATTGTCGCTCAATCGAGAGCAAAATACCATTGTACAAAGTTTAATTGTGTCAGTGTCATACAGTCCATAAAGCAAGATACAGGGAGGAAAGAGGAACAGAGGTAAGTCGCACAACCCTCCTTTATTCCTTCCTGAAACTTTGGCCTTCACCGATCGGCGTGGAGGAACAATCTCATAGCAACCTAACAGGTACGTACGTAACAGTCTTCTTAACCGTCAGTATACCGACCACTTCAAAAATACAGATTTCTATTATTTTGTTTCATTTAAATTAATAGTCTGCTTATTATTTTTAAATTTGGAATTTTCAATTACTAAATACATAATTTGTAAAAAATGGAAGGTTTTTTTCTGGTAAGAGATATTTTCATATTTCCGATAAAAATAGGTACTTACTTATATGTTTTATCTTATCAAAAACTATGTCATATTCCTTTATTAACTGTTTTCCAATTTAACTTTGTTCTCTAAATAATTTTGTTTTCAGCTACTCGATACATCATTTTCTCAATAGTTATGTTTTCACATTCCCAATATTGATAATTTTATCTTCTCAATAACTATGTTTTCATAATATATCTAATATAAATGAAAGTCGGGTTAGTGCGAACACTTATAACTCGAGATCGGCTGAACAGATTCTTCCGTTGTTTGATTTATTGGATTCTTCTCCGCTCCGGATAACAGAATAACTAATGAAAAGTTGAATAAATCGATAAGAACTTAGGTAAATTATAATATTGATGTTTGTATGGAACGGGTTCGGCACCGGTACCGCCACCGACATCTGTTAGTGAAATAGGGAGATGTCTGGTAGATTGATATTTTGGTAGACAGATTCTATAAAGCAATATGTTATTCCTATTTTCCCACAGATGGCGGTATAATGATTGAAATTAAAAAGATTGTTAAGACATTTTTGGTGGTTTTTTTTCAAGCTTTTTTTATAATTTGTTAACATCTACATAATAATTCAGAAATGTTGGTTTGCCTTTTACTGTACATGTGGGAGCATCACGCTCAAAATACAAATGCTACGTCAGATATGAATCTGCGCAGAGCCGTGCAAAATGCCGGAGAAGGTTCTTAAATACAATTTGCTGCATTAACTTTAATTTATTTAGAGCTATTTAAAAAACTCTATTTTTTAGGATCATCATACAAATTTTTCAAAAAAGACAGTAAGCCATCTTTTGGAAACAAAATTACTCATGTAGGGGGCGTTTAAGTATTACGTAACGCAATTTTTTAAGATTTTTTACCCTCCCTCCCCCCATGTAACGCGCCGTAACATGATGTAGGTACGGTACAATCGAGGGACTTCCCGTAAAACATTGTCGAAAAGGGTGGTGGATCTCTTCGGAGATAAAACCAAAAATGACGTACAGTACAATCAAGGGATTCCCCGTAAAACATAAACGAAAAAGGTTGCCCAACTTGGAAGATTTATTTCCCAATTTTTTTTATTTAAGAAAAAAAAACCCGTTACGTGACGCGTTGTTCGAACCCCACCTCCCGCCCTTGTAACGCACAGTAACGTTTTGCAAGACCCCCCCCCTCCCCCAAATTGCGTTACGTAATACTTGAACGCCCCCTAAACGTTGAATGGAATCTTGGTATTACGGTATGAAAATGTAATAAAATAATTGGAGATTGATTTGTTATACATATAAATGTTATTCAAATCTTATTATTCTCAATAAATAAAGATTTAATGAAAAATTTGCTAAATAATTCCTCCATTTTGAAGTTTGACATATTTTAGTGACATATAAGGTCGGTAAAACAGCTGCCTTTATCACACATAGAGGTTGTAGGGAATGTAGCTAAGATTCAAATCATAGAGAGAGTAAAACTTGCAAATTATGTAGGTAGGTTCGTGTAATATTATTTGGGTCGGTAAAACAGCTGCCTTCATCATTAGTCAATCACCTAAAATTTGTACCATTCCACACATAGAGGGATGTAGGTAGCTAAGATTCAAACCATAGAGAGAGTAAAATTATGTAGGTATGATCGATTGAACAAAGAAATTGAATCAAGTGTGAGATGTAACATATTATTATGATACATGCAGTTTTTTTTCATGTGAGTGGCAAACTATAATTTTTCTTCTTTCTTTTTTATAAACATTGAAAGTGTCATTCTTCTCTCTTTTTATAAATTGTGAAAGTGTCATTCTTATTTTTTTTGTGCTTCTGTCAGTTATAGAGGTCTGTTAAGCAATGGGAAGCTAGACAAGAACCTGTTTAATTACCTACCGATCAAGCCTGACAATCGGAACAAAAACGTAAAGCAAGACGGGTATAAGCTATAGTCGATAATAATAAAAGAAAGTCGGGTTAGTGCGAACACTTCTTATAACTCGAGATGGGCTGAACAGATTTTTGTCGTGTTTAGTTTATTAGATTCACATTAAATAACAGAATAACAACTAAACTTAAAAAATCGAAAAATGTTTTTTTTTTACAATGAATAGTCATGTATGTTATGTTACCCAGGAATATTTTATTGACTTTAAGGCGAGACGAAGTTCGATGGGTCAGCTAGTTTACAATATTAATGATTTCATCAACTCAATTACTATGTTTCCATCTCCCAATATCAATTATGTTTTCTTCCCAATAACTTAGTTTTAATATTCCTAATATCAATTATTTCAGCATCCCAATATTTCCCGACAACTCAAATAATATGTCAATTTTATGTCGGGTTTCAAATACCTTGCGACTGTTTTTAACGAAGTGAAACCATTTCCGAAACGTTTTCATTTAAATACGTGCCGAGGCGCCTTATCTCATCCCGAAAACCTTGAAAGCCTTATCAATAAAACACCTGGACATAAAATATTATAACACAGGAAATAACCAATAAAATGGCGATAGCACGGAACCAATAATATTAGCCTTTCTATAATACCCATTATTATTTTTATCAATAGGTACAACCATATTATTTGTAGTATATCTATAATATATTTCAGGAGAGAATGAACAAAAAAGTATACTTTAAACCACAAACCATCACCACACTTCTTGGAAAGACTAGTCAAAAAAAACATCTAATGTCTTAAAATCGATCGTACCTAATCCTGAAATATTTTTCCCTATCCCATCCTAGAACCTCCTCCTATCCCCTCAGAAGTGTGCAGATTTTGTTTTGTGTGTTTTCTTTACTTTTCGTTTCTTGTCTTAATATGTACTTTTTAAATTATCTTTGGTTGGATGGTACAGATCATCTTCAACGATTATCCCGCTAAAACACCACACTCAGTAAATTTTTTTTATTATACACAGCTTTCCCGACAAAATGTCGTCCTTACTATGAATATTTATTACAAATTTGTAATTTAAACAAAATATATTATGTTTAAATCATGTACGAATGAAAGCTCGAAAAAAAAAATCTTTCAAAAATCTGCGTACCAATATTTTTAATGTCAATGGTTGTCAAGTTAACAATGATTTTGTTGTTATAGAAATTTTCATACTGGGCGTTCGCGTCGCATGAAATCCGTTCCATACTAACTTTAACATTATATTTTATACTATTTCTTATGGATTTTTTTCAACTTTTTTATAGTTTTCCTGTTATCCGGGGCGGAGAAGAATCCAATGAATCAAACATCGGAAGCATCTGTTTAGCCGGTCTCGAGTTTTAAGTGTTCGCACTAACCCGACATTCTTTTATATTATAGAGATGATAATATACTTAAGAAATTTTTATTGTTATTTATTTTACATTTCAGTATCACATTGTATATTTATTGTATTAATCTCTAGTACATTATTGTTCATACGTTGTGATGTAAGTATGAAAAAAAATTTAATAAGCCGTTAAGCCTTTTGAGTAAATAAAAATGTGAGTCACACCTACTTATCACACACCCACAATTAAGGTTTGACTGGACGAAAGTGAAACGACAAGCCTTTGACTGCGTAAAAAAAGTTACATAATATATACGTATATTTTTTAGTTATTCTCCCCAGAAATAGAGTTTGTTTATTATTATTTTTATTTCATAGGAAAAGTGTGTCAACAATGGTGGTCCAAATATAGGACACAGGTTGACTGGACGATTCACGTTTAAAGGACACCGAGAGTATATTTATTTATTTTTATTATAATATTATTTTTCTTGAATATATAACCGATCCTTTTTGTGGACATTATTTTTTTGCGGTAATAAAAGATGATTTATTTTCGAAGGGTAATATAATAATTTCAATAAAAATAATAATAGGTATTTATTTTATCCTTGAAATTATGAATTTCCGGTTTTAAACTGCGCGATTTTGATGGCAATTACGATTTATTTTTCGTATTTTTTCTATGTATCAAGTCGTAGATATTCCTTTTGTCTTGTTTTTTTTTTTTGACAATTATAATATCTATGTTTTGTTGGAGTGTTCCCTATATCGACACAATATTTTAAAGGAAAATTTTATTAGTGTCCTGAATCTTATGATATTTGTATGAATGAGGACATTTAATTTTTTAAGCATAATTAAATGTTAATATATTCATAATTTAAACAATGTGACAGTTTTTAAATGTCGTCACGCAAGAAAAACTTTTTTATCTTAACATTAGTTTTTTTCTTATGTGTCCAATTAGAATAATTTTCTAATTAAGTTTATATAAGTTATGTTTAACTTTATATTTTGAGTGTTTTTGATATTATCAACGGTGACTTTAGACACGATATTCCAAATTCGATTCTCGGTGTGTGTTTTTGTATTAATTCAGCAAATTTTTGAACATCCTTTTTCAGAGAAGAGGCACTATAAGTAGATAGGTCTTCTGCCTATATTGTCATTTTTATTAACCTTTCTTATAGAGGTTTGTCAAACTTCAATATGCGAATGAATTCGATACGGTTTGCCCTTGAAATATAGATTAAAATTACAATTATGTCCGTCAATGTGAAAATAAAAAATAGCGAGATTAAAGAAATACTACTGTGAACTTTATTGGATCAAAAAAATATGCGTGTGTTTACCACAGAATTCTAAACAATAACCTAGAATCTCGACTCGCGTTCAAAAGTGAAGCCGAAATATTGCAACTTTTTACAGTTTGGTTCCCAAAAGGTCGTGATACTACGTATATTTATTTCGTTGTTTTTTTTTTTTTTTTAATAAAACGTATTTTACGTTGAAATAAGTGAATTTTGATCATTTTTAAGTTTCTTTATAAATTTTAACATCACTTTTTACGTTCCGTTTTGACTACCGTACTGTCAAAATTGCCGGCCAAAACAGCTTCACTTTTTTACTACGAAGAGATATAGGAGTACTCCATCTAGGTAGTGTTAAGTATATAATAATATAACACTTTTTTATACAAAGGTGTCAGTATAGCCGGCGGAACTTATTGCCTGAGGCAAATTTTTCCAGTCAACCGGTCCCGTCCAATCTGAGACAGGCCAACCCCGGGTAGAAATTTCAAGTGAAAAAAAACACTTAGAAAAACTCTGACCCGATCGGGAATCGAACCCGGGACCTCGGATTTCAATTCCAGGCTAGTACAACTAGGCTACCGAGGACTGAAGGTATATATAAAAAGCTATGGTGTGCACATACTGGGCGGCACGCAGAGAATGAATATATAGATACCGATCCATGCCTCTAAAATACAAGCTTTCAAATAAATCACGATAGATAGCAGCTGTCGCCAAATATGTCACGTGATCTTGCATGCACCATCTGCGGAAGACTTCTGTCTCCTCGTAATAATAATAATATATTCTAAGTAGTTATTGGGGAACTCAAATCCCTCAAATAAATCTATACACTGTTATTATTAAAGAGTTAGTATTTTAATGTTTTCTGCTATTCATAGGTTATAAAGTAGGTACCTAATTTGTAAATTATTGATTTTTTTTTTTTGTATAAGGACGCGCCAACATTTTCGCCAACAAATCTTTTTATAGATGAGCGACATTATTGTTGATTCTTAATTTTCTTTCTGTGAAATATTATTATCAAAAAAGAGGATATAAAAATATGGTGATCTTGTGCACTTGTACAGGCTCAATGCTCCTACCATGAAGTGATTTGTTGGGACATTACTTTCAGTTTGCGAATATAAATAGAAAAAAATTATATTTCTCACATTTTTGTAAATTAACAACCAATACAATGTTCACAAAAAATAATAAAAAGATAATAAAAAAAAGAAAAATTCAAGACTTAGACACTGCTTAATCCCATAAGTGACAAATACATGATATTAAGTAAGAAAAGACAAAAATGTTTTGGATTTAGGTAGGTATCCTAAAATCCCTAAATAAAATTAAAAAAAAAACAAACTAGAACATGTATTGTAAAGTATTCAAAGCATGTGGTACACACAGCCTACGTGAGAAATCCCACCAGGCTTAGCCTGATTGTGAGTATTGCATTAAGGTATTCCCTGCTTTAATGACACTTGTCCAAATTAAACATTCCCACCATGGTTTCATAGAGGTAATGGCCGTCTTACATCGTGTTCCATTCCTTCGAAACTGAGCTAGGGGCTTTGGATGTGTGTAGAAAGAAGTCATTGAAACTGCGTACAGTCGGAAAGAGAGCCATGGAATGGGCAATGCTGGGAAATAGAGGCATGTAGTTCGGAAAGAGAGCCATGGAATGGACAATGCTGGGAAAAGAGGAAAGGGAGTAGGCAGACCACCAGACATATGGAAGGACGACATAGTGAGAACGGCTGGACGAAGTTGGATGAAGAGGACGAGATGCAGAGAGGGTTGGAGGAGAAGTAAAAAGGCCCTGGTCCAGCAGTGGACCACAACGGGCTGATGATGATAATGATGAAAATAAGAGATGTAATGTAGAGTTCTAACTGCCTTTTTATGCCTGGGGTCAAGATAGATATTAAAATACGCAGTGTATTTTCTGGGTTTAATTTGAATGCTCAGGATACGTAGATTATACCAAACTAACAATGCACAGTATCAATGCTGGAGGTACCTGTTATTGGAGCACTGTAGATTCTTTGTTTTTTTTTGTTCGTGTTTTTCAGTGTTCTGTTGGTGTATCTAATAAATAAACAAAAAAAAAGTATCTAGCTAAGACTTGGCGCACAGATCTTAGAGACAGCTTTAACGATCGTTTGTGATCCTCTCATTCAAAAAAAAAATACCAGAGCTGGGGAGAAGTTTAAAGGAAAAAAATGTCCATTAAAATTCCTTCGAAAATTCCAATTCGTACAAGAATGAAACTTCCAATAGGTACATGTCTAGACCACTGCTAAAAATAATAAGGGTGAAAAATTTATGTATGACGATCTTGGCAATTCTCGGAAGGACACGAAGGCTTGATCGGGTGTCATGAGAATAAAACTTAAGGGTAATAAACCTATATTTTTATTATTATTACGGGGGTATGTAAGTAAATATTTCTAATGTTTCCGGGTATTTTCTGCACCTACCCCCGTCTCCGTTGTTTGTCGTCTTATATATCTAGGTAGATATGTACCTTAATTTATATTTTTATTATTATTGTACCCGACGAAAACATTTCAGGAATATTAAATGGAAATTCGTAGACAATGCGTGGTATTTATTTAAATAGGAATGAAATCTTAGGTAGGTTTGAACATACTTCAAATATTAGAAAGTTGCTGAAAGTAACCTTCTTACAGCCGGTTCCATAAAAAATAAACGAGACTTAAAGTTTCCTTTAAAAAATAACGCGTTTCATAACAACAAAATGACACATAAAGTCGACTTTATGTGAAAGTCCCGTTATTGCCACTTAAAGTCGACTTTAGTGTAGTTCAACCTTTTACCACCGAAGTTCATAGAAAATTTCGTGGCGCTTTATCTGTCACAAAAATGATGAAAATTTGTATACGGTGACTGTGGACAAAAATGACTAAAATAGGGTGGAAAACATGATAAAGCGGGAAGAATATATTGTTTACAGATTTCGTTTACTAATTCATAAAGCATTATGATAAATTAACAACAATAACGGCACATTGATGCTCTATTGCGAAATGAAATTGACAGATTAACAGAAATTCCGCGAAAATATTTGTAAACAGCCTATGTTTTCCATAGATTTCCATGGTAATACTACCAACTGCTACCAACTATCAATTATTTTTTTGTCATTTCAAACTTTAGCTGAAATTAGCGGGAATATTTTTTTTATGAAACGCGCCTACTTAAAGGCAACACCACCTATATAAGAAGGCCTTAGTGCTGACGGCCATTTTTGGCCTCTCGCGTCACGGCCGCCGGCGTGTAGACAGATATCATAGTGTACAGGTAAGTACATACAGATATAGACAAGCGAACTGTGGGCCTCCCGATGTGACGCTGCACTAAGGCCTTCTTATATAGGTGGTGTTGCTTAAAGGTGACTTTAAAATTTAAATCTTCCTTTAGCTAAAGTGTCCTTTAGTAGTTTTTTTTTAAATCGGCCGTTAGTGCTTTTTAAATTATAATTCAATTCTTATTTTGAAATTATTAAAAATTGACGTTTGACAGAAATGGTCAGTTGTTTAATAGTTGGTGCAATTGACTGTCAGTTGTGTGTTACTTAATTTTATTTCTGTACTAAGTAATTTACAAATTATTAGATTCAATTCAGTAAGGACCACAGGACAACGTTTCTCAGGAAAGCTAATTAAATAAAACAATTTTTTTGTCTAATACTTTTGATGAGCAATCGCGTTTCAAATACTAAAAAGACATTATTTATTTTTGAACTGAAATGCGTTGAATAGTTCTTGAGTTAGTAGTCAAATCAAGTTATGGAACTCGAAAAATATATATGTATACTAATACTAATATATTAGGTTTATAGAGGAAAGTTTTGAAAGTTTATTTGTTTGTCTGTTTGTTTGCATCGAATAGGCTCCAAAACTACTGAACCGATTTGAAAAATTCTTTCACTTTTGGGAAGCTACACTATCTCCGGTGAACATAAGGTAAATTGAATTTTAAAAAATATTTGAGATCCTTACTAAAACTCCAATAATGTATCCCAAGGTGTTAAAAAATATCTAAACTATTATTTACATCGCGTGCGCTGTGAAAACTATTGATGATAGAATAAAACAATGTACTACGACTTTGCAGAACACATAATTATTTACAAAAAGTGTCGCGACAGCATACGTCTAACTATTATAATTATGCCACAATTTTAATTGAAATGCAGCAGAGATATAGGCGTCACTGGGGTACGAGCCGGACGAGAGGGGACCATTAGAATGCTACATTATTACAGATTAACATAATATGTAGCCTATAGAATATTTTGATAAAGTTAGGGATCTATAAAGATCATAAGAAAACTGAATTATTTTTTTTAAATACCTATGTACCCGTGCAAAGCTGGGACAGACCGCTAGTATCGAATAAAGCTATTTTGCATATAAAAAAAACCCCTTAAAATCAAATCCAATTTATTATTTTTGGTAAGAAAACAATTCAACAATAATATTTAGAATAAACAAACAAGAATTTGTTATTAAAGGTTTCTCATTTCGTGCTTCAGGCCCTCTTAGAGTATGTACCTACCTACTCCTGTTGGAAGACTCTGAGAAATTCCATTGATTTCGGGTCTCTAAGCAAAAACAAAAATTCTAGCTTTTCTCCTTTATGTGATCGATTCTATAAAAAATCGTATCAAAATAATGCGATTCAATATTTGAAATGTGTAAACTAAGTGCGTAAATAAATTTCACTTTATAAAGTAAATAACACTATTCTATACATAGGTGTCAGTATAGCCGGCGGAACTTTTTACTTGGAGCATTATCTACCAGTCTGATTATAAATATACTTACATATAACTAGATATACTTAAACTGATTTTAAAAGAAGAAAAAAACATTTATTTCATTTTTTCTCATATTTATAGCATAGTCCAAAATAGCGACTAATGCAATTACGTCGTATCCGCAAGCAACACAGTACACACATGTATGTATTGGAGCGTAATTTCTGTTGTTTCAAATAGGCGGATACCCAAACAAAAAAGTACATGTCCTGGTTGCAGAAGAGTGAACTAATGCAGAAAATTTGACTTTACAAAAATTTCCCAAGAATTTTAGGTAGGTACCTAGTAACCACAAGCCATTATTTTACACATCAAATTCAAAATATAAAAAGAAGGCACAGATTGTTTGTTATTATTATTGCGCAACTGTTAAAATGAGTAAATTTAAATAGGGTGATAATATGTAGTATGTGCTGGAGAAATAAACATCTCGTAGTCCCCAGCGCTATTTTTTTTAAGTAAAATAAAATAATGTTGTTGGCCCTATCACTCTAGTAATAACGCGTATTTTAAAATGCGTAGGTACATATAACTTTCACGGATTTTGGTTTGAGGGCGCTTTTTATCGTCAGGTCACATCAAATTTATTCTGAGCCAGGATCCCAAGATTGACTCCACCTCACAAAACACCGAAAATAAAAATACGAGGACGCGTTCCGCTTGATTCGGGGAGCACGGGCAAAATTTAACGTGACTTTAAGCGATTTAACGCTTACGAGAATTTATTGGAGTGTTTTTTTTGCTCCTTTTATTGAGAGAAAACAATATTTTTTCATAACAAACCGTTTTGCCATCCGCTCGAAAATATAATAGCGTGTACGCACTTATTTTCGATGTCGCTTTTTTTTTAACTCATCATGCCGTTACCCGAAGGGAGTAGGCAAAGAGTACGGACTTCCATTCTTTCCTATCCAAACAAACCTCTTTCCATTCCTCCAAACGCATAACATTCCGCATAATAATAATAATAATAATAATTCTTTATTTAATTAAGACATGTTACATACTATGTTCAGTTACATTGTCTCTCCCAACTAGGCAATGCCTGTACTAGGGAGAAGACGAATTTAATTTCTTATTAAACTTATTACAATAACAGTCATTTAAAAATTACTTATTTACTAAGATAAAATATATTCATCCACAGACATCCATCCATACATACAGCCTAATACTTATTTACTAAGATAATAATATTCATCCACAGACATCCATCCACACATACAGTCACTCACACGATGATCCTCCCGTCCACTCCAAAGCAACACCGTCCACTCGCACAAGTCCCAACCAACAACAATAGCAAAATATGTATAGCACCCACGATGTACCATACCCGCATAGTAGTCCATCTCAGGTCGGTATGTAGCTCAAATGGCGTTCCGTTTCCTCCCTGCCTATCTCGAGTAGCCACATTGTTATAAGTTTTTTTGGTGGTGGATTTCTAGTCATCTGTTCCTTGGTAAGCGGCCCGTCTCGTATTTTGTTAAGGAGTCTCGGAGCCAGGAAGGTAAAATGCCTGTGAGCAAAGGTAGTTCTAGTCTTGGGAGTCTTAAAGAAGTTTTTATTTCTACATCTTGTTAAAAGCTCGTGAGTTATCGGAATCTGAAGCTGTTTGTGCTTTATAAAGTGGAGGATGATGGTTTTTGCATACGTCTGTCTCACATCAAGTACTCGAAACTGTCGAAATAGTTGGTCAGAAGGAGATCGATACGGTTTTTTGTTTATCACTCTTAAAATTGCCTTCTGGCTCTTTAACAGAGGGTCCAGAGCAGTCAGCGTCGCTCCTCCCCATCCCAGTATGCCATAGGAGATAGTGCTGTGCACCAATGCGAGGTATATTGTTCTAAGAGTCTCTAGTGGGAGGACACTTCTTATCTCCTTGAATAAGTATATTGTTTTTCTGATTTTCTGAGATACGCTCGATATGTGTTCCTTCCAGTCAAGTCGCTCGTCAACAATTATTCCGAGATATTTAGCATTTGAAACCTTTTTTATGGCTGGGCAATTGCAGGGGTAGGAGCTATTCCGGCATGAAGGTGAGTCTTGTCCGCAAGCGTGTATCTTTATAGTCTTAGCTATTAGATATTCATCGTCTCTGCTCGTGATACTCATTGTCATGTAGTTAGTCTTGTCTGTGTTTAGGGTAAGAAGATTGTTATCCAACCATTCCTTGATTACTCTTAATCCCTTTTCAGCTTTTTCATGTACCTTGTCCCAATTGTTGCCACTAAATACAACAGCCGTATCATCCGCGAATGAAATGATATCTCCGTCCATCCGATCAAGCTTTGCGAGATCATTTATGTAGACCAAAAAGAGAACAGGTCCCAAGACACTTCCCTGAGGAACACCGAAGTGGATTTCAGACCTGTCACTTAGTTGCTTTCCCACTTTAGTTCTCTGCACACGGCCAGTCAAATAATTAGCAAACCATTTATATGCCGTCCCGCATACACCCACCGCCGCTAGCTTTGCCAGCAGCAGTTTGTGAGACACTGTGTCGAACGCCTTGGCCAGATCAAGGAAGACTGTAATGCATTTATTGCCACTATCCAGTATATTAATCTGTTTCTGGGTCAGATAACCAATTGCCTCCTGTGTACCCAGATTCCTTCTAAAACCAAACTGAGCCTCAGACAAAATATTGTGCCTATCAAAATACTTCAACAGTCTGTTCTTTATTGAAACTTCTATGACCTTTGATAGTGAGTTTAAAATACTTATTGGTCTGTAGCATCCTATATCGTTTTTGTTTCCACCCTTGTATATTGGACACACAATTGCCTCCTTCAGGTGTTCAGGGAATAGTCCCTCGGAAATACTTAAATTACAGATGTGGGTTATAGGTAGTTTGACATTTTCACGACAAGTTTTCAGCACTTTGGATGATATGAGATCAGTTCCCGATGAGCTTTTGTCCTTTAGATCAGCAAGTATCTTCACTATTTCATCAGCTGTTACATTTTCAAACCTGTCTAGACTATGCTGCGGTTGTCTACCATATGTTCGACCTGTGGCCGATAGTTCAACTTCTGTCTTGTTTAGTCCATTAAGTATTTTCTGTGCATATGAGCTACCTACATGTGTGTAGTACTCATTAATCTTATTAAGAGCCTCTTTGCACTCTTCTCCATCCATTTTATACGTCCTAGCATCCATCGTTATTTCCCGCATTTCATGCTCTCGTTTCCTTCTATTGGTTGCCTCATTCAATATTTCCCATGTTTTTTTTGGGTCATTAGATACTGCCCGAAATCTTGCCTTATAATAGTTGTTCTTAACCGTCGTTAACAGAGTATTACATGCATTGCGGTATTCGATGTATCTTTCTCTCAGGTGGCTAGCTTGGGGATTTCTCTTCATTTGTTGGTGAAGCCTGTCTCTGCTTCTTATGCTACGAAGTAGTCCTGGAGTAATCCAGGGCTTTAGTTTGCGTTTTGAATGGGGGATATGTTTTGTCGTTGTGTTAGACAAGATGACACCTTTCACAATCTGGACGAAGTAGTCAACACTTTTTTCCGTACTATCGAAAGCATAGATCGGGGACCAATTCACATTTACCAGATCCCTGTTAACACCATCGTAGTCCACACATTTAATACTCGTCCTAATCGTATCACAATTTGAAAGTGCCCTCCTGCCCACCACCATTATTGTAGGATAGTGGTCAGTCAGCAGGGAGTCGCAAACTATGCCCACAATATGTTCTCTTTCCACCCTTGTCCTAATCATCATATGGTCTAGTAGCGACCCATCTCGAGTAGGCAAATTGATTGCCGAAGTCATCCCGTGTTCAGAAAGCAGGCACATATAGTCATCTACAAACCTATTGTTCTTTTGCAGGATATTCAAGTTGATATCACCTACCAGTATGCACTCTTGACCTTTTTCTGCTTCCAGCAATGTGGAGAGGGACTCGAGAAAGGGACGCAAGTCTTGGTTTGACGGTGATCTATATATTGCAAAGATAGTGGTCTGTTTGTTTATTTTAATTTTCAAGCAGTTGGCATCTACCAGGTTAGCCTCAACCACATTTGCTCCGAGCGTTTTACGCACAAATACCACTACACCGTCGTTCTGTCTCTGGTTGTTCTCAGTACAATATGCATCATAGTTGTCAATATGATGGTGAAAAGATCCATCCCTAATCCAACATTCAGAAAGTATTATGACATCGAAGTCAACCTGAATATTTGATATAAGCGCCACCATGCTATCAAAATTCTTATAGATACTTCGTATATTACAGTGAATTATCTTTAGACCTGGTTTATTACCAATGACACTAGAGCAATTCCAGGTTGGGAGTTTCACTGTACATACCGCCTCATCCAAATCCTCGGTCTCGTTCAGCATATCAGTCACACTTTTAGTTCAGCTAAAAACTCCACACAAATATCTTAAATTGCGTGTCCAAGCAACCCCTATGTGTGGCACGCCACCACTCCCAGGCCCAATCACATTGACATAACAGTTCATCAGGCATAATTAATCTGAACACAATCAATAACTCTCTCATACTATGATTCAATATATTCCTATGAAAAGTTCTCCACAATTTAGTATGCCAGCACTTCCCACCACAAACAGACAGCATAGCTCAAAAACAAATCATTATTCACACAGCGAATGATACTCTCAGTATATATATCAAACAAAATCAGTATGAGGAAAAAGATTGACATTTTATGTTATAATTCATATACTATGTATAATCCTATGAAAAAGTTCCCCATATATTCGTCACTACTTCCAGGCATATATACAAGGATTGATTCAGGCCAAATCAATGTTAACACAGCAAGTGACTCCAGTGACTGTTCATCTTAAACATTATCGTATGAGCAAAAAGGAAAACATTCTTATGTTATAATTTATATACAATCCTATGAAAATATTCCCCATAATTTGGAATGCTACTACTTCCAAGTATGTATAGAAAGATTTATTCAGGCCTAATCAACGTCAACACAGCAAAGGACATCAGTGTACATCTAAAAACATAATCGTATGAGCAAAAGAATGACATTTTTATAGAATAATTCATATACAATCCTATGAAAAAGTTCCCCAGAATTTGGTATGTTAATGTTACCACTTCCAAGCATATAGTAATATAGAAAGAATAACTCAGGCCAAAAACATGTCATAGTTCATATACACCCAATGAAAAAGTTCCCCATAATTTGGTATGCCACTACTTATATAGAAAGATTAATTCAGGCCAAATCAATGTCAACACATCAAGTGACATCAGTATACACCTAAAACATAATCGTACGAGCAAAAAGAATGACATTTTTATATTATAATTCATACACAATCCTATGAGAAAGTTTCCCAGAATTTGGTATGTAACCACTTCCAAGTATATAATAATATAGAAAGAACAACTCAGGCCATATCAATGTTGACACAGTGAATGAGACTGACAGCAGTAACCCCAAACACAATAAGTATGCACAAAAGAATGAAATCTTTTCATAATATGCAGTCCCATGTAAAAAAAATCACAACAATTTAATATTATGCTACCGTTCCCAAGCACATATAGACAGATTACGCTAAGCACAATCAACATGAGCACAATGAATAACTCTCTGATATGGCTAAAAATAATTCTATGACAATTGCTCATCTTAGACAAATAATCAGTTTTATTTTTGTGTTCCACTATGTTTTTACTATTTAAAAGACTAATAATTTTTCGGTAACTTAGAATTTTATGAAGTGTTTGTAGTTTCAAATGAAATATAGACATAGACACATACACTCCCGATAAACAACACAAGGCAGACTCTGCTTTTTTCCTCAAATATGAAATCATTAAGTTAGGAACCCATCTAAGATAATTACAGAACCACATAAAATAAAAATTGCAGTACATTAGAAAAGACAAAACATTCGGACAGCCTACAAAGGATCCACAACTCACGAGATCTTCATATATCATCAAATTCTTATTATTATCAAACAAATCAATTAGCAATACATTGAAAATATGAACAAGTGTAACAATTGACAGTTCTCTTGCGATACACGGTGTGGATCTAAAGTTGTGCAAGTCACCAATCGTACAGTGATAAATCCTCATACTCACATAACGCACCATACGTAAAACAAAAAACATTTTCAAATAGGTAGATTCTATATAAGTCACACAGATCAAGCAATGACACTACGGCAGTTCCCTCAACTGTTCAGATCTACGAATATGAATAGTCTTAGAAATCTCGTCCTTCTTGGTAAGGATCTTTCCATTTTTTATCCAGACAAACTTATACCCGTTGATTTTGGCAAATTTTCGCGCGTCCATGTGCAAGTGATGCTGTCTCGGTGTTAAATTCTCCTGCACATATACCGGATGATTTCCTTTCATTCCCAAGTCCCGTGTGTTCAATTTATCTTCCTTATTTTTACTGCAGTCAGAAAGCAATCTCTACTGTCTCTTGAATCAAATGTGACCGCGACGTAACCCTGTCCATTGAAGTTTAGGCTAGAGCTCTTCACACTTATTTCTTCATCAATTTTTTTGTTAAAGAATCTCTTGACCTCAGTTATTGTACCCTCATCGGTCCCCACACCTACTGCTTCACCCATCTTAACAATCTTCTCCTTTAAGTTCTCCCCGCGCTCAAACGGGATGCCCTTGACTTCTATTTTAGCAATATTCATTTGTTGTTCAGCTCTGTCCAGTTTTTCCTCAAGATATTCCATACGCCTTTCCATTGATTTATTTCGCTGTGTAAGTTGATCAACATTCTTCACAGCTGATTCACATATGGTGAGTTTTTTATGCAATTCATCATATCTTTCTGATAGAAACACAAGGCTTTTTTTCATAAACGCATACATTCTCTTCTATTCCTTTTGCTCCTGACTTGGCCCTCCTCTAAGACGGCCCCGATATGGTCGGCCTCATCTGCGTGCACCCATTCTTTCAGATTTATATCTTTTTAGTCATTCTCTCCTCGTTCATTCTCTCTACATGCCCAAACCACCTTCATTTATTCACTTTCATTCTAGTCACTACGCTAACATCCACTCCACATTTCTTTCTAATATTATCATTTCTCACCCTATCAATCAGTCTCTTTCCGCATATCCTACGCATTGATCTCATTTCCACAGAATTTGTTCCAACTTCCAGATTTTTCATACATGTCCAATTTTCACTCCCATATTAGCCACCGAAAGTTGGGCTTCCATGTCAAACGAACCTTCTTGCCATGATTCAGGCAAAAATAAAACTCCAAAGGTTCGAGACTAGCCCGATTCGATGCGACCTCCACGCGTCGACCAGGTACCAAAAAGGGGGCCGAAATTCGGCAAAATTATCAGATATAGAGTGTATAGACAAATGAAAAAGGTTCCTGATGGTGTACAGACTACAGGGGCTGGAAGCTGTCTTTTAACTATCTAACTCTTGACTCTAAATACCTAAACGTACTTCCAGCAGAGACTCAAAATAGGACAGGATTTCACTACGCGAAAAGTATACCACGGCTAGCTACAGTCAAACAACGATCCTGCCTATTAAAAATTTTACTGTCTACCTCGCGTGCATTTAATTATTATCGATCTCACTATGAAAATAAACGTGCAATTACTTTATCGACGAACTAATTAATTCTTCAGTTTTCCTCAGTAGGTTTCTTTTGTCTTGTGCACTGCTTTTTCGAAGGGAACATCCTGATCTGAGCTGAAGAGCGTCCAATTCAGTCAACCCATTCTCCTGGAGAGTCATCTGAGGTATATCTCCAGTCCACAACCCTGCTGACATACTACATATTATTTTATTTTTTTTTATTTTTTATTTATTTATTTACTTTCCACCCATAGGCCCATTCAGGCACTTAGGAGTGTCAAAAACAACATAATTATTATTAAAATTATAAATACATATGCAACGAATACAAACAACAATTAACATAAAAGACTATAAAATTGCAAAAAATTACAAAAAGTTGTCAAAAGACAATTAAACAATTGTGAAAAAAAGTGAAAAATATATATACAATTGAAATGAAAATCATAGTCAGATACATCATGCATTCGCTCGTGCGTGGTGTAAAAAGCCACTTTTGCAGTCGTCAGATGGACACCAATCTGTTATCGCCCATTAATTAGTTTTGCTTCTTATTAAGTAATTGGTGTCCAATATCAACCATAAAAGAAAGTATGCTCTGTCTCTAAACTGGGCTCTATGTTGGTGTGGTGTAAACGGAGTATCAATATCTTGTACGAGTATAGCATTTCGAGATTAGAAACCATTCTTTCATCAGTATCTCTCTGAAATCCAACAATAATATTAGAAGATCATCGTAGTTTATATCGCGTAAAGGAACATCTATTTTTAAATATTATTCTCAGAATCTTGTTTTGGACGCGTTCTATCGGTTCGCTTATGCAGTGGGTTCCTAGGGAACGGTCTGTCATCTGACAAGACGGCGTCTTTCAAAATTATATGACAATGTTTTTCGTTACTACGGAAACAATATTGACAACGTTCTCAACTGACATATTCACCGCTTTTAAAAGTAGCGGCGTATCCGTAGGAAAACAACCCATTAGGGCTTGCTTACACTAAATCCGATATTTGCGTATAGGAACGTACGTTAACGTACGTCTCTCGGACGTGTATACTGCTTACGTTAAGTTACTTGACAACTCAGTTTTATTTACTTACCAAGCAACCAATATTGAGTTTCAAGACAATATTGTAGGTACGCTCTATTTTTGACAGAATTTGCTTCAAGATTTCACAAATGTTTTTTTAATGAACATTAATTCAGTTGACAGAATGACAGATGGCAGATGGACCAAAATAATTTTACAGTGGCGTCCATGGTGGGGAAGGCGAAGCAGGGGCAGGCCAATGATGAGATGGAGTGACGACATCGTGGCTTGCGCTAGTTTTGGCTGGATGAAAAGGGCACAGACAAGAGAGAAATGGCGACAATTGGGGGAGGCCTATGTTCAGAAATGGACGCGAGAAGGCTAAAGAAGAAGAAGAAGAAGAATTCAGTTAATAATTAAATATTATTTCTGAGGCGAAACGAAGTTTGCCGGAGCAGCTCGTAATATACTTATTATTAACACTTATACTATTAACAACATAATATTTTATTAATAATAATAACATAACATAAAATTATTATTTTACTGATAATGGCATATAGACGTGTATAAATCTCTAATATAAATTAAAGTCGGGTAAGTGCGACCACTTATATAAGTATATTACAAGCTGCTCCAGCAAACTTCGTTTCGCCTCAGAAATTATTTTAAATTATTAACTGAATTAATGTTCATTAAAAAATTATTTGTGAAAGCTTGAAGCAAATTCTGTCAAAAATAGAGCGTACCTAAAATATTGTTTTGAAACTCAATATTGGTTGCTTGGTAAGTAAATAAAACTGAGTTGTCAAGTAACTATTATACACGTCCAAGAGTCGTACGTTAACGTACGGGCAAATATCGGATTTAGTGTAAGCAAGCCCTATGTGGAGTGTATACCAATACCCAGGTATCAACTCTATAGAATTTAAACGATTTTTGGATGAAAGAAATATACCAATAGTTTTTACAGCAGTGAACTCGCCCTTCTCAAATGGGTTAAACGAAAGACTAAACCAAACATTGGTGAATAAGATCAGATGTAAAATAAACGAAAATAATAAAAAAATTGCATGGACAACTATAGCACAAAACTCTGTAAAAAGTTATAATGAAACTGAGCACACTGTCACTGGATTTGCACCAAAGTATTTACTAGATGGAACAGATGTTACGATTTTGCCGAATGAGCTGAAACTTAAGAATACTAAGCCCAATATAGTTAAAAACAGGCAAAAAGCATTTGAAAACACAATCAAATCACATAATTACAACAAGACAATTTACGATAAAAATCGGAAAGATGTGGACTTTGAAGTTGGTGATACTGTTTTTGTGGAGAATGGAAATAAACTAAATAGGAAAAAGCTGGATGAATTAAGAATAGGACCTTTCAAAATCGTGGAAAAAATATCAAACTCTATTTACAAAATAAACACCGGACATAGGAAATCAGAATCAAATTATTTCCATAAATCCAAATTAACTCCATCCCCTGAAATTGAAACTGTAACTGTGAAATAATTGTACTATATTCTTTCCGAGGGGGGGAGATGTAAAGAAAATTATAATTTTCATTGATTTGGAACATATTCAAAATTTTACAAACAAATGACAAATATGACATCGGCTGTCATATTCGTATTCGTACAATTGTTGTTTATTAATCAATCAATAGTTATTTTATTTCAATTTATTAAATTCATTACTTTTAATGTCGTTTCTTTTCAGGTTTGTTTTGTTATTTTATTATTTGTAAACATTATATTAGTAGAACAATTAATTATATCAATAAATATTTATTCTCTTTTCAGAGAAAGAAACAATAAACTGTATTGAATTTATTAACAAAATATCTTATAAGAATATAATTCTAAAAATATATACCTACCTACAAACATTATTATATTATTAATGCAATAAGCTTGAATCGAATGAGATTACAAGACGAAATCTTCTCTCCTTAGAAATAAGTATCTCCATAGAAAAGCACAATAATAATATGTTCATGTACGTGGACCGCAATATTGCATTTCTCCGTTTTATTTTTTGAAATGCGTCAAATATACTGCACATTTATGATTAACCGTCTTGGCGCGAAACGCTTTCATAAATTATTCATTTCCAAAACAAACTAAAAACTCTCCTTTTCCACATAATATGGGTAAGCAGAGAATTGCGCAAAATAGTTGAGGAAACTAGATATGACAGACGATCTCCTGTCTTTTCTATGAACATTGAATTCGAACTTGTATGATGAATTAATTTAAGCTATTTGACAAAATATATAATTCCGACAAATGCATCTTTTTTAGATTAATTTTTAATTGACATAAATTATGACAATCGCACTAACTTACAACCAACTAACAATCTTTCAGTTTTGTCAGACGCCAATTAAAATTCAAAAATGGAAAAAGTTCATATTATTTCAAGTTTTTTTTTTTTTTTTTTAATGAATCTGTGCTCACTCAAAGTGAACACAAATACACTCCTTGACTCTTTCACAGTAAGCTACTTAAAGCTTGTGTCGTGAAAGAGGAAGATGGTCGGCACCTGGGATCGAACCACGACGTCCGCACCAAACAGTACGAAAGCCGGCGTTGTAACCGCTGGGTCACCAACCACTTCAATGAAGGTTACGTCCATTCAGTTTTCTAACATTTTCTAATATTTCGCGAACTTTTCCTTATTTTTTTCTTTCACAAAAGCCTAATCCTGCCAATAGCAACGTAACGTAAAAGAGAAAGTGAAATTGATCGAGTCGTTCATACGTGTTTTCTTTCTTCTTCTTTTTTTCCGGCAATGCACCCGATCTCGAGTGATTTATGCCCTAATTCGTAAAAAACCAACAAAAATATACAAATTAAACAAATTAGTCATAGGGAAGGACCACATACATCAGTAAAAAAAACTAATCCCCCAAAAATTATATACACATATAAATTTTTTTTTTTTTTTAATTTTGTTTTTTTTTTCCTTTTTCTTTTTTTTTATGTCTATGTTATCTTAAAAACACACACACGCACGCACACAGCCTCACACACACACAAACACACACCCTCACACACACCCACACACACAACCCTCTCTCACAATGCACACATACACACATTATACTTTTTTATCGTACTTTTTAAGGTGATTTACTATAATTTGATTGACTTTAAAATCGTTAAGTGCCAAAAGGGATTGAATCTTGATAGGAAAAGTGAGACAGATCTTTGAAATTTCTTTGATAAAATCATGATTTGGTAAGAGCGGGCAATTAAAGAAAACGTGGTCTATTGTTTCTTCCTCCCTTCATACGTGTTTTGATGACCAAGGAAAAAAGAGCTTCATCTTATAATATAAATGAAAGTCGGGTTAGTGCGAACACTTATTACTCGAGATCGGCCTAACAGATTCTTTCGAAGTTTGATTTATTGGATACTTCTAACAGAATAACTAATAAAAAGTTGAAAATCGATAAGAAATAATATAAAATAGGTACATATAATATTAAAGTTAGTATGGAGCGGATTTTTTGCGACGCCATAACAACAAATGAATGAAAGTTGTTCCCTCTCATTCTTACAGTAGCCCATCTCACTTACTCCAATTTTCATACAAAGTCAACATCGGGCACATTCATATGTGCACAGTACACACGCAGCATCGGCACATAGAGGTAGAATGTCTGCGGGCGCATATTATATGTTCGCGTTGTTGCCGCAAGAACTTTGAATACGAATGAAATATGGATGTTTTGGAAAAATATTATTGTTAATATTTTATTAGCTTAACTCAATCGTTTAAATTATGTTTTTTTTTTTTATGGGGACGCAGTGCATATTATGTACGTATGAACGGTCCGCCTTGGGTTAGAACCACAGCATAACGTCTGTTGGGAAAGCTAGTTTACATAGATTAGATAACACTTCAAAAATTCAATATGAAAAAATCACAGATCATCTGTTTTGTAATTTTACTATACCACTTAATTGAAAATCCGTTTCGGTTATAACCGAAATAATATGTTGTGGTTTTTTTAATCACATTATTTCCCTGAATGTGATTGTCAGCTTATCAATAATTATGTGGCTTAACTTTGTATATATGAACAGTTGAATTGTACACTATTATGGTATAATAATAATATAATGAAGTAACTACACTTTATTGATACTGAGAGAACAAATTAATTAGCCTGTAAAACACCCCTTTGTGATTGAGCCGTCACATGATTGTAACATCGATTTTAATTAACAGTTTACTATAAACTGTATTATGTTGTTAGTTAATTACTCTTTTATTCTATGTCGGATGATAATATCGCTGCTCCAGATGAATAGTGTAGATCTCAAAATATATAGTTTCGAGATAATCGAGTTTAAAGATTTTGTTGAAATTAAAATTAGGATAACTATTGTTTTTGGAAGACGAGGAAGACCCTCTCACACTGTGTTCCGCTCCTTCGAAGCAGAGCTGAGGGATATGGACATGGTGTGGGAGGAGGTCATAAACATTGCGCAAGATCGAGCGCAATGGAGAGCTCTTGTTGCCTCCCTATGCCCCTGAGTGGGGTGTAAAAAGGGAGAATTGATTGATTGATTGATTGTTTTTGGATCATCTAGAATTTTTTGAAAACTTTTTTGAAAAACTCATTTGTTCCTTTAATCTATTTTAACTTTCATATCATCAAAAAATAATTTCCTTTTAGTAGTCGGATAGTTTTTGTAAGACAAATAATTTAGGTATATAACATTTTTATTTAATCCGCTTTGGTTGTCTTAATAATTAATGTGACAACACTGTTTAGTTTTATGTGAATTGATCATTTTTTATTCAGTTTAGTGCTGGTTCACAAGATTTATTCTGTCAAAAGCTTTGGAAAGGTCAATAATATAATAATAACTTTATTACATCAAAATAAATATGACATGAAAACAACACAAACAAAATCAAAAATCATTCAAGACAATAAATTCAGAACTTATAATCCAGGCATTTTAATTGATCGAAATTTTTGGTAGCCTAGCGGATTTGTTGCTAACTCTCTTACCGGAGGTCATAGGTTCGATCCCGGTGACGATCATCTCCCTCTTTAACAACACAAGCTTTGCGTTTTGATAAAGATGTCAAAATTATATTAATTGTGTTCACTTTGTTTGACCCAGATTCATCTACATAATAATTCAGAAATGTTTGTCTGCTTTCTATCGTATATGTGAACATCACGCTCAAAATACAAATGCTACGTCAGATATAAATCTGCGCAGAGCGGTGAAAACTGCTTTAGAAGGTTCTTAAATACAATTTGCTGCATTAACTATAATATATTTAGAGCTATTTAAAAAACTCTATTTTTTAGGATCTTCATACAAATTTCTCAAAAAGACAGTAAGCCATCTTTTGGAAACAAAATTACTCATGTAAACGTTGAATGCAATCTTGGTATTACGGTATGAAAATGTAATAAAATAATTGAAGATTGATTTGTTATACATATAAATGTTATTTAATCTTATTATTCTCAATAAATAAAGATTTAATGAAAAAATTTGCAAAATGATTACCTACTCCATTTTGAAGTTTGACAGATAGCACAAAAATCACCCTCTATGGGTGGAATGCCTAATTAATTATCACACATTAGAGAGTGCAGAGAATGTAGCTAAGATTCAAACCACAGAGCTCTCTATGAAAACTTGCAAATTATGTCGGTGGGTTCGTATAATATTATGAGGTAGGTGAAACAAAAATTGTAAAAGTGCCATTCTTCTTTTTCTGTGCTTATGTCAGTTATAGAGGTCTGTTAAGCAATGGGAAGCTAGACTAGAACCTGTTTAATTACCTACCGATCAAGCCTGACAATCGGAATCAAAAACGTAAAGCAAGACGGGTATAAGCTAGTTTCAAATAAATTATAACTTAAGATATAAAATTACTACTTTCTACCAGTAATAAACATTCTAAAGAATAAATAAATAATTTGTCTATCAGATGCTATACTATATTGTTATCTTAATTAATTAGTAATGAACCTAAATATTAGTAATACATTTTTATTGATTCTCGAACGCGTTCTTCAAATTTACAAATACATTTTTAAAAATCTCTAAACTCTTGAAAATCGATTAAGTTTTGTAAAAGTTCAAATATGTTTCCTAAAATACATAAAATGAACATTTATTGTGTTTATACAAAAACCGTACAAAGAGATAAATCTTATAAAAATGAAGACAATATGCTTGCAATTTTTAGTTGCAGTGAGTGCGTAGTTTATCTAAAGTAGTAAAAGGAACGCGGGGCTATTAATTATTCACAAAAACTTTTAAGTTTAGCACTAGTCAAAAACAAGCTTTCCCGACAGACGTTGTCCTGTAGTCCTTACTATGGATATACGAACTTGTAATTCATACAAAAATACGTTTAAAATATGTTTGAATGTTAAAAAAATATTTCTGAAAGCTCGAAAGAAATTCTATCAAAAATCTGCATACCGTTTTCTTGCACTTTTTCTTAATCATTTTTGCTTTATGATTCCCAGTCTCCTTACCACTTAAACTGAAATTTATGTTATAACTAGCTTTCCCGACAGACGTTGTCCTGTGGACCCTTTGGTCCTAACCAGAGGCGGCCCGTTCATATGTGCAGTGTGCACTGTGCCTCCAGAAACAAAAATAAACTAACTAAATAATAACATTAAAATATTAATTCTAAATCTTCCATATTTCATTCGTATTCAAAGCTCAGACGGGATTAACGCGAGAATACAATTATATGCGCGCCATTTGGTTGACTTTGTATGAAAATTTTCTAAAACGACAGAAACGGTGGAGTAAGTGAAATGGTCTACTGTAAGAATGGACAATTACGTATGCGAGAATGAGAAGGTGCAGGTGCAGAAGACAATGATTTTGTTGTTAGATTATTTCAAAGCTGGCGTCGCATCATATTCGTTCCATACAAACTTTAATGTCATAATTTTTTATTATTTTTTATTCATTTTTCAACTTTTTGTTAGTTATTCTGTTATCCGGAGTGGAGAAGAATCCAATAAATCACACATCGGAAAAATCTGTTGAGCCAATCTCGAGTTATAATAATTGTTCGCACTAACCCGACTTTAATATTTAGGTATATTAGAGATGTAGAATAGAATGCACTTATTTTTTTTTTAATTTAGCTGGCTATGGATGTTTTTTTTCTAAGAAATTTTATTTTATCCGTTCTCTCAAAATTTTCCGTACCATGACTATAAAAATTCTTTTTTTTTTTAAATGTCAAGACTATTCTTAAAAATAAATGGAATTTATCTATTGCTTTTTAGTGGTAGGTATATAATTTTCCCCTAATTAGGTAAGTAATGTTCGAACTTACCTTTTTCATGAATACACGCCCCTTAAAAACTCTTGTATTATTTTCTTGAAATAATACCTTACAAAATTAACGTAATACGATATTTTGTACAATACGTGAATTCGTCTATGTTACATTTTGTTAAACAAAAACATGTTTGTATTCTATTATGTTCTACATAATTACACACCATTAATTGGTACAAATTAATGAATTGTTTTGTTCTTGTTTTCCAAACGGAATGGTGACGAATGATCTTATCTGTTTCAGACACAAACAAGTTTGACCAAACGCCTCAACATTCAGATGATTGTGATAGAGTTGGTTGGATGGTTGGTAAAAAAAAAACATGTCATCTCGTTCTTCTACAATTTTAGTTCATACCTAATATTATAGAAACTCATAAAATGATAAGTATGTAGTTTGAACATTATACTCAGTTAAGGAACATTATTTATATATTTGACATGGGTATTGTGTTTTACCAACAGCCTGATAACTAAGAAATACTGCGTTTCATACTTATTCGAATCATTTTTAACATATAATTCATTTGAAAATGGTATTTAAAGACTGCATTTTCATTCTAAACGTTGCTATATCAATATAATGACTGGTATTCTCAAATTCACGTTCCAACTCAACGCAAGAAGCTCTTGCTTAGAACTTAATCGGTTGCCAGTAGTTACGCATCTAATGTACCTATTGGATAAAACATTTTCAGAATACAATAAAAATTGGATACGACGCAACTCAATCGTCCGTTTTTCATTTCAGAATAACAGTCATTGTCAGAGATAAAACGCAGTAAGAATAAACTTCCTGAAAGTTGAAATTCAGTGAACATTTTTTGTTGAATACATGAAATTCTTTATAGATTTTCATACAAACTAATATACCTTCCTACGAACCAATATTTTTATGCGAGTAATTATGTTAGAAGTTATGAAGCTACGAACTTAAGACCGTTGTCATCTATTTACTTTCGTCAATTTTGATATTTGTTGCAATTGACAGAATGCGGATGGAAAATATATGGTTTATAACAGATGTATCGGTTGGAATAACATTAGTCAAAACATATATAATTAATTAATTAAAGCAAATATTCGATTTAATATTCATTGCTAGGATTATAGAATATCGTCAGTCGTTAAAGCTATTTATTGATAAATCTTGTTTAAGAAATTCAAAATAAAACTTTTTTCTAAAATTTACCAAACGCCGTATTTTAGTAAAACTGCTTACTGTACGGCGACGGGTAATAATATCGAACAATAGTAACAAAAAACTATTCCAGCGAGACAGAGTGCGTGGAATTAGAGTTCTGACAGAGTCATCAATTATATTAGATTAGATAAAATGGAGTTTGGAACTGTGTGTGGCGTGGGGCATATAATTGTGATTGTATTCGGGATAATGTGGCGAGATTGCCGGATTAGCTCGAATTATCCGGAATTGAAGCCATTTCTCCCTAAATCTAGTTAACTGATTGCCTAAAACAATACTTATGAGCAAAAAAGGGGTCTACAGTTGCAATACTGCCATTAGATTTGATAAACCGATTTTTACACAAAACAATTATATTTTTAAATCATTTTAGCTTATTACATATTATTTATTATAGAGAAAAAAAATCTTTAAATGAATAAGGAATAATTTATTTATTAGCACGTTGATTGCCGTCACCTAGGGTTGCCAGATGTCTTGAAAAAAAACCGGACAGGACTGGGGGTTAGTATTTGAAACATAACTTTTCCTAAAAAAAAAGGTCATTTCTAAAATTTGGTAACTGGAAACGTGCCTTTTTCCTAAAAAAAAGGTCATTTCTAAAATTTGGTATCTGGAAACATGCCTTTTTCCTAAAAAAAGGTCATTTCTAAAATTTGGTATCTAGAAACATGCCTTTTTCTAAAAAAAAACGGTCATTTCTAAAATTTGGTATCTGGAAACGTGAATTTCTCCTAAAAAAAAGGTCGTTTTCTTAGTTTCATAACCGGACATCATAACGAAAACCGGACATCTGGCAACCCTACCGTCACCCCGATGGCCGATCCGCGTGTTTCTTCCTTATAGGTTTGTATGAACTGTGGAATTAATGGCCACAGCGCAACCGCATTTGGAATTTATTTTAGTAGGTAAAGAATTTATCAACAAAAAATAAAAAAATATAATTTGGCCATCCCGTGAAATCCAGTATTTCAGGTTGGCAATCAACGTGTTAAGGATAAGATCATTATAGACCCCGCTTATGCGAAAGTTTTTATTCAAATGAAATCAAAATCATAATAGATATATTATAGTAACCAATTAACATCTACTTATGTATATTCTTTCGTTTTTTTTGTATATAAGTGCAAATACGTTGTTTTACTTGGATAACCAATTATTTTAATATGTTGTATTAATCCTTTTATTTTTTTTATGTTAAGTTTATTTTTATTTATTTATTTATTTAATCATTGTCACATCAAATTCATACATATTATACAGTTCAAAACAATAATACACGTCAGATACAAATAAAAAAGAAAAAAATTGCCGCCTCACTAGGTGTGAACCTGTGTTGAGGCTAGCATGCATATACGACTAGGCACATTAAGACACAACAAATCTTTGGAAAATAAAATTAAAGAACAAGATGATATTAACAATGATAACAAATTACAATAATAGTATTAAAATGCAATAACAGTTATAATTTACAATAACAATAATATGTTTCAACAATATAAATTAAATACAATAGCAATAACAAGTTTGAGGTTTTATTTTTTTCCTCATTTCTTTTGTAATTTTCTTTTGTCAAAAGCAAATAGCCATGAAACAAATAAACAGTACAACTTAACAAGATTCAAATAAAATTCCAAGATACCAGATTCTGACAAAATGACATGATGCTAACGAAGTTACGTATTTTCTTAATCGATATATGAAATTTATTCAAAACTAGCTTTCCCGACAGAAGTTGTCCTGTGATCTTACTATGAATATTGAATTCGAATTTAAAAGTACCTATACACCTACGTGCAAATAATATATGAAAGGACTCCTTTATTTGTAAATATTTTTTTAATGAAAATCCATAATCTCTTAACTATGTAGATGGGTAGTGTTACCAGATTATTCATATAGACTATATTATGTGAAAAATATGCATTCCGAGAGAAACATAGCGAGGTAGCCAGTATGGGTATTCACGAAAAAGATTAGTTCGCACTTAACTTAATTATTATTTTCTTAAGGGGTGTTATTACGCTGAAAAATCATCATGTTTAGTTAAATTAGACATTTCCAATTAGTACTAAGAGTAATATTCAGATATTCCGCAACGTACGTACCTACATAAATACGTATTGTATTTTTTTAGTTATGGATCGAGAAAAATTTAAGAGACGTTCCATATAAAGACTATTACTCAAAAAGCTGGATAAACTGGCTAAATTGTTTAAACAAAGTTCATTCTACAATAAAAGATACATTTCTGTTTCGTATGTTAAGGACTCGCGGAAACATCAAGTAAAATCGATTAAGTAAAAATGACAAGAACGCGTATTTTGGTGCGAAGGATCCTTAGGTAAGGTTTAAATATTTCACAAGTTTTAAACTTACACTTTGTCGTGAATTATTACCCTGATGATCCAATGCTAGCTTAGTATCAAAACAAAACTATTTTCGAACGTTTCTTATTTGAATATTCTTTCAAGAATAGTTTGGGTTTGTATGAAAGTAATTCAAAAAAAGAATTTGATGAACCATAGATAAAAAAAAATAGAAAATAACACAGACTTTAGGTACAACAAAAAACTTTCTTACAATGTTTCAGCCTTGAACGCCTTTCTTCAGCAATCGCAATACAATAGATACGCTTATATTAGAATAATAATTATATTCATATTATCTGTCAACCTTCGTCAAATATAGTTCTGAATTCTAACAAAGATAACAAAATTACGTCAGAATATCCATAGAAGGAACACATCGAATTTTCGAAGTTGCCATAGATGAAATGTTTACAAAGGATTATTAGGCACAAAGTGAAAATACGTTGTAATAAATTACTTCTTATAGAATAATATTCTTTGGAGTGTATAATTACGACATAATAATATAAAACCTTGGTCTAAGCAGATCATCCAAGAGTTTCAAAGACCAGTGCCGCTTTCCACCATCGTACTTTTCGACATTCACGTTGCATTAGGCTAAATTCACAAAAGAAGTCATTGAGGCTTGTCGATTGTTTTTACAATGTGCAAACGGTTGGTAGCGACATCTTGTGGTATTCAGGGTATAAATAAATAAATAAATAAATAAAATCGGGTTAGTGCGAACACTTATAACTCAATATCGGCTGGACAGATTTTTTTCATTTTTGGTTTATTTGATTCTTCTCCGCTCCGGATAATAGAATACCTAATAAAAAATCGAAATGTAATATAAAATTAAAGTTAGTATGGAAGGAGTTTCGATACAACAACGCCATCTGTGAAAAATTCTATAGAAACACAATTTTTACTTACCTGACAACCATTGACATAAAAATATTGGCACGCAGATTTTTGTTGGATATTTTTTTCAAGCTTTTTTCTAATTTTTAACGCATTTTTAAAACGCAAAAAAATGAATAAATCTAATTTTGAAATCCAATTGTCGTTCGACACAAACTGTCAGTTGTTTAATAGTTGGTGCGATTGATAGAATTCGGATAATATGTGGTTTAAAACAGATGCATCGAACGACATTACTTAAGAGTCATTTTTATCGTTCTTAAATTCTTATTCAATATCCATGTTAGACCACAGGACGACGTCTGTCGGGAAAGCTAGTTTACCATAAAAAATATCATTCGATATTTCAAAACGACCCATTATTATTTTATGTATTATTGACATTTCCTTGTTTTTCTCTACTTTTCATACACAACCTTCCAAGCGGAAGTTTAAAGAAATAACTTTGAGTACACAAATCAAACACTAATGTAGTTTATTGTTTCTTTTATCGTTATTTTTTTGTTACAACCATACACATATCTTTAAGTATACTGTCAGATTATTCCAAACTGTTCAGAGTCATGTATACAATATACAATGGCATACTCACGCCTAGTTTTATTTATACACAGATACTACGTGTGCCTAGCAACCCCTGTGATGAGTGTACAGCGTTCCAAAAATTTGTGAAATCTTTGCAATCGATGATGTAATGCAAGCTCGCATAGTTACAATGTATTAAGCGTAAAGTGATTACACTAAGCCAGCCTTCGAAATAACATCAGAAGCCCGTAGTGGTTTGTTCCATTTAAAAATCGAACATCAGTAATGAATTGTTAGTGTTATTACTTGTTACATATTCGTTAAGATCTTGCCCTGAAAATGGTCACAAGAATCTAGACATAATTAGAACGTTGTGGGCAATAAATATGAGACATTAAAAAAAATTGATATATTCATATCCTGGCGCCAAATACATGACAGCAGTCGCAGTCTTTAAATTTGGTTGTTCTCTTGTTCTCAATAGTTTCCAACTATTATCTCTATATTTCATTAATTATTAAATATCTACTTGTTGTATATACATGGGATTTTTGACATGATGAACATGTCGAGAATTCTCATGATTAGGAGTTTCGGAGACTTAAACATTAACACCTAATGGAGAACGTTGATAACGTAAAGTAGTGATCACACTAAGCCAGACTTCGAAATAACAGTAGAAGACGGTCGTATGCCCGTAGTGGTTTGTTCTATTTAAAAATCGAACATCAGTAATGAATTATTAGAGTCATTATTTGTTGCATATTCGACAATGTATTATTTTGGAGTCTATAAAATACGGCTACTTGAAGGTATCGAACTCTCTTTTACACTCTGGTAGAGGACACAGATCCTTACCAAGCCACCAGCAGAATTGTTTCAGTGCTCAACCTCAGTCATCATACCTACCTATATACCTCCACACCAAAAACAAGGCGTTCTTCTATGAGGCACCTCACACCCTATCATCATAACCAGCAAACGATTGCAACATACTACACAAACTTTGTCTAGAAACCTGGTCATAAAACACGACATGCCTACTGTGATGTTTTAAAGCATGTAGGTAAAATGAGAATAGCCTCTATCTTAACGAGGACTCTGTTACTATTACCACTTGACCGAAATGACCAAAACTTTAGACATTTGAGATAAGCTGACCTATGTAGGTTAAGCTGTGCATCTAACCGCCAGAATATACGAACTTGAGAGTAATATTATTTTGGGGCTAGGCGAGATTTGGGTTTACGGAAAATAATGTAATTATTAGAAACCAAGGAGTATGGAAAATGTTAAGAATTAGTTTTCTCCTAAAGTTTTAATTGTGAGTTTTCTAGTAAAGTACAAAAATAATGATATTTGCGGGTCCTTGTACCATTTTTAGCATTTCATAATATTATGAGAATAATTTATATTAGAATATTCTTTTTTTAAGGAGTCCAACGGCGATTAACGGCCAAATAAATAATTTGATTAGGCGATTATTTTTCTAAAAAAAAGCAATTTTATTTTTTTTTTTGAAATTTTAGTCGAATGGCATACTTTCTGAAAAAAATGTCTCCGCTCTGTGGACATCGAATGAAGGATCATATTGCGTATTTTTTATGTCAACACTCTGTTCTGTTTTTACTGATTATAATAAAACTCTTATTCATTATTCAGTTATCCTTTTATTATTACCTACTTCACATTCAGCTCTACGTGACGAGTATTGTCACTCTCTTCTGTTGAAAGCGAGGTGGGCAGCGGCGGTGTTGCTACCATACAAAACTCGCCTACATCACATCCCCACCTTCAGCTGACCACCTCAACCCTCTCACAATATTATAAACTTATTTCTAATAATTATTACACCATAAGACTATGCCTCTTTCCCCACCTTCAGCTGATGACAGAAAAAGACATTCACTTACAAACTAAGCAGGTATTACAAACATTATTATACTTAAATCTAGTTATAGGTACATCAGCCTATCAGGCTTTTTAACTATTCTACCATACCTTGTTACATAATATGGTTCAGACAATGATTCATTATTCTGACATGTTTCAGACTGTTCATCATCATCTTGATTACTTATCCTAGTATTGTTAAATTCATAAAAATTATCATTTGACTCGTTGTTACTCGTCTCCTTTTCCTTATTATTATTTTCCAAAACCTTTCCAACCAAAGAAGTGGTTGGTGGCCCAGCGGTTACAACGCCGGCTTTCGTACTGCGGACGTCGTGGTTCGATCCCAGGTGCCGACCATCTTCCTCTTTCACGACACAAGCTTTCAGTAGCTTACTGTGAAAGAGTCAAGGAGTGTATTTGTGTTCACTTTGAGTGAGCACATATTCATTTAAAAAAAAAAAAAAAAAATATCTAAACGCTGTAATATTTTCCAATCGACGTATTCATCAAAGTACCTAAGAGTACTTGTGGACCTTTACGCTTTTCACTCCAGCTGAATAAATAATAATTAACAATATTCTAACTTGAAAACAAAAAACGTTGTAACTTCGACACAAAATTGAACATATTTGACAGAAATTATAATAACAAAAAATACCTATGTGGTGTGGAAACGATGGAGGATGATGATGTAAAAATTCGAACAATTGTAATTTCTCCTTTCGACCGTAGCTACTTGGTGGAACCTGTGTAATACCTTTTGTGTTTTAGCTCTCTACTTTTTAATTATAATATAGCTTCTATTTTCTCTTGGACAACTTTTTGTAATTTAGTTAACATCTAACAGCCTGAAGAAGAAGCGACGTTCTGTCTTCAAAAACCGGTTAGCTCAATAAATAATTTATGGAAAAAAACAAAATATTTGTTTCTTTCAAATAAGTTCGAACAATTGTTTTTCGAATTGCTTTCATGTTACAATTTTGGCTATCACTTTTCTGAAATCTTCAACAAGTATCTAAGTAAGTTTGACCAATGCCTAAAAATTTCAACAAATTTTATTTCTCTCTAGTTGAAAATCAATCAAATAAATTGAAAGAAGAAAGTCTAGCGGATCAAATGATAAGAGGTACAATATATAGAAACACAATTTTTTCAACTTCTGAAAAGGATTGAAAAAGGGTGTAAAAAAAAGATATGATCACCGCTGATCATCCCGTTTCAAAATAAAATAAAAGTAAGTACTTAGTAGGTATATTATTTGCGTTGGTTAATACGGTAAGTTCCAAGAAATGATATATTAAACAAAATGAATAAGACAGCATGTAGCAATAATAATATGCAGATAGCGATATGAATGAATATTTGAGAAGATTCCAACATTTGAGACTTCCAAAATATGTAGGTTAAGGACAGTCTGTGCAAAGCGATGAAACTTTTTGAATTATCTTTGAAAGTTGTCCAGAAAATTTCGCATGTATCAAAGGAACCAATGCCTGATATTAACATAAAAGTGGTGTAGTTTTTACTTGTTACTTCGGGTTATACGTAGTCTTCAGTGTTGAAATCTTCCTTTGTTCTTGACCCGATATATGTTTAAGGCTTTTTATTTATGCTAGTGGTCGACCACTGCTCGAAATTTGACCATAGCTCATTTAAATTATAAGTTTGAACATTACTGAGGTTCCATTGTATTGAGAAATACGACTATAAGTGTGCGAAGTTTCATACTTCCGCGCAAGATGGTCAAAAAATTTTTGCTTCACGTATTAAAAGATAGATTTATTAACTAAATAAAAACACATAACAGAAGACAACAACCTATACATTTTATGTAGGTACATAATATTTTATGTCCTTCAAATAAATTTATTAAGACTTTTGTTAATTTTTTCTCTGGTTTTGAAAACAGGCGTACCTACATATAGTCACTATTGAGATTTGAACTGACATTTCACTCTAGGTTATATTTTTATAAATGGAACTGGAGTTGAAATGAACCCATATGATTGGTTAAAATAAGGTACTTACTCAATTGAGATCGGTGACTTAAAGGATCCCACATGATTGGTTAAAATAAGGTACTTACTTAATTGAGATCGGTGACTTTCTATAAATAAAATATTATTCATGTAACTACCTTTGAGAACTGAAATAATTTGACATACTAGATTTATACAAAACACGAATAATTATTGACCATCTTAAATATACAAAAGGATATGTACCTGTCATTATAATTTCTATGTATTTACAGACAAATTCGCAGAACGTTTTGGTATGATTCTGAAAATCAGAGGTTTATTGACTAAGGGCGAATAATTCATTCAAATAATACCTTTATTCCAGTTTCATATATCTTACTCTGTGACCTTTGAATTCAGGTGGTGCAAGTATGAGATTTGAAGCCTACTTTTTTTCTTCTTCTTTAAATGCTTTGACCTTCTTAAATCTTTCTTTGACCACCTCCAGGAAATCTCACCAATTCAGTAGCCTTCGGCACACCAAACCACTGTCTCAAAATTTTCAGACAAATGCCCTCTACATTTTTTTCAAAATTAACTGAATAAGGACATTTTTTTTTAATTGCAAAAGATGTTGCCAAAATATGCGGCGCTGTCTTATCGTCTTTTGACAATTGCCACCAGCTAGCTCTTCTTTTATCCTCCCTTCCTTCCTCATTGGACACGCGATGCTTCCACGAGATACAGAGCTTCCTATGCATGGTTTTGATTTGAGGGTCCAATATTCCCCTCTACACAGCAACCAAGTACTTTTTCCAATTTGCCAAGTAATGTCATCTGGACTCATTGACTTGATTGGTTATATGTTCTCATTTTACCGAACCTGAATTCGTTCCACTGAACTCTCATAGAAGGAATATTCATGTTCTAAAAGTGGGTATGAAAATCAACATGTTGATCAATAATTATTGATCTGTTTAACAAAAATCGAGCAGTAAGACAGTGAAAGTATTTTTTGGAAGCTCACATTTTATGTAAGAATCACTCAATTACACAATATCGAGTTGTTAGATTCTTAATTCCACGTATAATGAGACGATAAGTTTTTTTGACAGGTCTCATAGTATGAGAATCACATTTTTTGATCGACTATATGCAGAGTCGATTCGACTAACATGAAGTTTCTTGACAAATTTTGTGATGACTCACATTGTATAAAAATCACCCATTTCGAATCGAACGATCGACACACACATACTTGGGGTACAGGAAGAAGAATCGATTGAATAATGTCTATTTTGTTTTAAAGCAGTGACCTATCCGATGGTTTTGAAGATAATTGACATTTATCAACAAAATGATGTTTCACTATTGTTGGAAGAGATATTTCAGGAAATTGAACTTTATTGTCAACATAATATTTGACAATAAAGTTCAATTTCCTAAATAACCAATAATTCCGCAAGAGAACAATGTAAATATTCACAAACGTTATGTTCATTGAAAGTCCATTTGTGAATTGTTGGTTTTGACATTATTATGTGATGAATGATGAAACATAATAGTTTCCCTAAATTCTCATTTTGTTCTAGCCAATATACAAAATGTCAATGACACTTTCAAAACCATCACTGAACATGTAGTAATTGATTATTTTTTAGCATTGAATTCAACTTCTATTCAGAAGTAATATCGCTCCAAGTTGGTAATTCAATAAAATACACAAGTCTCTAATATCCTTGTACCAAACCTTGATATCCTTAAGAAGCTGGATCAAGGAGAAACCTTCACTACTTGTGTAAACAAAGCACACAGGAATAATCCCAAGTACACTCTTCAAATTGGATTAAATTCTCTTAATGAAGAGAGTTCGAAAATGTGTTTCGACTTGGATTTTTCAATTTTAGGTATATCTTCTTCTAAAGATATAAAAGAATGTCGGCTTAGTGCGAACACTTACTGTATAACTCGAGATCGGCTGAACGGATTCTTCCGATGTTTGATTTATTGGATTTTCTCCGCCCCGGATAACAGAATAACTATTAAAAATTTAAAAAAAATGCATATGAAATAATATAAAAGTTTGTATGGAATTTTCCTGCGACGCCAATGCCATCTATAAAAATTTCTATAACAACATAATTATCGTTTACCTGACAAAGACAAAACTATTGACATTAAAAATATTGGTACGCAGATTTTTCATGGATTTTTTCGAGCTTTCAGAAATAAGTTTTTAACATTCAAACATTTACGACGCGTTGTTTTTGTATAAATTACAAATTTTAAATCAGTATTCATAGTAAAGAAGGACTACAGGATCACGTCTGTCGGAAAAGCCAGTTATTAATAAAGATAATTGGATACAAAGAGTTATTTAAAAGAAAACACATTGTAACTAAAAAAAGTTTTTTTAATATAACCAATATAGGTAATGATAAACCAAATATTAAGCAAATTTCTTTCTTGCAATCCTATATACAAAATTGAGAAGTTCACCCGTAATTCGGATCTTTCGTCAGAAAAACTCTAACCCCATCCACGAATTATTTTTGTATACACAATAGGTACATATGACAAAGCCAATCCATGTACGGGAAATATTTATCAAACTTATATTATGGGACGGGACCGGTTGACTGGAATAATTGCCTCAGATAATAAGTTCCGACAGTTATAACAACTGATATCTTTTAGTAGAGAAATGTGTATTTATTTATTATTCGTCTGTAGGTCGATAGTTGCTATGACAATAACATGAGGTGCAAATGCTATGAAAATAACATGAGATGGTTGGTGGACTAGCGGTTGCGACGCCGGCTTTCGCACTGTTTCGTGCGGAGGTCGTAGGTTCGAATCCCGGCCGTGCCGACCATTTCCGCTTTCACGACACAAGCCTTTGCTTAGTGTGAAAGATGTCAAAGAGTGTATTTGTATTCACTTCGAGTGAGCACAGATTCATTTTATTTAAAAAAAATATATATTAGGTATATTGACGAAAATAATTAAGTGATACTCAATCACAGGTTCCTATACATACAATGGTTGCTCTGGGAGAACTGTCCGCATCGTGATAAAGTACAATTATTGTAAAATAGATCCTTTAAGGGAGAATATAATAATATATGTAACTTCATTTATATGAAACTGTCTGTGGTAGCGCTCAACACATTAGGCAGTCTTTAAAAAGTCATCCAGGCCCGTCAAAAAACAATTACGTCATACAAAAAAATGTTTGGAATAAAATCCAAAAAGGATAGGTATATTTTGGTCAAGAGCATTAAAGGCTTCTAAGGTCGGTTTTTGAAGAAAAAGCGGCAAAATTCATTGAATGAGAGGCATTATAAAAGTAAAAAAAAAACTGTGACATAAAATTTGAAGTTTTTTTTTTTTCATAAACAAAAAACTTACATAAAATTTATGTTTATCTTAGTAAATTCAAAGTTGCTCTATATTTATTTAACAAGGGTAGCTACATTTTTTCATAAGGAATAAACTTATATAAAATTTATGTTTATCTAAGTAAATTCTAAGTCGCTCTATATTTTTTTAAAAGGGTTGCTACATTTTTTCATAAACAATAAACTAACATAAAATTTATGTTTATCTTAGTAAATTCAAAGTTGCTCTATATTTATTTAACAAGGGTAGCTACATTTTTTCATAAGGAATAAACTTATATAAAATTTATGTTTATCTTAGTAAATTCAAAGTTGCTCTATATTTATTTAACAAGGGTAGCTACATTTTTTCATAAGGAATAAACTTATATAAAATTTATGTTTATCTTAGTAAATTCTAAGTTGCTCTATATTTATTTAACAAGGGTTGCTACATTTTCTAGTTTGCGTGTTTATTTCCGTTTTGAAGACGACCTCATTTCCGGGACGATGCATACAACTCATTGGAGTATGCAAAATAATGCAAATTGTTACATAAAATATAAAGCACTGTTTATTTATAGACTACCAGTGCAATCAAAGAAATTTGAAAAATTTAGGTATAGCATATTTAAAGAAGAAGCCACTATGCCTAATCTAGGTCTTACAACCACAATTTACCGACGTCCCTTTTTCTTACATTTTCCATTTTTGCAGCGTCTCATTAATGTAGGTAGTCTGTGATGTATTTATTTTATTTTTTTATGAGAAAATATCGTAAATAAGTATCACACTGATATCTATAGGTCCTACTTATATTATAAAAAGGAAAGATTTTTTTTGCATTGATAAGCTCTGAAATTACTTGAAAATTGAACCGATTTGAAAAATTCTTTCACTGTTGGGAATCTACATTTTCACCGGATTACGTAAGCAGTTTTATATTTTCATAATTTGTATGTACCTAAGTCAAAAGCTACTACGCTTATTGAAATAATAGTTGTCCGCGGGAAATTATTATATTGATTAACCATGTGATTCTTGGTCAAAGGTTTCTGCATACGGAAAATGTATCAATTTGTCCGCAGTTTTCAAGGCGTTACAGTAAATTTGGTACCTTAGAGTAAAGTTGAGACGATAATATCGATATATTATGTCTGATTAATAAGAAAATCAAACAATTTTATTAACGACAAGTTTTACTGCTAGTACCTAATATTCGCAACCTGAATTAGTCAAACATAAAAATGTAAGCATTAAAAACAACGTTTTTGTACAGACATTTTTTTTATATCTAAATGTGACTGTAAGGAGAGAATTAAATTATAATAAAAAAAACAAAATTTTGAATTAAGTATGTCTAGATTCTTCTGACCATTTTGCAGGACTAGATCTTAACGAATGTATAGCGACTTATGACTAAACAATTCATTACTGATGTTGCGACTGCTGTAATGTACTTGACAGCAGTCGCAGACTGTAAATTTAAATCTACATGTTGTTTGTATACATGAGATTTTTCGACATGTTGAACATGTTGAGAATTGTTCTCATGATTAGGAGTTTCGGAGATTTGAACATTACCACCTAATGGCGAACGTTGTTAACGTAAAGTGATCACACTAAGCCAGCCTTCAAAATAACAGTAAAAGACGGTCGTTAGCCAATAGTGGTTTGTTCCATTTAAAAATTGAACATCAGTAATGAATTGTTTAGAGTCATTAGTTGTTATACATTCGTTAAAAATTTGAATACCTAATACATAAATTAACTTGACGCTCTGCCCATGATTTCTCCCCAAAACAAATGAATGTTCGATAACATTGTTTTCAATGCACAATGCACATCTTAACTTTCTTTGGAGAACAATTTTTGTATGCTGTCTCCAGAGTGAATCCATGATTTAAAATGTCTGCAATTCTCTTAACATGTTTCCCCGTCCGGCCATTAAAACTTTACAGTACGCGGCGAAAGTTAGAGATCTCCATGAATGTATCTGCTTTACTTTGGACAATAACGGTCATATATTTTAGAGCAAATGTTATCTATTTAATTCGAGCACATATTACCTACATTGGGTAACAGTATGAGGGGTAATTATCAGTCCACTTATTTATATAAAGTTTTATATTTCTTGTCTAATGACAAAGACTATAATTGAAGTAACGTGCAACCATAATTCAGTTGTAAATGTTATTATGTATTTTCGAACATTATTGTTACACGTGTTTCGCGATTTTTTATATGAAACACTTTATATACAGATTGGTAAACTGGTAAATAAGCATATTATGGCCTTGTTTTGAAACATATTATATAGTATTTTTCCAACCAAGTTTGAAAAAAAAAAATCCCTATGTTACCTAGTTTCTCATAGGTAGGTACCTATAGACTTTTGTTTGTATGGAGTGACGTTTTATTTTACGATTCTCATATCAATTTTGTTTGTTTGGAAAAATGAAAATGTGTCTGGTCGTTTTGGTTTAGTTGGTCAGTTTGGTTAGGTAAGGGGAATTGATTTTTTTTAATTGATAACATCCGCCAATTATACAATTATGATTTGCATAGGTTAGGTTTCGCGGGTGGAACCCTTTATATCACTATTTTAAGACAAAACATATTCAAACAATATTAGCGCATGCTATCAACTTTTTAGATCACATAATGGACGCATTTCTTATGAATACACGTTCAATATCAGCTGTTGCAAACATCACATTTGTATGAGTGCAATTTCAATATTAGTATGTGTACCATAAGGGCTTACGACCTTCATTAATCACGATGGCTGGTTTAGTTGTGATCAATCAGTAGATGTCGCAGATGGTCACAAAGGAGACATTACTACCCGGTTTCTATCGATCACTGACGGGCCGCTCGCAGCTCAGTGCTAGCGACGGCATCATTACACTCGAACATCGGAGTGGCCGTGGTTCGAATCCCCAGCGTGGCAATGGGAGAAAATATTCGAATCAGTGTACCTAAATGGTGAACGTTGTGTACGTAAAGGTGATCACAACTAAACCAGCCATCATGATTGATGAAGGTCGTAAGCCCTAATGGTACACATCAATCAATCAATCAATTCTCCCTTTTCCACCCCACTCAGGGGCATAGGGAGGCAACAAGAGCTCTCCATTGCGCTCGATCTTGCGCAATGTTTATGACCTCCTCCCACATCATGTCCATGTCCCTCAGCTCTTCTTCGAAGGAGCGGAACACAGTATGAGAGGGTCTTCCTCGTCTTCGGGACCCTGATGGGAGGAAGAACAGCGCTCTCCTCGGCCAACTGTCATTCGGCATCCTTAACACATGTCCCAGCCAAGTCCATCTCCTCCCCACAATGGTAGAGGTGATGGGCTCACGCTGGGTGCGCCGGCGTATAGCGTCGTTCGTGATGCGGTGGTACCATCTTACGCCCAGAATTCTCCTTAGGCACTCTGACATGGTACTAAAGGGACCCTTTACATCCTTTTAGTACTGCAATTAATTAATATGACTTTATTCTCCACTGTACCATAATATCCAGAAATTTTGATTGTTTTGATATGGATTTTTTTGTTTTGCTATTATAGTAAACTGTATGTTCATAACTTCCTTCCTATAATTTTATAAGATTGTTATTTAGAATGATGAACCCAAGAGTCCTGTAAAAGACCTACGGGAGATATTGTAAATAAATAAATAAATAAATACAATTTCAAAGGATGAGACTTTTTGTGCCTGGGCCTTGGTCAGGTGCCAGGACTCACACCCATAAAGGAGAATGGGCAACACACACGCATCAAACAGTTTACATTTCGTCTCGACACTAAACGCCGACGCCTTCCATATCTTGGTCATGTTGTTGAAGGCGCCACTTGCCATACCGATACGTATCGGGAGCTCAGCCCCGAGGTCACCAGCGGTGGTAATGGTTGCTCCCAGGTACTTAAATTTATCCACCCGGGAGACCTGGTGACCATCGATGGTTATCGGTAGCTGTTTATCGGGGCAGGCAGTATTCGCCATGAGCTCCGTCTTACTGGCATTAACTCGAAGGCCGAGGCGTGCTGTTTCGCTGCAGAGTCTTGAAACACTGCGCTGTAATTCCTCCACTGTCGTACTGAACAACGCTAGGTCATCCGCGTACTCCAGATCGCACAGTTCGCCCAATAGACAATCTCTCTGTGTTATTGGTATACCTCTTGCTCCTTGCATGGACTTTCTCAACAGGAAGTCCATGACTATTATGAATATGAAAAGAGCTAGTACGCAGCCCTGTCTGACTCCCGTTGTGATCCTAAAAGCTTCAGTAGGACCACCTGGCGTTTTCACGCTACACTCGGAGTCTTCATACAGGGACTGCACCATTTTAACTATTTTCGGAGGTATACCATACAGAGCAAGAATTTCCCATATTGATGGTCTATGTGGGGCTGTCGAAGGCCTTTTCAAAATCTATAAAGCAACAAGCGACTGGAGAGTTAAACTCTTTGCACTGCTGAAAGACGCACCTAGCACAGAAAATTGGGTCCGTGCAGGATCTTCCAGGTACTAAGCCGCATTGATTGTTGCTCTCTCAGGACAGCCATGACAGGCCCCCGAATGCGGTGTAGTAATATCTGAGATAATACCTTACCGGGAACACTCAGCAGAGTAATTCTACGATAGTTTCCGCATTCAAGGGGGTCCCCCTTTTTAAATATTGCGACGATGGATCCATTCCGCCAATCTTTTGGGGACCTCTCCTCTTCCCACGCCATTTTAAATATATCGGTACACATACTAACATTGAAATAGCACTCATACAAATGTGATGTTTGCAACAGATATTGAACGTGTATTCAAAACATATTAATTTAGAAGAGTTTGCCAAAAATAGAATCATGCCGCAAACTCATTGTAGGTTTCAACGATATGATAATTGGCAACGGAGAACAGCGAATGTGTCCTAGGAGTAGAAAGCGCTTTTATTCTATACGTGAAACAAGAACTGTATTATTTCAAAGAATTGTTTAATATTCAACGTTCAGGGACAGTATAACTGTAGTTAAGAGATACAGAGAGAGAGAGAGCCAAGGCACTTCAATTTCAAAACAATTGAATACAGTTTCAATGTTTACACACGGCCATTTTGTTTTGTTTATGGACCTCTAAAGTTTAGTACAGAATGTTGTTCACATCCCGGTAAGTACCCTTACCTAATGTCATATTTTCACACGGTGGTTTGTTTGGACACAGATTCTACATAGATCTGTGGAACATTTAGTTGTTCTCCTTGAATTACTAATTGTTGTATACGGTCATGACCGTTAGTTCTTCTTAAATAACTATTTGTTACAAAGCGTCATGAGCTTTAGTTCTTCTGGAATAACTAAGTGTTATTCCAGAGTTAGTTTTCCTGGAATCGCATTTGTTATACATAGCTTCATGAGTGTTATTTTTGCTGCAAAGCCAATTGTTATATTCGCGCTATGAGCGTTAGGTTGTTATCGAACATCTAGGTATTTTTTACAAAGAGTGTATTTGTGTTCACTTCGAGTGGGCACATATTAATTTTTATAAAAAAAATAGTGGATCGTATATTATATATAATATACAAAGCACTGCACCATACACACTACAGCAGCGATGCACAAACTGCGGCCCGCGGGCCGCATGCGGCCCGCTAACGAAAAATCAAAAGAATACCTGAGTAGATAATTTGAAGACGCCAGAGTCTGTCATGTGTTTTTTGGATTGTTTGTGATGTTAATTGATGTTCTGTGCGACATTTGGAATTATTTAACTATCCATTATAACTGTATTGTATGTAAAAATGTTTCCACAAGATTTCTATGTTATGTGTTGTGACAATGATATTTTTTATTTTCCTAAACTATGTTGTTTTATGTTGTTTTTCTCAATCATCAAAATTCATAGTTTATTGCTCTTCCAAAAGTATTAATATGTAGGTAATTTGTAACATGCCTTTAATTGTCGTTTCTTTTTTTTTTTTGTAAAATTTGGTATTTATGACACATCTACTACTACTGTGAAAATAAATAAAAAAATATGATTGCAGTGTTTGATCATTAATCATTTGTATCATAATTTGTACAAATTAAAAAAATATTAGTATAAATTTACAAACGAAGTTGGTGTGAAATTGTATGTCAAAATATGAGGAGTTGCGGATCTAACCCAAGACAGAGCTCAGTGGCGGAGTAAAATACTAAAGGCAGACCCCACCAGCATGTGGGAATACAAATTTCCAAGGAGAAGAAGAAGAAGAAAAAGTGTTAATTTTCCTTCTTGCGGCCCGTTCTGGCTCATAAACTTCACCAGTGGCCCCTGTTAGCTATAAGTCTGTGCACCCCTGCACTACAGTATATAATCACTCAGTAGGAAGCATAAAGACATGTTTAGAGGAAGATGTTGCAAAACGTGTACAAGATTAGATTAGCAGTTGAAACTGTTTTCCTGCACTATAAGCACAGGAACAACCTTCTCGCATTTCTCAGAAACTAGGACAAGGGGTGTAACAGACGTTTTTCTGTGTGGATTAATTCAAATTACGCGCGCGCCCGACGCTAAGAAGTTAGTTCACACGGTCGGCGTTTGGGGGCGTTAGTGGCGACGCGAGTCGAGACGGCGAAAACAATGTGGGTAAATCAGAAATAACTAATTGCCGTCAAGAACGGATTATAAAATGTTCGAGAGGTTTAATCAGCCGGACATTCCTGCGTTGAATCTGTGAAGGGAGAGGTTTCCCTCTGTGTGTGTTTTCTGATATTAAGCAGAACGATGTAATTGCGTGCTAAGTGTGTGTCGGAGTTTAAGTTTAAAGTGATTCTAATCGTTACCCGCCGTAAACAGAAGGTGAGAAATTTATGTCTAATTTAGTAAATCAATCGATTGTAATGTTCATGTGGGTATTTCGCATAGATTCTAATTTGCAACGCATTCTGAATCTTTTCAGAAGGGCGGGTACTAATCTGCGAGTCTAAAAACTAAAACATTCTGTCGGGCGCAGCCGTGATCTTGGAGGTTAGCCATACGGGTTCTATACAAAGCGTTGAGACTTCAGTACTGCATTCTTTCGTTCGAGTATATTAAACTGAGGAGTTCATATTGCCGAGAGGGAGTCGACGGAAGAAGTAATTGTGAGAAACAAGCCATTTGAGGGGGGCTGCATAGTATCGAGTCAGTCATTCGTGGAAGCTTTCGTCGAACTACTTTGAACGAGTTAAGTAATAGACATCCATTTAATTTGTCGTGTGTGTTCAGCGAATTCCATCTCCTTTTCATTCGTCCATGGGAAAATATCTGGTTGGCCTTGAACTTACAACACCCACGTACCTGTAGCCGTATTGTTTTCTAATTCATTAAAAATTTATGTACATCTTAAGAATATCTGATAATATAGATGATTTGAGTTGAACTTTGATTTAATAGTTGATTGAGACAACCAGTAGTTAGGATCGTCTGCTATTGGGTTTCTATTGAGAATTATGAACGTATAGATTAATAATTCGGAAACTGTACCAATCTAGCCTTTTGTAATGTTATGATTTATCGAATGAAAACGTAAAGCAGAAATATGATTTATTGAATTTAAATTTATTGAAGTATAATATGTTTTATCCAGTGCTTATATTGAAACTTGAATTTATTCTAGTCGTTAAGAGACGACGATTTGATATGTAATTTGTCTAAGCAAATGATTTTTCGTTTCAATAAAAGATTCATCTGTATTATTTTTATACTTTCTTTTATTTAGTATTTCGTAGAAGTTTCCCCGCTTGATGAGAGGAGATTTTCTTAAAGAACTCACTACCTGAGGTTACTGAGTAAAGCTGGGCTGGAATTAAATTTCTTTTGTGTTGGATTAGACCAACAATAAATATACCTTTCAAAAGGAGTGGCCACAGGGGTTTGTTTGTCTGATAGTCGAAGACTTCTGGCAGACTCTCCCCGGTGTGTGGGTTCTGCTTGGCTTATCCAAGCTCAGCAGAATCCGTCACATAATTGGCGCCCAAAGTGGCTGGCCTTTTGAAAGGGCGGAAAAAGGGCTTTCGAAGTTTCCTCTTATCAAGCCGTGGGCTACACGATCGAATTTTTTTGAAATTTTTTTGTATGATTGTATAATGTTTTTTTTTCACGCAGGTGTCCCATTTTTTTCTTTTGTGCCCTTGTATGATAAAATTTAGTCAAAAAAAAAAATATAAAAATTTTTGTTATAAAAAGTTCAGAGTTCACGGGGTGGGTAATCTATTTTTCTGCTGAATGTTTATAAAGTTGTAACATGATATACCTACAGTAACAACTTGAAAATTTTTATATGTGGCAAGAACAATATTAATTGATCTTTTTGTTTATTGGAAAGTGAGTTGCAATGGATTGTAAGGGAATTTTTTTGTTTCTAAAGAGCATAATGTTTAAAACCGAACCCCATAAAAGTTTTTTTGTCAAACGGAGCACTCAATCTATTTGATTTGATTTCAGCTTTCACGGTTTTTGTGACCTTCGGGACTTCTGTGATTCCATCACCCGTGTCCTGGGACTCAAGCCGTCTTCGGGAGCCGTTCCGCACTGATTGGCCTGGCCTCGCCGTGTCTAAATATCCACAAGGAACCCGGTTGGGTAATAATAGTAAATAATTATTTTCCTTTTTGTTTGGCACTTTCTATGTTCCATGTTTTTGTGGCCTGAGCATTGTGCGGATTAAGGTTGTATGAATGTGAATGCTGAATACGTAGTGTGAGACTTTGAATAATTTCAGGTTTAGCTCTGATTTTTATTTCTGAAACATCGGGGTAGGCGAAGAGTAAGCTGCAGGTCAGACATTCTGTTGCTTAGAACCACTCTATCGCGTTAGTAGAAAACGTTAGAAAATACCTATTTAGGCGTGTAACCATGGAAGGAGAAAAATACTTAGAAGTAAAAGCGCCAGTTACTGATGTAGACGTCGGACCTAAGACGTCTGACGAAGGCGTCCGATATCAGGATGATATCGGCAAAGCAAGTGAGCTTGTCAAGGTAAAGTCTTACGCTAGGAGAATACGATTAAGAGGGAGCGCGGGTCGAACTGCGCTGATGAAAAATAGTTTATCCCATGTAACTTCATCCCGTGAGATGCAAGTACAGGCTAACTGTCGTACACTGCGCGATCGGTGATTCACCTGTAAGGAATTTTTGAATTTATGTAGTGTTTTATTTAGTTTTAAGTTTGTACATATATTAATAGGTAAGGAACCGTTTTCATATTGAAGATATTTTAAAGTTGATGTCCCAAGGTTGGAATAATGAGCCTGATTAGTTTATAAGTGTATATATTAGTTACTAGGTATAGTTAGGTTAAGATTTATTTATTTTTATGCTATAATTGTAAATAGTGAATATTAAGCTAATTGTAAATATCGAATGTTAGGCTAAGATGTTTCTGAAAGGAATAGAACGCAGTAAATGAGAGATTAAGGTTTTATAGGGAAAAGGGATATAATTTAAAGTGAAGTTGGATACATAAATATGCATCTCTCAAGAGTACATTCGATCCAAACGACACTAGGGTATTTCGTTAATACCAAGCGAAAATCAGAATTCTGTTGACGGGGAAACTCTTACAACTCAAATATGTAACCCGTAAGGGTACATGAGCGAAGAAGATTAGGCCCTTTGTTAAGAAACAAAAAAAAAATTTAGATTTTTCCTTTAAGAAAAAGGTTGAGGTATTAGTTAATGAAGAGAGAGGTGCGCGTGGTGTACCTATCTTAAAACAGGCGACTTATAGGGTCGAGTATTGCGCGAATGAATGATTGTTTACGCGAATATGTAGCTCTTACGAGTGCATTAGTGAAACAAACATGGCAAAGGTATTGCGATAATACCGAGTCGAATACCGTATTAGGAATGGAAAGGAATGTGATGTAGTGGAGGAAACCGAAAAGTGATGATGTTTGTTCATTCATAATATGTAACCCTGCGAGGGTGCATCGGAATGTGAACTGGTCACCTACTAACAAGTTATTCGAATATGTGAAAGATAGTTCTACGCTCCCAATAGAGACCTAGCGAATTAGTTTGTGGGCGCATTAAGCAATCTCACCCTGTCTGGACGTTATAGGTTAGGTGGTGCCTGTGGGATTGAAAGTTGAAAGAACGGTTGGCGCAGTGAAAGTAAAAGGTATGAAAGGTGATATTAAGATTTAAGGAGAATGAATAATTGTGAGATGTCTGTAGCGATCTTGTTGAGTGATGTTCAGAGCGCAGAAATAGAGGTTCTGGAGTAGTGCCTGCGTAATAGCCTTATTGAATGCAAAGGTTTTCGTCGCAATTGGTGAGGTCCGATTGGTGCGGATTGGCCTCGGAGGTTGCCGAGTGTTGGGACCGAGTGGTCTTTGTAAATAAAAAAAAATATATATATATATATATATGATGTTAAATTACTCTAAGATCGATTACGATCTAATAAAATTTATGTATGTAAATAATTTTTGTAATTGATTGGGCATTCCACCCATAGAGGGTGATTTGTGATATAAATAATTTTAATAATTTAGTAGTAATTATTTGGTTAAAGACATTTATTGAGAAATTTATTACTATGTTTATTTTGTTTGTTGCCATTTTTATATGAAACCAAGTAAATTGAAATGTTTTCTTTATGTAGTGAAAAAAGAAAAAAAAAGAGTTGGTGGAGACTTTGATCTTGAAATAATTTTTGATATTCAATCTTTCTTCTTATACAAATGCAGTAATGATGAGTTTATCGCTTCCGGTTGGTGTGTGGGTGTTGTATCACATGGAAAGCTGGGTACGATATACATTCGTGGTTCTTCGGAGTAGCGGTGGTAAAGAGTTGACGTCGGCCATCTCTTTCCAAAATTTAGGTGGGGATTTTTTTATGATTTTTATACCCACTGTCCAGGGTTCAGTACTCAGTATCTTAGGAACCTCTGCGATCTTTAAAAATTTATATGGCGCCCATTTATAACAAAATAGTTTAATTTGAGATGTAAGTTGAGTTAGTCGGCAATTAGCTCTCCGTTGATCCATTGTAATGGCTGGTTAGGTGGGTCTGCGTCATATAGGATGGAGTAGGGGAGGTCGGTCGCGGCGAATCGCAAGACGATGGTTTTTGGGGAAAAATAAATTTCAAAATAATGGTTTTCAAATTTCTTTTTTTGGGTGGGAGTGTATTGTAACAGACGTTTTTCTGTGTGGATTAATTCAAATTACGCGCGCGCCCGACGCTAAGAAGTTAGTTCACACGGTCGGCGTTTGGGGGCGTTAGTGGCGACGCGAGTCGAGACGGCGAAAACAATGTGGGTAAATCAGAAATAACTAATTGCCGTCAAGAACGGATTATAAAATGTTCGAGAGGTTTAATCAGCCGGACATTCCTGCGTTGAATCTGTGAAGGGAGAGGTTTCCCTCTGTGTGTGTTTTCTGATATTAAGCAGAACGATGTAATTGCGTGCTAAGTGTGTGTCGGAGTTTAAGTTTAAAGTGATTCTAACCGTTACCCGCCGTAAACAGAAGGTGAGAAATTTATGTCTAATTTAGTAAATCAATCGATTGTAATGTTCATGTGGGTATTTCGCATAGATTCTAATTTGCAACGCATTCTGAATCTTTTCAGAAGGGCGGGTACTAATCTGCGAGTCTAAAAACTAAAACATTCTGTCGGGCGCAGCCGTGATCTTGGAGGTTAGCCATACGGGTTCTATACAAAGCGTTGAGACTTCAGTACTGCATTCTTTCGTTCGAGTATATTAAACTGAGGAGTTCATATTGCCGAGAGGGAGTCGACGGAAGAAGTAATTGTGAGAAACAAGCCATTTGAGGGGGGCTGCATAGTATCGAGTCAGTCATTCGTGGAAGCTTTCGTCGAACTACTTTGAACGAGTTAAGTAATAGACATCCATTTAATTTGTCGTGTGTGTTCAGCGAATTCCATCTCCTTTTCATTCGTCCATGGGAAAATATCTGGTTGGCCTTGAACTTACAACACCCACGTACCTGTAGCCGTATTGTTTTCTAATTCATTAAAAATTTATGTACATCTTAAGAATATCTGATAATATAGATGATTTGAGTTGAACTTTGATTTAATAGTTGATTGAGACAACCAGTAGTTAGGATCGTCTGCTATTGGGTTTCTATTGAGAATTATGAACGTATAGATTAATAATTCGGAAACTGTACCAATCTAGCCTTTTGTAATGTTATGATTTATCGAATGAAAACGTAAAGCAGAAATATGATTTATTGAATTTAAATTTATTGAAGTATAATATGTTTTATCCAGTGCTTATATTGAAACTTGAATTTATTCTAGTCGTTAAGAGACGACGATTTGATATGTAATTTGTCTAAGCAAATGATTTTTCGTTTCAATAAAAGATTCATCTGTATTATTTTTATACTTTCTTTTATTTAGTATTTCGTAGAAGTTTCCCCGCTTGATGAGAGGAGATTTTCTTAAAGAACTCACTACCTGAGATTACTGAGTAAAGCTGGGCTGGAATTAAATTTCTTTTGTGTTGGATTAGACCAACAATAAATATACCTTTCAAAAGGAGTGGCCACAGGGGTTTGTTTGTCTGATAGTCGAAGACTTCTGGCAGACTCTCCCCGGTGTGTGGGTTCTGCTTGGCTTATCCAAGCTCAGCAGAATCCGTCACAGGGGAATAAACAGAGTCTGGGAAGTTCTCTATTAGTTGCAGGGCAAAGGCGAAACATTAAGATAGTACGTTTAAAATTAAAAACATTAATTATTCTTAGACTGTTTCTTTATCTATACAATAATACGTGAAGGAAAAACTGTGTGACTATTTTTACGAAAATTGCGTGGACGGAGGGGCATGAAATTTCGCAGACTTATAGTTTATATAGAGAAGGATTGCGAATGCTAATATTTTTTTAAAATTATGCATAAAAATACATTAATCAATAAAAAAAACATAACAAATACTAATGTAATGTCATGCGTTTTTGATACTCACACACACTTGAAAATGAAAAGCGCCTCATTATGGGCGCAGAAAGCTTTTTGAAGGCGGTATATTCAAATGGGTGGTGGAGCGGGAAATGGCAGGATATTAATTTTTGTTTATATGTGGTCAAATTGAGAATAGATTGTTTGTTTTTAATAATAATAGGAAAAAACTTTCTACATATCAACATTTCAATTTTGACGTATATCCACTATCCATGTCATTGTTTTTTAAAGAAAATTGTGAAATAAGCCCGCTCAGTCTTTGGAACCTCAATAATTTTCAAACTTATAATTTAAACTAGAAAATTGTTGCATTTATTGTTTATACTTTGAATGAAAATAATTATATAGTGTCTTGATTTTCTAGCTGACCCGTCGAACTTCTCCCCACCTTAAAATAAATTAAATACTGCTGCTTTAATATGAAATAGCTGACAACCTTAATAACTACTCATTGTGTAAAAATGAAAAAAAAAATATGGGTAGGTAGATATGTATTGAACAAAAATGTGACTAAATATTTCAAAATTTTTGTTACCGATGCCGCATCTAAAAGCTTATTACACACTAGCTTATACCCGTCTTGCTTTACGTTTTTGATTCCGATTGTCAGACTTGATCGGTAGGTAATTAAACAGGTTCTAGTCTAGCTTCCCATTGCTTAACAGACCTCTATAACTGACATAAGCACAGGAAAAGAAGAATGACACTTTTAAAATTTTTTTTTCACCGACCTCATATAATATTATACGAACCTACCGACATAATTTGCAAGTTTTCATAGAGAGAGAGATAGCTATGTGGTTTGAATCTTAGCTACATTCCCTAATGTGTGATAATTAATTAGGCTCTCCACCCATAGAGGGTGATTTGCGCTATCTGTCAAACTTCAAAATGGAGGAATCATTTTGCAAATTTTTTCATTAAATCTTTATTTATTGAGAATAATACGATTTGAATAACATTTATATGTATAACAAATCAATCTACGATTATTTTATTACATTTTCATACCGTAATACCAAGATTCCATTCAACGTTTACATGAGTAATTTTGTTTCCAAAAGATGGCTTACTGTCTTTTTGAGAAATTTGTATGAAGATCCTAAAAAAATAGAGTTTTTTAAATAGCTCTAAATATATTAAAGTTAATGCAGCAAATTGTATTTAAGAACCTTCTCAAGCAAATTGCACCGCTCTGCGCAGATTCATATCTGACGTAGCATTTGTATTTTGAGCGTGATGCTCCCATATACGATAGAAAGCAGACAAGCATTTCTGAATTATTATGTAGATTTTCAAAGTCTCTCAAATCTCCAGTGACAATTAAGGATGTATGCAAAAGAAACTTGTCAGGTGAAAAACGTAGGTTTCTACGTACTTGTGTGTAGTTATGAAAAATGTAGCCATCAAAATGTATATGTTTCGTCTATTTTTGGCTCTGGTTTGAAAAGGACTTTCAAAATTTATGAGCACGCACTGCGGTTGCAATAAGCACACCTAAGCAGGAAATGTTTAATATTATAAACCACGGCATTAAAATATTCACACAGTCATAAAAGCTTGTTTTACGAGTTGAATACGTAATTTATCACGTCATCCTGGATACGACACAAGACAAAATTAACTTGACTTACTTCATCAGCATTCACGTCTTTAAGTTATTATGAAGGGTCGTGAGTCAAACTGTACATTCATGAGTAGGTGAAAGGGTTAGAAGGGAACGAATAAAAATTATGACATATTTTTACCAACCCTGCGGACCTATAGCTATACACCACTGGGTGTCAAGATAGTTGGCGAAATTGTTTAAAGATGTCGGAATACTCGGGGGAATTCACGGAAGGTGTCAGCATAGTCGATGGAATTCATTCAAAGTGTCAGAATAGTCGATGTAATTTATTGAAAGTGTCAGAATATTTTTATTTTATTTTTTAATATCTCCCGTAGGTATGTCCTTTACAGAACGCTTGGGTTCATCATTCTGAATAACAATCATATAAAATTATTGGAAGGAGGTTATGAACACATAATACACCTAAAATAAAAACAAAAACAAAAAATCCACAACAAAAATTATGGAAATTACGAGTATGGTACAGCGGAGATTTAGTCAGATTAATTAATTTTGTGCAGTACCAAAAGGATGTAAAGGGTCCCTTTAGTACCATGTCAATAAAGTGATCACACTTATACAATAGACGCAAGCCGTAGTGTCCTAACTTTATCTAAGAGTAAACATTAAAAAATCCTACTTTTTACGTACCGGAAAGTACTGGAAAATTTATTATGGATTTTTTACAAATTGAAAAAAAATACCGTTCACAGAAAGATCAATGCTATCCGTTTAATGAAACCAAATTATGCCATTTTTTGATAATATCGTAGCAAAATAATGTATTTTCAAAATGTAATAAATCAATCAATAATACAGCCCAATGATTTTGATAGAAAAACAAACTAATTAACCTCACAAAAATTTATATTAAAAAAAAATCCATAATAAATTTTCCAGTACTGTAGTTGTTTTTACACAAAACGTTTACTATACTTATACACTTTAATGATGTATTTGTAGATGCAATATTTCATAGTCCTATCTTAAGGGTCATGTTATTTTTTAAAACTTTACCGTCTAAAATAAATGTTTTATTTTAAAACCATAATAAAATATTTATGAAGGGTTACTATAAAATCGTATTTCGTCATAATTATTTTCGTACAGAAAAATATCATGTCGAATTTAATTTAATTTAACGAATTTAACTTAAATTTAATTATTAAGATACATTTAACATGTGTTTTGTTATGTTCAAGTTTTGAATGAAACACTGAATAAAATACTTTTTAGACTATAACTAGCTTTCCCATAGACGTTGTCCTGTAGTCCTAACCAGAGGCGGCCCGTTCATATATGAGCACTGCGCCCCAGAAACAAAAATACATAATTATTCCTATTAAGTTACTAATAAAATAATAATGTTAAAATATTTCTAAAACATCCGTATTTCATTCGTATTCAAAGCTCAGGCGGGAACGACTTGAGAATATAATATGCGCGCGCACACATTCTACCTCACGAATATGAAGTACCGAAACGAATGTGCCCGATAATTTTGTTGACTTTGTATGAAAATTTTCTAAAACTACTGTAAGATCGGCAATTTCGTACCTTTGCGAGAATGAGTGGGATCTACCTGCGATGGCGTTGGTGCGTCGCAGGTGATCCGTTCCATACTAACTTAAATATTATATTTTATATCATTTCTTACACATTTTTTCAACTTTTTATTAGTTATTCTGTCAGAATCCCGTGATATGTAAACTTCCACTCAAATCTCTACGCTACATAAATAATCTTGGGACTGGGACTATTTGACATTTTTTTCTTCCCGTCGCCAGTGTTGTATGAAGTAATCTTCAACAATTATTAACTATCACGTATTTTTCCTGCAGACACTATTATTATTGTCACAGCAAAGAATATCGACTTACAGACGAATAATATTTCCCGTCGCCAGTGTTGTATGATGGGTCCTGGAGTCTCATCGAAGATCGCCAGAAGGCTAAGACCCTCAGAGACAGCGAAAAAGACCCTCAAAAACTGGCCGCTTTGGTGTCTGAGTACAGGGAGCTGAGCCGCAAGGTGAAGCACTCTGTACGAACAGATAAAAGAAGACACCTGGACTCTCAGATACGGCGAGCACAGTCTGCTGCACTCGGTAATGACTCGAGGACACTCTTCGAAATCACCCGGGAGGTCGGGGGCAGGGGTCAAAAAAGACCCGTGACGGCAATACGAGACTCTCGTGGAGCCACTGTCACTGCCCCCGAACTGATTAAAGGGAGATGGAGGGAGTACTTTGAGTCAATATTGAACCGCCCCGAACCCTCCTCACCTTACAACTTTGAGGAGGAGTTGGCGGGTCTGAATATACCTCAGGCGACTGGGATATGTGAAGATCCGCCGACCCACAGCGAGATGGTGCTGGCCGTGATGAGATTGAAAAACAACAAAGCGCCAGGAGACAATGGAATCCACGCAGAGCTCCTCAAACAAGGCATAGACACCCTTGGCCAACCACTTCTTGATATATTTAAAATGGCGTGGGAAGAGGAGAGGTGCCCAAAAGATTGGCGGAATGGATCCATCGTCGCAATATTTAAAAAGGGGGACCCCCTTGAATGCGGAAACTACCGTGGAATTACTCTACTGAGTGTTCCCGGTAAGGTATTATCTCAGATATTACTACACCGCATTCGGGGGCCTATAATGGCTGTCCTGAGAGAGCAACAATGCGGCTTTGTACCTGGCAAGTCCTGCACGGACCCAATTTTCTGTGCCAGGTGCATCTTTCAGCAGTGCAAAGAGTTTAACTCTCCAGTCGCTTGTTGCTTCATAGATTTTGAAAAGGCCTTCGACAGCCTACATAGACCATCGATATGGAAAATTTTAGCTCTGTACGGTATACCTCCGAAGATAGTAAAAATGGTGCAGTCCCTGTATGAAGACTCCGAGTGTAGCGTCAAAACGCCAGGTGGTCCTACTGAAGCTTTCAGGATCACTACGGGAGTCAGACAGGGCTGCGTACTGGCTCCATTTATATTTATTATTGTCATGGACTTCCTCTTGAGAAAGTCCATGCAAGGAGCAAGAGGTATACCGATAACACAGAGAGATGGTCTAATGGGCGAACTGTGCGATCTGGAGTACGCGGACGACCTAGCGTTGTTCAGTACGACAGTGGAGGAATTACAGCGCAGTGTTTCAAGACTCTGCGACGAAACGGCACGCCTTGGCCTTCGAGTCAATGCCAGTAAGACGGAGCTCATGGCGAGTAATGCCTGCCCCGATAAACAGCTACCGATAACCATCGACGGTCACCAAGTCTCCCGGGTGGATAAATTTAAATACCTGGGAGCAACCATTACCACCTCTGGTGACCTCGGGGCTGAGCTCCCGATACGTATCGGTATGGCAAGTGGCGCCTTTAACAACATGACCAAGATTTGGAAAGCGTCGGCGTTTAGTGTCGAGACGAAATGTAAACTGTTTGATGCGTGTGTGTTGCCCATTCTCCTCTATGGGTGTGAGTCCTGGCACCTGACCAAAGCCCAGGCACAAAAAGTCTCATCCTTTGAAATGAAGTGCCTAAGGAGAATTCTGGGTGTAAGATGGTACCACCGCATCACGAACGACGCTATACGCCGGCGCACCCAGCGTGAGCCCATCACCTCTACCATTGTGGGGAGGAGATGGACTTGGCTGGGACATGTGTTAAGGATGCCGAATGACAGTTGGCCGAGGAGAGCGCTGTTCTTCCTCCCATCAGGGTCCCGAAGACGAGGAAGACCCTCTCACACTGTGTTCCGCTCCTTCGAAGCAGAGCTGAGGGACATGGACATGGTGTGGGAGGAGGTCATAAACATTGCGCAAGATCGAGCGCAATGGAGAGCTCTTGTTGCCTCCCTATGCCCCTGAGTGGGGTGTGAGAGGGAGAATTGAATTGAATTGAATTGAGTGTTGTATGAAGTAATCTTCAACAATTATTAACTATCACGTATTTTTCCTGCAGACACTATTATTATTGTCACAGCAAAGAATATCGACTTACAGACGAATAATATTTCCCGTCGCCAGTGTTGTATGAAGTAATCTTCAACAATTATTAACTATCACGTATTTTTCCTGCAGACACTATTATTATTGTCACAGCAAAGAATATCGACTTACAGACGAATAATATTTCCCGTCGCCAGTGTTGTATGAAGTAATCTTCAACAATTATTAACTATCACGTATTTTTCCTGCAGACACTATTATTATTGTCACAGCAAAGAATATCGACTTACAGACGAATAATATTTCCCGTCGCCAGTGTTGTATGAAGTAATCTTCAACAATTATTAACTATCACGTATTTTTCCTGCAGACACTATTATTATTGTCACAGCAAAGAATATCGACTTACAGACGAATAATATTTCCCGTAGTTGGTTTTGTTTTTCTTTATGTATGAATTTTTTTTTGCGTGGGGCAAGAGTGTTTCAACGAAAAAACCGAGCTACGAACGAACTAACCAATTATAAAATAGGATACTCGTGTTGTTAGTATAACTTCATACAATATTAAAATTTAAATTAGTTATCAGATTCTAAGGAGAATCACGGGAGATGAAAATCGAGTTTTGAAAGAAGGAATTATATTAAGGTGGAATCTGTCTGATGTTGTTAATGAAAATGTAATGAGTTGGTCAAGTACTGATTTGCCTGTGTTGTACCTAGCCCTCTCTGTCACTTTGATATTATGATTGCTTTCACTAACTCTGAAAGAGCGTTTCGTTATGTAAAGTCAAGATTTTAATAAGCTCTTTAGGCGTACATAATATTTTGTTTAAAATTCAATTGATACAGTGAAGGAGATTAATCATTTTATACTATTCATCAATTGGAATTAACTAGGTCTTGAAAAGAGAAAATGGGGGGGATTTAAATTTGTCCTTTAAAATTCGAATACCTAATTTTGATTGACAGTCTTTGGAATCGTTCAACAAAATAAAAAAGTATTTTGTCAGTATTGTTAATAAATCGACTTTTGATATTTGATAATGTGTAAACAAAAACTGGGTTTTATTCAAAAGAAAAAAACTTTCGTCCGGCGGAAGATGTCTTATATTGAAGGTTGGTTGCCTGGTGCCTGCTTTCATACTGGATGTCATGGGTTAGATCCCAGGTGGAGACCATCTTCCTCTTTCAAGTTTCAAGCTTTCTGTGAAAGATTCAAAGAGTGTATTTGTGTTCATTTTGAGCGGGCACAGATTGGTTGACTTCGTTTTCTCTTTCTATTATATATATATATATATATATATATATATATATATATATATATATATATATATATATATATATATATATATATATATATAAAACAACCTTACAAAGCAAAGTCTAACAATAAGTGTGTTCTTCATTAATTGATACTTAAGTTTGCTTATTGTAACTATTTAAGTTTCTTACTCAAACCACTTAGTAAATATTCTCAATTCATTTGAATGTATTCTTGAATGTAATCAAAGTTTATAAAAACAAGTTAACACATTTCTAAGCGAAAGTGTCAAAAAAACGAAAGTGTCAATATTACTGATGAAACATAAAAGTCAACACTTGCGTCCATTTTCGCACAGAACACTACCCAAATCGGATTTGTTGACGCCAAATTTGAAATGTTGATATTATAATCAAAGTTTTTTTCTGTGGTTATTTAATACAATTAAAAATATTAATCTCTTCTTAATTTGACCACAGATAAACAAAAGATCTGTGTCAAATAATGTCAAAAACATCGAAGTGTGTGTGTGAGGGTGTGTGTGTGTGTGTGTATGAAATACATAACATTACAGTAGTGTACGCAATGTTTTTTTTAATTTATTTAATCTCTTTATTTGTATGCATAATTGAAAAAAAATATTACCATTCGCCACCCCCTTCTCTATATAAACTATAAATTTGCAAAATCATACTCCTCCGTCCGCGAAATTTTCGTAAAAATGGTCACAATTTTTTTCTTTCACGTATTAATAATATATAGATGACGCGCATCACTATATCAGATTCCTTAACATACAAAATTTTAGTACACGAAACCTTCAATAAGAGACCGTAAAGGACTTTGAGTACGTTGAGAGTTGTGCAGTAGCTTTTGTTGAAAACAGTCAACCCTTGTAAATGCGACATTAAACCAAATAAGGTTCAACAGGAAGCCGGAAGTACTTCCGGAAATGTCCTTAAAATAGTCTACACTCTGGGGAGGGAACTAGACAAAATTATCACTAGGAAAATCCAATTATTTTCAAGGATGTTTCTAGATAATTTTAACACAATCGTTTGTGTAAGTATAAAATTAAAGTAATCTAGGGTAGCATGAAAAGGCAGAGCCGTAGTGAGACTAATATGTGCACTGCACGATGCAAAAATAATTTTCGGTGACCCCGCCCCGCCCCCCCCCCCCCCTTACTATAAAGAAAGATTTTGTTTCTAAAATATATTTTTCGTAATACCTTAAATCATACTTCAAAAAAATTACCCTTAAAAGAATTGATTAAAACAAAATCGGTTTCAAACTAAGATCTACAAACGGATAATACTTTTGTTTTCATTTTACAAAGGATACAATAGGAGAGTCAGATAAATATTAGACAACAAATATTTATTTTATTTATTTATTTATTTAAGTTGTCTACGGCTATAAAGCCTTTTACATAATACAATTTTATAAAAGCATACTTTATTAACAATACTTATGCTAATACAATAAACCAAAAAACTTAACCTAAAATTAACATTGACAAGTCATCATCATCATCAGCACGACAGTCCTGGGTGGACCCTGGCTGAGTCAAGAGATTTTTTCCACTCCGTCCTTCTGAGTGCCGCCGTCCTCCAGCTCCTCAGTCCAATGACACCTGCATCCGTGTTAACACCGTCCATCCACCGTAGCTTGGGTCTTCCTGCTCTTCTACGACCTTCGGGATGTGTGAGGGTTAATCGTCTGGTCTGGGCTTCTTCGTTCATTCGTATTATGTGCCCAGCCCAGCGTAATCTTGCTATTTTGATTACTTGTATGACATCGGGATCCTTGTAGAGATCATACAGTTCTTGGTTGTATCGCCGACGCCATACTCCTCCCTCATTTATTGGCCCGTAGATTTTTCGGAGAATCCTCCTCTCAAAGACCGCAAGCTGTTGCTCATTCATTTTAGTGAGCACCCAGGTTTCAGAGGCGTATGTCACCACTGGTCTTATGAGTGTTTTGTACAGCACTGTTTTAGTATTTCTACTGAGGTTCCTTGACTGGAGTTGTTTGATCAGTCCATAGTAACATCGACTGGTAGCCATTATGCGTTTTTGGATTTCCTCAGTAGTGTTGTTATGTGTGTTGACAAGAGACCCGAGGTATACAAAGGAGTTGACTATTTCAAAATTATAGTTAGCGGCGTTGAACGTGTGTGCTACGTGGTCTGGGGTTGCTGTTGGAGAAGAGATCATAAGCTTGGTTTTATCCTCGTTGATTCTCAGGCCCATTCTTTTGGCGCTCTCATCAAGGGCCAGGAAGGCTTCTCTAGTGTCCTCCGGTGTTCTACCAATTATATCAATATCGTCGGCATATGCGAGTATTTGAACTGATTTATGGAAGATGTTACCTAAAGTGTTAACTCTCGAGTCTCTTACGACAAGTAGATGTGATTATTGTTCTGTTCAAATATACATTGACAATATTGACATTGTTATTAACCATCATAATATGAACCCTATGTAATAGGGTAATATTGTTCTGTGCATTGTACCGAATGCGCGACGCACCTCATTAGCGCCAGCACAGGCCGGCGGTGACACTGCGTACTATATTATACCTATTATTATATAAAAATTACAATCTCGTTGAAAAAACAAAGATTCGTAAAAGTGAAAATTAAACAGTAGGTGCATATTGATAAACAATCATGCGTGCATCATAAATAATATAGTTATAGCATTGAGGCAGAACTATTACATAATAATAATAATATGTCAACTGTGTACACTTTTCAGCATACATACTCGTATTAACAATGAAGATGAGGATAATAAAAAAAAACATAATTTCTTGCAGTATCTAATAATTACTTTTTTTTTAATTTAGTGTAATAACAACACAGCTCAGACATCGATTGCTTACTTGGTAACAATGTCATGTTTGAATATTACAAATTTATTGTATTATATAAGAAAGGAATGGTCGTTCAGAAATCAGAATTAATTGAATTCAACATTTGGGTATGCATCAACATAATATTCTTAAAATATTGATCACTATACTGTTATACAATCTATAATATAAAAGAAAGTCGGGCTAGTGCGAATACTTATAACTCGAGATCGGCTAAACAGATTTTTATAATGCTTGTCGTATGTAAAAAAAAAGTAAGAATTAATCCATCAAATTTAGGGTCTTGATAACTCCGCGTGAATATCATTTGTTCTAAAGTTATCGCAATAATACCATACAAAACTAGGACAGACAGTTTTGCGTTGTGTTGGTGTTCCTTAAATTTGCCTACAAGGCCACATATTCGTTGAGACTGGATGTGCCCCTCTCCCAAACCCCTTTCATTCTTCTTCACCGCAGCGCCCAGCAATCTAAAGGTGTGCAGCGCGCGAGCACATTCATTCGATCACCAGCCTTCTCTTAGAGTGTGCGCGTTTCTTGATAATTAATACAGAAATTTAATAATAGTATAAAGATAGACTTGATAAACGATTATATTGGTGTATTTGTTAATTGTGGTTGTACAAATATGCGTCTGCAGAGTGGTGACTTTGTTTCCCCATCTCATTAAGATTAAGTGTGGAATCCATACAACAATTATAAAAGAATCGATAAAGAAATAGACTACGAAATTTGAGTGGTAATTAAAATAACAAACTGATAAGTGAGACCCTGAACGAACACGTAATTAGATGATAGCTTGAATTGTGTTTATACCGAACTATGTGACTAATTTGAATGCTTTGAGACTTGAAATAAATAGTGAAACGTGCTTATGGACTTTAAATTTATGATCCTTCAAATCACGAACTTCACAACCCCTGAAGGTGAGAGTATGCTCTATTCAACTAGCCGAGGTATTTGTAGTGTCAACCTGTTGGTCTCTAAGGGTTGTTCCATTCTCCCCTTCCTTACATCTGGATGACAAGAGATTGGGTAAGATGCATATCCCATTTAAAGTATGTAGAGAGAGTTCCCCAGAAGAAGATGAGACACAGAGGATAGGTATCTAGAATAAGAAGAGACACATGCTACATGCTTAGTTTATTGGATTCCTCTCCGCTCCGGATAACAGAATGATTATTAAAAATCGAAAAATGCATAGCAAATAATATAAGATATATTATTAAAGCTAGTATGGAACGGATTTTTCCGACGCAATCGCCATATTTGTTGTATAATATGCTATACCTGTCACTAGATTTATTTGTTTTATTGTTATTTGTTTTCGAATCCGGTTTATACTTAGCCACATCAGTAAGCAGCGACAGTCATCGCCTTGTTGTTTGCCAGGATAAGGTTCTGCATGCAGTAATTTTCCCCGATTAGTGCAGCTCACAACACTCACATTCGGTGTCATCTGCACATAGGTAGCCCCATATATGTAGGTCCTTCCTACATCTGGTGACACCAACCCTGAGTCTATTGAAGGTAATCCATAAAGCGTACAGCAAGTGATATGGTAATGCCCTCATGTGGGATCATCCACGGCATCGCTCCCAAGTCCGCTTGCCACAGTTCCTCCCTGCGTTGCTGTGATGACTCAACGTGAAAGGTGATTTTCATAAAGCTGTTTCTGGACTTAAGTCGCGGAGCAACTGCTTGGTGGTAAAATAAAAGGTGTCTGGAGTCATTTGTCTGCTTAAATTTCATGAGTTATGATTATTCAAAAAGGTTTACAAAGTTGACACCTTTTCTCGCTCCTCCATCTGTTTTACATGGTTATAATGGTTATATTGTTAAATAAGTCTACCTCTAAAAAGGATCATTTAGTTTCAAAGTGTATAAATAAGATCCTTGAATTGTTACTGCTTTTTCTAATGAATATGCTCAAATTATTATTGTCTTGGGGGAGAAAGATGCAGCTACGCCATTCTATTGTTCCTGTTAAAGTGAAAGAGACAGATAGTGCAAGATACATGCAAGTAAAATAGATGGAGAATAATGTTTTGTATTTTGTTATCTACCCCGATTCTGTAGCAAGTGTGACAGTAGGGATATTCGATATACATACATCGATGTATCAAATTCACTCAATTTTTATAAAACGATGCATCGAATCGATCCGATGTTTTCAAACTCTTTCGATTTACTCGATGTACCTATCAATGTATTTTCACAGAACATCGAATGGTAACCGGCAAATCATTACACCCTTTTATTGTACCTACCCATTGCTTCAGTTGTTGATCTAGCTAGAACAATCCAGATTTTATAGGTACTCGTAAAATAAAAATATAATTAAAAATTCGTCATTTTTTTGGTGGCGCGTATATTGTAGGTTTTGTTATAAGAATATACATTTTGCAAATTGACATTGACTACACTTCCCGAGGGAGAAAAATTAATAATACCTAATTACTTAGGTCATTTGTAAGCTAAAACAATAAATTCTGTTTGTTCTCAGGTTCCGGGTGAACTTTGAATAAGCGGAAAATAAAATAAAAATATAAAATATATCGTATCAAAAATTTAAAAATAAATGGATGTAAAGGTGGTAAAAAAATCGATTTTTTTACCCACAAATTATTAGAATAAATTCGAAAATGAAAAAAAAAACGTTTTTATTAGCTCTTTTATGGCCAAAATAGGGATTAAGTTACTGAAAAAACTTAATTTCATTTAAAATGTTAACGTACCTACATCTAGTATAGAGAGATTCTTCAAACATGCGACTATTTTGTTAATATCAGAAATATTGTCAATGTTTAAATTTTTATGTATAGGTACCTAATATGTTTTGTTAATAAAGCAACCTTGTTGCGTGGAATCAATAAATAAAAAAATAAAAAAATTATAACCTAACAAAATCTCTGTAAGTTTACAAAATATTTTTGTAGAACATACCTAATAAATATGTATTTTAAGTTAAAATAAATACCTACATTTCCAAAATTTTCTCCAATCGAAAATAGAATTCATATTTAAAAAAAAAACTCGTTAAAAATATCGAATTTATCAAAACTTATTAATATTGCGAAAATCATAGATCTGCACAATAATTGTTTACCCATTTAAAAAAAAAATATTTCTTTTATAGTTCCAATGCAACGCGCATCGATGTATTACTTATCTAAATAGCCAACCGTATTTTACGCGATGCCCGTTTCTTGTACATAGGTACCTACCTATATCCTTCTCTCAATATAAAGAAAAAACCTTAACATACAAACGACAATTTTATGACGTTTTAAAAAAAAACACAAACGATTCTTAGGTCTTATGTACGCTCTTAAGAAATAAAATCACCCTTTTACGAACGTGGTTGTTTTACTCGAAGGTGTTTTGACATAAAAGTTGAAATGGGAGCAAAAAACGCAAAAACTAAAAACATTAATTAAAACGGAAATATAGTATCTAGAAAGCCCCTGTTTTCATGTAAACCATCCTTGGGTAACCCTCGACATCACCAATTTTTTTCACCGAAATCCGTCCAGTAATAAAGGAGGAGTTAGGTAACAAAGAAAACGGCTAGATATTTATAGAGTAAGATGTTCTTCATAAATTGTTTCACGTGCTACGAACTAACGTTTTGGCGCCATGCGCCCGGGGCATGTGCACGCAGTTGTCCCTCCTCTAATATACGGCTCTGTGTTTTTTCAACCCAAGGATAAGGAATTATCAGCAACTATGGTTATGGGTTTAAAGAAGAGCAGAGAGTGATATACAGAAATGATGGGGTAGAAAGGACAAGTCCCATTTGAGTTACGTAAGGGTCAACGTATAAATGGGGATCTTTGGTATAACGTTCTTTATTTTGATATATTATTTGTTAGTACATTTTGTCTTGTAGATATTCTTGGTGTTGACAAAACAAAACCCTTGAATGGAACCAAATAAATCGTGGGTAAAAATGGTGTAAACTACACCCCAATTTATCAACTTTGTGCAAAATAAGTTTATTTTAAGTAAAATTGTCACTGATCAAGTTATTTTAAGTTTTATTACCGATTGAATAATATCATAAAATAGAATTACTGTAGAAGAAAAATGGTCATTGGAGATATTCGAATTGAGTTTCTGAGTATTTTATATGTACCTAACCATGTGGAGCTTGTGATTAGGAAAAGTATTGGTAATAATCTTGAGATGCTGAAAAAAAAACACACACACACACACAAAAATCGCTGATATCTACAACAATTCAGTAATGTTTGTATATTTATTTATTTGTTTTTTCGTATGTTGGAACATCACGCATAAACCGCACACTCTAGGTTTGATTTTAATCGTCGTGGTTGATTGCAGGTATATTTACGCTAATCATAGATACAAATTTTTCCAATTTCTCAAATAATATATTTGATGTTAATAATAAATTTCTAAAATTATGACATCTTCATAGTAAAATCTCTGTAAACACAGGTAACCATCTTTTAAAACAAAATTACTGATGTAAATGTTGCATGGAACCAACATTTGACTGAATAAAAACGTATTTAAAAGATTCAAGATTGTTTTGAAATAAAAATAAATGTAATTCAAACCATATAAAACACATTTTATCAACTTTGAATTGAAAGTACATTTTCGGATTACGTTTCGACTGACGTTTGAGGTTGGTGAAACAGCTGCCGTTATCATTAGTCAATCATATAAAATTTGTACGATTCCACACATAGAGGGTGAAGGGAATGTAGTCAAGACTCAAACCATATTATTGAGAGTAAAACTTGCATAATACTATGTAGGTAGGTTCGTATTATATTATTATTAAAGAAATTTTTTACCCTTCTATTGAACAGTAAAATTGAATCAAGTGTTAGATGTAACATATAATGATATATGCAGTTTTTTTTCCATGTGAGTGGAAGACTACAATTTTTCTTCTTTCTTTTTTATAAACATTAAAAGCGTCATTCTTCTCTCTTTTTATAAATTGTGAAAGTGTCATTCTTCTTTTTCTGTGTTTGTGTCAGTTATAGAGGTCTGTTAAGCTAAGAAGACTAGAACCTGTTTAATTACCTACCGATCAAGCCTGACAATCGGAATTAGAAACGTAAAGCAAGACGGGTATAAGCTAGTATTCATAATAATATTTATTGGTAAAATAAATTGAGTGATATGAACGTCTCTGGGTGGAGTTGTAGGGAATTTGTCTCTCAGTCGGACTGGTCGGGTAATCTAATCGAATGTGATGTTCTGCTTTGTTTAAGTCTTTCTTTCATTCTGCATCCTTCAGTTTTGTCCATGTTTTTTTCTTTGCATGGGATATGTAAATATAACTAGGGGTGGGCACTGATCTGGGAATTATTGTTTGGGCGAGTAATAAGTTTAGTGATGGGTATATTATAGGTATTGATTACATTAAGTTTTAGTTAGTAGTTTCATTTTTTACTATCCGCCTCGGCACAGGTTATACCTTGTGAGGCGAATGTTCAGGGTTTGCTCGGTCTGGAAATACAACAACAACACATCAGCCTTCATTCGTCTAGTATTGGACATACATAGACCGTCTACTATATGCCTTTGATTGCCAGCGACTCTCCTAATATAGTCAGACCACTTCTTTCAGATGTAGCCTACCTGGGTTCCTACGATCTCTTCTTGGGGTCTCCAGGGTTTTCTTGTTTCATTTATCGTTATTTGTTGTTACTAATTATATGACCTAAGATATAAAATAATCTATAAGTAAAATAATTTAAATAAAACAATTGATTTGATATTCGGAATAACAAATCAATTATTTTATTTAAATAATTCCACCAAGAATGCACGTTCAATTCGTTAATTTTAATCTATAAGTAGACATAAATAAATAGCATTACTTATTTTCTTTTCAATTAATACACTTCGACCTTTTAGTTTTAAAAAGTGCTTACATAAAGGGGTCAATGGTTCCTTCTTCCGGTGTAAATTTGCACCATTTCCTATTAAAAGCTTTACTAAAGGTACTTATACAACGAAAGAGAATTTTTAACTGTCTCCGAACACTCTGAACAACGAAATCAACCACGGGCACGGCTGGGATTTTCAAATAAATAAATGAATGAATTTATTTCAAAGAAAAATACAAAAGAAATTTAATAAAAAAAAAGACAAAACTTACAAAATTAAACCTTAACTTAAATATTGCCTCACTAGGCTTGTGCCTATGTCGAGGCAAAATTTTGCATAATATTATGTTAGATATGCACTACGTCAGCACGCTGAACAACTAGAGCTGTGATCTCTCTGTTCCATTAGTCATCAACCATTCATCCAAGCGTCTCTTAAACACTATCACACTTTCGCAGTCTCTCACAGCACGTGGCAATCTATTCATTAACTCTGGAGCCAGATACTCTGGCGACCTCTGCCCCACAGCAATTTTCATCCTGGGGGCCTATTTTCATATCGTGCGATAATTTATCATGTGCGATATTTTTATGGATTTTCTCTCACATTGTATGGAATGTCACTGTCTACGACTTATTGCGTCGGGGGCCTATTTTCATATCGTGCGATAAAATATCGCACACTTTCAAAGTATGCGATATTTTATCACTTTTTTTTTACTTGATTAATGGAAAGATCACCCAAAAATTCTCATACAAGGAGGCGCAGAGGAGATTGCCTTGAAAGTCAACGCATGTGGAGGAGGCCCATGCAAGAATTGGAAGCAATGGCGGAAATTTTTCATAAGCAAATGATACCTTTATTTATGTATTTATTCATTCGTTTATTTTTATTTCACTTTTTCTCAGTTATCTACTACAAATATCAAAGGATAATTATCGGTCAAAATGTGATAGATAATTATCGACTATACCTACTAATCTTTGAAGAATATTTTCTCGAGACTAAAGAACCAATAAAAGTATACTTGGTACCATCTTTTACCTTTTTATTTAGGTACTCTGAGACGGCACGGTGCTTGGTTCCTGAAATAAATATTACTTTAAATGTATAGAATATTTCGTACAATTTGAATAACATACTCTCCAAAGAAAAAGAAAAGAAACTTTATTTTCAAAAGTTGATCAAAATGAATTTGTTTGAAAAAAAGGAACATGGCGGCCATGATGATAATTTTGATATGGGTAAATATTTCATTTTGAAATCACTTGCAGCTATGTTCACTTTGATCGATTTCTTAATCAATACCGCTTGGATCGGTTGAAACCACTTGACATTGCCCGCGACATAAAAAGTTTATTGTTGATGACTTATTTTAGCGGTTCTGATAGGGAATTAGGGTAAAATCAGTCATAAAAAATGCAATTATAGACACTTAAAATTCGTTTTGGACATAGAACCTGGCATATAAGCGAACAAGTGTTATTATTGTTCACAAAAATGTTAATCATTTCAGTCTTTTTTCGTCGATTATTATTTTGAACATAGCGTTTATCGGTAGCCTGCTTAATTCTCTATGATAATTATTTATTAACACCTAATGATCTCATAAGAAAAAAATGTCTGATTTCAGCCTTCTACGCACACACAAAAGAAAGAATAATATTCGTATCACAATAACAAAAAAAAAAAAAAAAAAATCCTGGCTAAATATCCTTAATATTATCCCTGTCTAGTGAACCGGAATGGAACGTGCAAATATAATACGTTCATCAAAATATAAGGCTGTGTTTATTCGAGAGAGCCGCCGCCTCTGGGATATCGCAAGTGGTCGCAACAAAAACATCGTTGGCGGGATCAAATAAATATTTGGAACGTTCTTATCGTTGTGTTCAAATGCGACGTTTAGGGCGAAGCCTTTTTAACTTGAAAAAAAGCCTCTTAACGTGTGAAGGATGACATAATAATAATTTTTATTGCGGATATAATATATTTTCTAGGATTTCATTTAGGAAATTTAAATGTCTCTTTAAAGTAGGATTTATTTTATTTCGTACAACGGTACCCCTTAGTATAAGCTATTATTGACTTCTCTCTATTTTATAAAACAGTTGAACTGAAATAACATGAGCTACTTAACCCATTTAGACCGAAGGTTTTTTTTCGCGATTTTTTTCTGAAATTTATATATGTTACATAAAATGGTCTAAATAAAAAATATTTTCACGTAAATTTTTTTTTATTTTTTTTAGTTTTCGAGATATAAGGTGTTCCGAAATCGGAACGCTAGGCTTATGGGCTACCTTTTTATGACATTAGAAGAATATACTGTTTTTTCGTAATTATTTGGTGACCACTAGATACTATAAGAAATTCTTTTATTATTCAAGTTATACATTTAATTCTTCGTCTTCTTCTTCTTAATCGACCCGTTTTGGCCCATTGCTGGACTTAGGCCTTTCCTCCAACTGCCATCCATATGTGTCCTGGGCATCCCTTATCCATGTGCGGCCTGCGATTTTGGCGATTTCGTCTGCCCATTTAGCCTGAGGCCTGCCAGCACCTACTCTGCCCTATCTGGGTTGCCACTTGACGACTTTCTTGGTCCATGTGTCCTTGGGAGTATCTGCATGGCCAGCCTATCCAAATTGTTAGTGGCAACCTTTTCACTCTCGAGAGTGAATTGCCTAATTGTAAAGAAGAAGAAGAACCTTTTCAGTTACATTGGCGACTTTGGTTCTCTCTCTAACCCACACACTACTTCTCCTATCCCTCAAAGAATCATTATTCACAATATATGTATCAAAAGTTATTATTAGCATAATTACTACTAGGTACTACAAAAATTACCATTACAAAAAACCACTCTTGATGACATATGATTGTACATTTGATATGCAAGGCAACATTGCATTTGTCACATTTATGTCGTGTTTTTATGGCATTTACGCCAGCATTACATTGGTCACAATTATTTCGTGTTTGCTTATTTTGGTTCACAATAATATGATTCAGACCATCTTATCTTGAGTCGATGTGGCACCTCTGAGATGGTCTTGCCTTTCTTCCAGTATCTCCAGGATAGCCGTGGGTCTCCAGATAAATCGACGCTATTAGGCGACGAATCTGCAGAAGATCTAATGGTCTTTCGTCGAATGTTTTGTGTAATTGCAAGTTAGAGGAGAGGACTATATCCAGCAATTGTCCCAGGTGGGCCGATGAAGAAGAAGAAAAATGAAATATATTTTAGGAAAATACATGTTCAATATATACATATGTTATGTTTTCTTAAAAAAATAAAGTTGTAACTAAAATAAATAAATAAACATCAATCTAAACATTCTTCACTATGGGGTTGGATTGAATGTGATTTGTACTCGTATGTGCCTAGCGTTTGAAAATCGGAACACCTGACTTTACAAAGCCATTATAACGACAATATCAATAATTTCGGTATATTGTAAATATAACATGGTAGCGTATATATAGTAGATTATTATTAGCAAAAATTGTATTCATAGGACCCAGAAAGCAAAAGTAATAAGTACCTAAGTTGAAGAAAATGGTGCGAAAATCGTCAAATATTATAGGTCAATATTTTAAAATATATCACGGCGTCTTTACAGGTCCAAGCAAGTTCAAATACTAACCCCAAGCAAGCGACACTATTATTATTACTCATTAGATACTTCTAATGTACTCTGGTGTTGGCATTAACAAGTAAAATAAAAAATACCACAACGAGTCTAGTGTTCCGAAATCGGATCACTAGGGTTAATTCAATAAATGTAAAAAATTTAAGTGATATTAGCAAAGTTCTTTTACTAAAATACCTTCTAAAAACATGAGCTACTGCTGAATTTATAGTATACATTTCCTTACGTAAAGGTACGTACAAATAATGTTTCACCGCCAAATTATTGTCACCGTCGCATCACAGGAAGAAATGCATAACAAACAGTTCAACTACAGTGGCCGGTCATAGTGAGCGTGGTATTCGTATTTTGCTTCAAAGTGTAATTCAAGTGACTTCAAGAACAAAAGGCTATAAAGGCCATAAAAATATTAAATTAAAACTATTAGGATAGGATCAAAGACTCAATATGCATAAAAGCAAAATCAATCTACGTAGTTACATAGAGACGTACTGCAACCCTTTCCAATGTGCTGAGGTATTGATTTTCCCATTGCTGGACACGCCGTTAGTTCATAAAAAATAAGGATAGTTTTCGGTTCGATAAAATTAAATATATTTCATTGATTTATTAAAGGTTTAAGACTCAAAATTTAACGAATATAAACAACCAATGACTTCTTCAAGTCACCAATGATGTTAGATTTTGAATGGTATTAATAAATCACTACGGACTTACGACCGTCACAGTCCGTCCAATTGAGTTCAGTATTTCTAATTCCTATGAATACACGTTCAATATCTGTTGCAAACATCACATTTGTATGAGTGCTATTTCAATGTTAGTATGTGTACCATTAGGGCTTACGACCTTCACCAATCATGATGGCTGGTTTAGCTGTGATCACCTTTACGTATACAACGTTCACCATTTTAAGTACACTGATTCGAATATTTTTCTCCCAGTCCCACGCTGGGGATTCGAACCACGGCCACTCGGACATCGTCCTTATTCTTACAAGCTTTTATGCTATTATCGATACATTCTACACTTGTTATAAAATTTTTGTTGAACTTATTGGCAATTCTATGACAATCATCTTCGGTTCCATCTGGAAAATCCACCATTGCAAGAGGGTTTGCTTTTTTACCTTTTAATACATACTTTATATTCATCCACATTTTACTAGGATTATTTTTACTATTTTGTATTCTACTTTTTATATACTCATTCTTTTGTATTTTTATATCTCTACTATATTAATTTCTCATTTTTTTTTATATTTCAACCATATTTCTGTTTTGCCAGTCAGCTTGAATACCCGGTATAATCCACCTCTTTCTTTACGTAGTCGTCTCAATTTCTCTGTGTACCATTCACATGTATTTTTCAATGTTATTTGCTTTACAGGCATAATTGCATTCACGAAATCTGTCATATTTGTCATCCTGAACCAATACCACATTTTTATGTTCTTCCTCCTCTAATGACTTGTTATTTTCTTCTCTCTTGGACTCTGATGGATATCTCAATGTTAGAGAGGATCTCTCAAATGGGTTTACCCCAAAATCATCATCAGTGGCGTCCATCATCCTTCCACAGTACAACCTGTACACTGTACAGTTCAATACAAGCTAATATGCTCACCGAGCTCTTTGTAATCTATGATATTAATTATTAAAAAAAATATATAAAAAAAGTCTCTTTGAATACTTAAACAAATGTACGCGCCTAAAGGTTAAGACAAGGCAGGCTGGCCGCGAGCGACAGGTTAACCGCCGAACCGAACGCTGATGTGTAGGTATACCTATGCCGCACCGCGCCGTGCACGCAACACGACACAATGTCACTGAAGAGTTATTATTTATTTTTAACACCTAACTATTCTATTAATAGATAACTTTAAATTTAATTGACTTTCACAATCCACACTTTTAATCTTTGTTTGTCACTTTATTTTCACATAAACTCACTTTTCTTCCTATCAAAAACATTTATTCAACACGAACAAAATTTACACGTCTATCCTGATTAACGCGAACCGAGCTACTGCATATATTACATCCGTATGATTTTTCTCCACTATGCGTTCGCATATGTCTCTTTAAATTTCCTGATTCATTGAATTTTTTGCGGCATATATTACACGCGTATGGTTTTTCACCACTATGCGTTCGCATATGTCTGTTAAAATGTCCTGATTTATTGAACTTTTTCCGGCATATATTACACTCGTATGGTTTTTCACCACTATGTGTTCGCATATGTATCTTTAAATGTCCTGAATTATTTAAATTTTTCCGGCATATTTTACACTCGTATGGTTTTCTCCACTATGCGTTCGCATATGTCTCTTTAAGTTTCCTGATTCATTGAATTTTTTGCGGCATATATTACACTCGTATGGTTGTTCACCACTATGTGTTCGCATATGTCTCTTTAAGTTTCCTGATTCATTGAATTTTTTGCGGCATATATTACACTCGTATGGTTTTTCACCACAATGTGTTCGCATATGGTTCTTTAAATTTCCTGATGCATTGAATTTTTTGCGGCATATATTACATTCGTATGGTTTTTCTCCACTATGCGTTCGCATATGTATTTTTAAATCACCTGATTGAGTGAATTTTTTGCGGCATATTTTACACGCGTATGGTTTTTCTCCACTATGCGTTCGCATATGTATTTTTAAATCACCTGATTGAGTGAATTTTTTGCGGCATATTTTACACGCGTATGGTTTTTCACCACTATGCGTTCGCATATGTCTGTTTAAATGTCCTGATTGATTGAAACTATTGTGGCATATATTACACTCGTATGGTTTTTCACCACTATGTGTTCGCATATGTATCTTTAAATTTCCAGATTGATTGAAACTTTTGCGGCATATATTACACTCGTATAGTTTTTCACCACTATGTGTTCGCATATGTATCTTTAAATTTCCAGATTGATTGAAACTTTTGCGGCATATATTACACTCGTATGGTTTTTCTCCACTCTGAATTCGCATATTACGTTTTCTTAAATTACCAATAACATTTCCTTTGACATTATTATTATCTTGTGGCTTTAAAGAGACATTTATTAAAAAGTTTTCTATTTCATTTTCTTCCAATTTGTAAATGAAGATTATTATATCACTCTCATATAAGTCATTATTATTTATGGATTTAGTATCCATTTTTAAGATATTTAAAAAAGTTTCTTTTACACGGATTTTACAAGTATGTAGGTATAAAGCTCAATTCTTAACTCAAAAATAGTCTGGGGCAAGCAGCAAGAATGACAGCATTGAGTATATGGGTGTAAAGTACGAGCGGCTAATGGCTAGACAACTTTATACCCCCCACTACCGCGCGACTGTTAGTGTTGCCAACAAGAAAATAAAAATGAATTTGCGTAAGAATAAATGCGTGAAAGTATGAAGCAAACATACTATTTCCCAGATTATCAAACAGTTGAGTGTGGTGAAAAATTTAGCAGATTTATCATGTTTGGAAAACAACAGCAATATTTTTTCTTTGAAGAGCGTAGAAAACACTAAAGAACCCCCAAATAAAAATATAAGCACTCACTTACGTTTTACTTCCACAAAACTGAAACGTGGTAAAAAAAACATTTTATGAACTTTACAGGAGAGCCATTTAAAGTTTTTTTTTTGGAAAAAAAATAATTATAAAAAAACAACTGATCGTATCAAAAAATGGTCTAAGAAGGACAAACCATAAAAAAATCAATACATATAGTGGTAATACTATCAAAAACAACAATTTAAAAGTGTCAAAGATACATGTCGCTTAATACAATTCGCCCTTTTTTCGGATTCAGTATAAATGACTCAAGTAACAATGGTATGACATATTAATGCAAAGAAAAACGTTTTAAGCGATAAAACTATTTTTATTCAGAGGTAGGCTAAACGATTTATGTGACATTGCTAAAATAAAATAGAAGCGGGCTATTTGTTTTAACTACAATTCGAAATTTAAACGGGGAGCGGCAAAATGACTTAAATAACAATCGGCATTATTAATGCATTGTTTGATATCCACATTCTAACAGGACATAATAAAACTTGAGGGTTAATAAAAAATAATATTTGTTGTTAAGCTAGGAATTATATTGGGATCATCATCATTGCCCTTATCAATTCCCGTTAATGAATATAGGGAGACACCCCAACACTGATATTAGGCAATGAGGCTTGTAGAGAGTGGTAGTCCATCAAATCTTTTGATGAAAGCATTTTTACATCTTGGGTATATAGGGTAAGCAGTACATCAACAGTAACTGGCCACCTCACTACTTTTTCTTTAAAAATAAGACGGGTGAAAATATCTGTTCTCTAATATCTTTTTTTTTTTTTTTACCCATCACGCCGTGTCCCGTAAGGGGTAGGCAGAGAGAATGGACCTCCACTCTTTCCTCTTTCTCTAATATCGATGCGCTGATAGCTCGTTTTTTCTACACGCTCTCTCAAAATTTCATTGAAATCGGCCATTGTTTTATTTGTGTTAGTTTTGTGCGATTTTTTCACGAGGTAAATAATCATTATTTGTAAAATATTAGTAACCCGTTGTCCATTTGTTAAGGAGAAGTGTTATACATCAAATGTGTTAACTCTTAATTTTTGTAAGTTTTTTGGTGATTTTATTATTTAATTTCGTAAAGAAGGCTTGTTTCTACAATATTCATAAAAATTAGGGATAAAAATAATGTATTTTTAAAATGATGACGAGGGGTGGCCAGCAATCAATCACCTTAATATGTCCATGGGACGAAAGGGAAATATACTTAGGTCACGAAGAAATCCTACAGATGAATCAAAAGAGGAATATGCGATCTGGAACATCCGGAAATCGAAAATTGTTTAAAATAATGTGAAGATGGTTTCGTGCCCGAGGGAGATATTTAAAGAAGAGTTTAGGGATTTTGGAAGTCAGTCTCCTAAATCCGCAATAAGACGAGCTAAATATCGAGACCGAGTTGGTCCCAGAAACCACGGAAACATATCAGGGTGGACACAATCTTTAATTTGACCAAAAGTTTTCAAACAGAGTGGGCAGAGCTGTGCGGTACTCGAGTACAAGTACTCGTAGATTGTACTCTGAGTACTTTTGGTGTACTCAGTACTCAGTCCACGAGTACATTTCTCTGTATTTGTACTTGTATTTGGTGCGTTTTTGAGCCTAAAATGTACTCGAGTACTTTGAATGTACTCGAGTACTTTTGAATGTACTCAAGTACATTGGTCTCGAGTACATTTTAAGTTCTCGAGTACATCTTTGGATTTATTGGAATACGTTAAACCTACTATGATGCGTAATTTGTATTTCATTTTGCAAGTTGAGACTTGTTAGGTGTCGTGGTAATTGGTAGTAAGTGTGGATGTACGGTTCTTGTTTTTAATTCGAGAGTGACGAAATTGTTGTTTTTAAAACCCGTGCATTATGATTGAATTGGTTATTTCAAATAACTTAATAAGTATTTACTTTTTAAAAAAGATGTTATTGAGGGATTCGTCACTTTATGGAGTATGGTCGGAAATCCTACTCTGCCATTGCTCCTTCACGTAAAAACTGAAGTAGATATATTATTTACATGAAAAAATTGTGATCTATGATGGGCTCTAATCTGTTGAAAAGAATAGAATAATAAAAATATATACTATAAAAATAAAACAAAAATTCACGACATAGATACTGAATATCCCATAAGTGATATAAAAATAGCAAAAATTTGTATGATTTAGACACAACAAAAAGAAGACGTTGAGATTGAGATGTTCAAGCAACTTGTAGAAAACGCTAAAAGGGATATGGGGCGGTAACTGTTTGGCCAGCAGAGTTATTTCAATCAAATCGAGTCAAAACTCCCTTTGAACTCCACTTAGGAGCATAGGGAGGCAACAAGAGCTCTCCATTGCGCTCGATCTTGCGCAATGCTTATGACCTCCTCCCACACCAAGTCCATTTCCCTCAGCTCTGCCTCGAAGGAACGGAACACGGTATGAGAGGGTCTTCCGCGTCTTCGAGACCCTGATGGGAGGAAAAACAGCGTGTTGGCCTGTCTCAGATTGGACGGGACCGGTTGACTGGAAAAAATTGCCTCAGGCAATAAGTTCCGGCGACTATTCTGACACCTTTGTATAGAAAAGTGTTATGTTATTATTATGTTAATTGTTTTTTTTTAATCTTTTTTATTTATCCTTGTACTAATGTGCACCACAACTCTACATATTATAATTTTTTATAATATAAATAAATTTTATTCATAATATAAATTTTATTAGGTCGGTTGGTTGTTGAACCAATTAAAAAATAATTGTTACATTATGTTTTGGCCCCATGACTGAATCATGTGCATGGAGGGTGCGCGTGATATTTTCATGTGGTGACCCCGCGGTTGAAACATGCGCAAAGCAGATAGAGATTTATCAAAGATTTGCGTTTAACTCATGTACTCGAGTACTTCGAACTGAGTACTTGTACTCAAGTACATTTTGTGCGTAGTACTTTTGTACGTAGTACTTTAGCATAGATGGTTTCCAATTTTTCCATCATTTCAAAAGATGCCTCGCAATTTTCTACTAGAGGAATAATTTTTACGTCGATAGACGCAGTCATTAAAAACATGGCGGCGGCGTCCTTTTTATCCCATTCTGCTCTTTTCTCTGACCATGTGGGAGCTTTTTCTGCTCCTTTCACATACTCGTAGAAGCCTTTCGCCTTCAACGCACATTTTATTTGGAATTTCCATTGTCTGAAAATTTGTCCACCAAATTTATTAACCTGCATAATTTCCGCCATTTTGAACACACTGCGTTTGTTTGATTTGTCTTTTTAAATAACTAAACTTTCTTCTTGTTATTACAACTTATCACTTCACAGTTGCGTCGGACTGAGCCCATAACCTGTTGAATTCTTTTGTGAATAAAAATCCAGTCCATACACATTTAAGAAACTTTATTTTATTTCATTAATAACATAAGCAGGTCTACAAACAGATTATTATAACCATAGTCTACAAACTCTATCAACATGAACATTGAACAGTTCTACCAACCAAGGAAGTGGTCCTCAGTGTCACTCCGCTCATCGTGAGGTGAGTTTTTTTTTGGGAATCGCATGTTTGGCTTTTCGACGAGATGAGATTCCAAAAAAAAAAAAAAAAAATCTTTCTTTATTTCTCACATAAAAAAATTTCGCAGACAATTTAAATATATAAACAACCAGATTATACAGATGATAGTTTAAAATAATATCATAAACGAGAAATCCCACAAGGCAGTGCCCGTTCGTGGGTATTACAGAAGTATTAAGTATCTAAAATTGATTTTTTTATTATGAAAGTGAAAAATGAAAATACTAAAATATATATGAAATTGTAATCAAAAACTAATCACATAGAGTGAACAAACAGATGCCTATCCAATCTAACAATATAAATATAAATAAACAATACTCAGTCAACACATTAAAACGTCCATTGTAAACATTTATAAAATAAAACAAATATAACCAAAAAGATTTAAAAAGAAAGGACCTATGTAGTTATATAAAGGTATAAATATCGATAAATATATATAAAAACAAAAGATACAAATCAAAAAGAGAGTATCACATTCAAAAATAAAGTAATTGAGATAGATTAAACAATTACAAAGCTAAAATAAAAATAAAAATAAAAAAATAAAAATAAAAAATTTGAGATAAAAACAAAAATATAATACAAATTAAAATATATGTAAATAATTAAGAGTTATTAAATGGAAAACTAAATAATGAAATTATTAGAGAAATATATATTTTAAGTCAACAGAATAAATAAATTATGGGTAAGAAATTTTGATAATGGTCAACACAGATATCCAGAGTCATTAGAACAAATAAAACCATGATAAAAAAGTATAAAAAATATAAAATAAAAACAAAAAATCGTGATGGTCGTCAAGTCATTAAGCAAATTGATAAAAAGACAATTTAAAAAGGTGCATAAACAATGTATCAAGTTATTACATAAAAATAAAAATAACGATCAAGACATTCACATCAGTAGAATAAATATACCCACATTACGTTACCCATGTGAAAGAATTTCGGGGACAGTCAATGAAATCAAAACAGGAAGCAATCCAACAAAAGACAAAAAGAAAGAAAAAAGTAGAGGTCAAATCAGCGGTGACTGTCACACTATAAAAAATAACCGCTAGGATCAACCCCGCACAACCATCTCTTTACTCTATTCAGAAAAGAATTATAACTCCCAAGATGCCTCAGATTTATAGGAATGGAGTTATATATTTTTGGGGCTATATAAGTAGCATTTCTCTGACCAAATCTGGTCTTACACTTTGGGAGCCTAAATTCGTTACCCAGTCTTATACTCGCTCTACAGTTAGCCGTTGTAGTGAATCCATTTGGGTTCTTCCTTACAAACTTAATACATTGGAGAAGGAATAACCTTCGAAGATCGTACAAATTTGACAACCGAAACAACTCATCAGTGTTAAACTTCATGGGTTTCTTATACATTATCTTTATAATCATCCTCTGCGCTCGGCTCAACGGAAGTAGATGAGCGTCGTAAGACCCTCCCCAAGAAACCATTCCATAGGTAAGCAAGGACTGAGTCAAACTAAAGTAAACCATGCGTGTCACCTCCAGTCTCACAACATCCGCCAGTCTCTTAAATACATACATCTGACTTCTAAGTCTCTTAGTAACATGGTCAATATGTCTATCCCACTTAAGTCGCGAATCAATGTAAACTCCGAGATACTTTGTACATTCAGCGCCCTGGACCAACATACATTCCTGACACTCACTTGTGCAAGTGTCGCTGTGGAATCTCAATGGTAGAATATTGGCGTTCTCCGGGGCTTTCCTCTTCGTTATGCAGAATGGTACGTATAAGGTCTTCTCCAAGTTAAGAGTGAGCAGGTTGCCCCTCAACCAACTACTCACAGTTCGCAAACAATTAGATGCATTTCGGTTCGTTTCTTCCCACGTACGACCACTGACCGTAATAGAAGTGTCATCAGCAAATGATATTATAAGGCCAGGGAGACTGATATTGCAGAGTTCATTGATGTATATTAGAAACAACACAGGACCCAGAACGGTTCCCTGTGGAACACCGTGGACAACAATCCTCTCAGAGCTGAAACAATCACCCACTCTAGTCTTTTGCAGTCTATCCGATAGATAACTTTGCATCAATGATAAGCATTTGCTTCCTAGTCCAATATGTCTCAGCTTTTCAAGGAGCAGGGCATGATTTACTGTGTCGAATGCCTTACGGAGGTCAAGGAAGATAGACAAAATGCAGTCCCCACGATCAAGTCCCTCCCCAATGAACGCAGAAAGCCTAAACAGTGCATCAGCGGTTCCCATTCCTTGTCTAAAACCATACTGATTTTTTGACAATGTGCCCTGTGTGTCCAAAAATTTCACCAACCTACCTTTAATAGCCCTTTCGTATATTTTTGAAATTTGGGATATTATAGTTATTGGTCTATAGTTATTTAGTAAAAGCGGGGACCCACCTTTATGGACAGGTGTGATGGTTGATTTTTTAAATTTTACGGGGAAAACTCCATTTCTAAGGGAAAGGTTCATTACAAAAGTCAGAGGAGCAACAACACACAGCTTAATGTACTTTAATACGTCAGGTCCAATTCCATCGTGGCCGATCGCAGATCCGCTTCTCAAGCCATCAATCAGATGAAAAAAAAGCATTTGAGTTCCAAAAAAAGCATTTAAAATGAAAATGTGTTGAGAAAAGCATTTAAAATGTAAATGCAAATGGGTGAAAAAAGAAACCATTTAAAATGCAAAATGGAAATGTACATTTTGCATTTCCATTTGAAATGGTTTTATTTGAAATGCATCACATCTCTGCATATATTACACTCGTATAGGTTTTCACCACTATGTGTTCGCATATGTATCTTTAAATTTCCAGATTGATTGAAACTTTTGCGGCATATATTACACTCGTATAGTTTTTCACCACTATTTGTTCGCATGTGTATCTTTAAATGTCCTGATTTATTGAAACTTTTGCGGCATATATTAACTTTTTTGCAATATTTTTACTTTTGCATTCCTTAATAGATGCCGGCATCATATTAAATATCTTTGGCACGTTGTATTCTAATGTTCTTTTACCGTACTTATTATTAAATTTGGGGACCACATACCCATCATTATACTTAAATCGAGTGTGATGCTTATGTCGCGGATTATTTTTAAATTCGGTTTTTGAAAACTGGTCAAGGACCATTCTCTGCCAGAACAAGCCTTTAGCTGATAAAACATTCAATTTTTTAAAATATAATGAAATATTATTCCGCGCCGCGTTGCAAACCTGCTCCCCCACTACTAGTCTTAAAATCGATTTTTGTGCTAACATTACCCTTTTCAAATTAGTATTAGTGCAATTGCCCCAGCTGCCAATACCATATCTAATCAAAGATTCAGCCAAAGACTTGTATACAGTAATAAGTGTGGACCTAGGAACAAAATATCTTATTCTATAAAGCATAGCAGCAATTGATCTTAACCTTTTACAAATACTATTAACATGTATGTCCCATTTAAATCTATTGTCTATATTTAGTCCCAGATACAGCATTGATAATCAAGCCGCAATCATGCGACCATCGAACCAATATGTCATAGTCGTACTGCAACAATTTGCGAGCCTCCATCTCATCCCGATGCGATACCACAAGGGCCGTGTCATCGGCATAAACAAAATATTTACAGTGGCGAAACAATACTCTCATACATGAAACAAAAATTACATACAGAGTAGGGCCCAAAATTGAACCCTGCGGTACACCTGTCAGAATATCTTTTTTCTCACTCAAATGATTACAAATTTTTATAGTAATTTTTCTCTGTTTCAGGTAGTCCTGAAACAGCTTCAATACAGGACCCCTCACACCAATGCGCTCCAGCATATCAGACAATTTGCCGTGATTGATAGTATCAAACGCCTTAGAATTGTCGACGAACAGCACCAGAACATGTTTTCTATTATTTAGTTCTGAATTTACGTGACTTGAAAACTGGCTAAGTAATGTTTCTGTGCTTCTGTTCTCCTGGAACCCATGTTGAGAGGGGTCCATTAAATTATGCTCCTTCAAATATGCACTTAATCTTAACAACAGATATTTCTCCATGATTTTTTCAATAATTGGGAGAATACTTATTGGCCTATAATTCTTTATCTCATTATGTTTTTCATTTTTATAAATTGGCATATGTTTCTTTAAATAACCCGATTGATTGAACTTTTTGGGGCATTTATTACACTCGTATGGTTTTTCTCCACTATGTGTTCGCATATGTCTCTTTACATCAGCTGATTCATTAAACTTTTTACTGCATATATTACACTGGTGTGGTTTTTCACCACTATGTGTTCGCATGTGTATCTTTAAATGTCCTGATTTATTGAAACATTTGCGGCATATATTACACTCGAATGTATTTCTCCACTATGCGTTCGCATATGTCTCTTTAAATCACCTGATTCATTAAACTTCACCACTATGTGTTCGCATATGTTTCTTTAAATAACCAGATTGATTGAACTTTTTGGGGCATTTATTACACTCGTATGGTTTTTCTCCACTATGTGTTCGCATATGTCTCTTTACATCAGCTGATTCATTAAACTTTTTATTGCATATATTACACTGGTGTGGTTTTTCACCACTATGTCTACGCATATGTATCTTTAAACTTCCAGATTGATTGAAACTTTTACGGCATATATTACATTCGTATGGTTTTTCACCACTATGTGTTCGCATATGTCTCTTTAAATCACCCGATTGATTGAACTTTTTGCGGCATATATTACACTCGTATGGTTTTTCTCCACTATGTATTCCAATAATATGTGCATTTAAATGTTGTGATCGATTGAACATTTTGCGGCATATATTACACTCGTATGGTTTTTCACCACTATGTGTTCGCATATGTATCATTAAATCACCCGATTGATTGAACTTTTTGCGGCATATATTACACTCGTATGGTTTTTCACCACTATGTGTTCGCATATTATGTCTCTTTAAATCACCCGAATGTTTGAACTTTTTGCGGCATATATTACACTCGTATAGTTTTTCACCACTATGTGTTCGCATATGTATCTTTAAATTTCCTGATGCATTGAATTTTTTGCGGCATATATTACACTCGTATGGTTTTTCACCACTATGTGTTCGCATATGGTTCTTTAAATTTCCAGATTGTTTGAAACTTTTGTGGCATATATTACACTCGTATGGTTTTTCACCACTATGCGTTCGCATATGTACGTTTAAATGTCCTGAATTATTTAACTTTTTCCGACATATTTTACACTCGTATGGTTTTTCACCACTATGTGTTCGCATATGGTTCTTTAAATTTCCTGATGCATTGAATTTTTTGCGGCATATATTACACTCGTATGGTTTTTCACCACTATGCGTTCGCATATGTACGTTTAAATTTCCTGAATTATTTAACTTTTTCCGACATATTTTACACTCGTATGGTTTTTATTAGTATTTCGGTGTTCTTCTCGACAACCGAATGTATTAAAGAAAACACAATATCTCTCACTTGATAATTATATTATTACTTAAATAAAAAAGTACAAAATATTCACAAGTCACAAAAAAGCTCTTATCTCTCCAATCGATAGTCTCAGAATAAATCACTTTGATTTAACAATAATCACCTCCTAGTGATTATTGTTCCCACTTTAATTATTTAATTTTAATGATTATTAAAATAATCGCCCTCTATAGAATATTCATACTATACAATGGTTTGCTCCCTAGCATAATCACAATATATTACACTCCACTATGTGTTCGCATATGTCTCTTTACAGCAGCTGATTCATTAAACTTTTTACTGCATATATTACACTGGTGTGGTTTATCACCACTATGTCTACGCATATGTATCTTTAAACTTCCAGATTGATTAAAACTTTTGCGGCATATATTACACTCGTATGGATTTTGACCACTATGTGTTCGCATATGAATCTTTAAATTTCTTGAATCATTGAATTTTTTGCGGCATATATTACACGCGTATGGTTTATCACCACTATGCGTTCGCATATTATGTCTCTTTAAGTTTCCTGATTCATTGAACTTTTTGCGGCATATATTCGTATGGTTTTTCTCCACCCTGAATTCGCATATTATGGTTTCTTAAATTACGAATAACATTTCCTTGTGGCTTTAACGAGACATTTATTAAAAAGTTTTCTATTTCATTTTCTTCCAATTTGTAAATGAAGATTATATCTCTCTCATATAAGTCATTATTATTTGTGGATTTAGTATCCATTTTTTAAGATATTTAAATAAGTTTCTTTTACACAGATTTTACAAGTATGTAGGTATAAAGCTCAATTCTTAACTCAAAATATATAAATAGTCTGGTGCAAGAATGACAGCATGGAGTATACGGGCCAATGCCACCTATAGTTACAAGCCGCGAAGTAGAATTTGACAGATGGGAAACAGCTGATATAGCTAGGCCTATCCATAGATTAGGGGTACAATATGTCATATTGGCCCAAGATTTGTTCATGAATGAATGTGCATAAATTATCATTTTTATAATTGTTAAAGTTGAATATTTGAATGAATTCTATACAAAATTAATTTTCCTTATCGATATTTAATTTTGTATCTCAGACATTTCTCATTTTCAGAGTAAATTGATCAGCAATTATTCATAATATACTTACATAAATTTTATGCAGTCCTGTATTTCCTATTGTTTAAACATTTCCTCCATGAGTATGAGGTCAAATATTCCCAAATATATAAATAATACTCTTCCTTAATAAGTCTTAGTGAAATTTAATCCTTCATTTACCAACTTTGTCTAATCTGAGAGGGCATTGCAAAACTGAGAAGGAAACATCAAGTCCATAACATAACCCACTTGGGAATCGAACCCAGGACCTCTTGATCAGAAATTGGCACCTAAGTAGGTAACTAGTCTACTAAAGATGGTGCACTTACTAGGCAGCGAACTGGTGGGCTACCAAGGAATATTAAACACAGATATAGGAATTCAATAAAAGCTTTATTGTTAAATTATGAACCTACAAAACAATATACATTTACATTTTACAAAGATAATTCCATAATACATACAAAAACTTAAAAAAAAGAAACATACTCGACTGGGTGTAAAGGGCCCAGTCAGCATTGTGTCAGTCAAATTTACAGCCAAACAGTAAGGGTTCCAGAAATATGAACAGTTATAAACAAATACATTTATACGAGAATCATACCCGACTGGGGTGTAGAGGGCCCAGTCGGCATGTTGTCAATCAAATTAAAATCTTATGAATACAGCCAAACAGTAAGGGTTCCAGAAATATGAACAGTTATAAACAAATACATTTATACGAGAATCATACCCGACTGGGGTGTAAAGGGCCCAGTCGGCATGTTGTCAATCAAATTAAAATCTTATGAATACAGCCAAACAGTAAGGGTTCCAGAAATACGAAGTCAAACAGAAAGGGTTCCAGAAATACGATGTCAAACAGAGAGGGTTCCAGAAACATTAACAGTTATAAACAAATACATTTATACGAGAATCATACCCGACTGGGGTGTAAAGGGTCCAGTCGGCATGTTGTCAATCAAATTAAAATCTTATGAATACAGTCAAACAGAAAGGGTTCCAGAAACATGAACAGTTATATATACAAATACATTTATACCAGAATCATACTCGACTGGATGTAAAGGACCCAGTCGGTATTTTGTCAATTAAATAGAAACCTTTAGAATAGAGTTTAACAGTAAAGTTTAAAGAAATACCGAGGCTGCAATTATACCTACATTTGTTCTGGACTGAGTGTTCAGGGCCCAGTCAGCATTTTTTCAATTATATTAAACCTTAAGAATAGATAAAAATAATTTAAGGGTCTAGAAATAAAAATATTTACAGTGCTTACAGTGGTCTAGAACTAAAAATATTTACAGTGCTTATTATAATAAAAATTAATAACTTAAACTTAAACAAACTAAATAATGAACAGTTACATAAATGTTTTCAATTTTCTTTTCTTATATTTTTTCTCTATGGTGTCATTCGTAATTTTAGAGAAATTTGATAGTAAAATATTTGAAAACGTTTTTAAAATAGGTGTATAAATCTTAAGAAAATCTGTTCCGCAAGAGCATGTACCATTCAAATTAATATATAGGTACATTATTTTTCTGGATACTTAAAATTGTTAATTCCATTAGAAGTTTCTTATGGGCGTTGTAACTAATGAATTTTCTAAATAAAACATTGGTATTTATGACAAATTCAAAAATAGAGCACATATGATTAAACAAGAACCGAACAGAATCTGAAGGCAATACAAGACCTCCTTTTTGTAAGTAATCAAAATATGAATCACAAAATTGTGATCCTTTTGACTCCATAATTAAATTAATGCAATGCAAACAGTTATTTTTTATTATTTTTTTTACACTGTGGGCTGCGTATCCCCCAACATAATTTGAAACCGAAACATCCAAATCACACACTTCCAAATAATTGCTTGAGAATATTTCATCAAACTCTTCTAAATTAAATGAAATAGGTGTAATATCATTACTGATGGTTAAGTCTTTCACTGACAGGGAAGTTTTGTTTAAATTTTTGAGTAAATTACGAATTCTGATTTTTTTTTTCAGCTTCTTGAATTTCTGTGATAGATACGTGATAGTTGCATCCAGACAATCTTCGGTATTGTCCAAATCTATCCTCTAACTTATCTGTTTGCAATTTCCCAGATAAAATATATTTTATCTGGAACTTTTCAAAAGAATATTCAATAAATTGAATGAAGGTAGCTATGCTATGTGTAAGAGCAAAAAACGTATCTCTTGTGAAATAAGTTCCTTCAGGCATCTCATTCCATTTATGCAGCCACTGCAAAATTTGTTTAAGGAACTCCACTTGTTTATCCGAGCAGGAAAAATGGGTGAACTGTATTCGTTCCGCTTAAGTTTACCTTTTAAAAAACTTTTGACGTTCATTAAGTACATCCCACCACCAACGGATGATTTCCAAGTATTGGGAAGTACCCATGTACTTTTCAAAACATTGCAATCCGGCAATAGTAGATGGATGAAACAGATTATCCACTAAAAGAACATTCTGCTTCTCCAAATTGTTGGGGTAGCAAGTTTTGTTATTCAATTTGAAAGCTTTCTTACCAACATTGTTTGCTTCAGATTCATATAACTCTTGTATGTCTTTAAACTTAGCCACCAACACCTTATCGCTATCAAAATCTGGCCATTGAAAACTTTTATCTGTATTTTTCAACCCAATCCAATTGTTCCTTATATTTTTAAACAAATGTACAGTGTCAAATAATAAGAATATTTTAGCACTAGAATTATTTGGATTCGGGAACCACGTATTGGATGAAAGCTCCTTAAATAGTCCCTGATTTACCCTATTATTATCCGTTATGATGCAAGTCACCAAAAATCCATATTTTTGCACCACTTCGATCACTTTGAGTGTGATATCCTTTAACTCCTTGGAAGAGAGTGCACTCACCGGTAACAACCTGACAACATCCTTGTAACTTCCGAAATTCGAAGATATCATGAACGTCTGAATTGTTTTCGCAATTCGCGTAGAGGTTGTTGTATCTGGATTCTCGGCATATCCACGGAGACTTTCACATTTATAATCTACTTTGGAATTTAAATATATTTCATCAATCAAAAGACTGACACATTTATCGTTGGTGGATAAATCAGCTGATGCCAATTTTAAATAATTTTCATTGTTTTCTGCACTTGTCGGAGAAATATGAAATGATGAACTTATATTTTGTAGATACCGTTTAGTGGGTAAAACAAAAAAAATCTCTTAACAAATTATATGCTAATGCAGAATGTGAATACATTGTAAATGCAAATATGATTGTTGACGGATTGTAAATTTTTCGTTTTGATGAGAGCATTTTAATTTGGTCAGCAACCAGCTCCAAATTTTTCCTATTTAACTCTCCATCAAATTCTGAATCCTGTATACACATTTGGACAAAGTAGAGAGCTTTAGAAAGAAAAAACATCGCATCACCAGAGTCACTTTCAATGTCATCACAATATTTATATCGATTCAAAAGATTTTCAATCTAAGACCAACGTTCTAGTTTTAAATTTTTAAGATTTAGCCATTGCAATGAATAGGGTGATAGTTCTTTTGTTTTGACACACACTTTAATACACATTTCACTTGACACTAAAACTGATGTCAATATTTTTAAATCATAGTCAGCAGAATCACAGTCATTTAATTGATAAAAATATACACCACACTTTACACGATGAACATTCCAGCAGTCCACTTTTATTTGTTTTTCCAATTTCAAATTGAATTTTTCCACGAATATATCATAATTCGGAATCATGTCTGCCTCCATAAATTTCACAACATCTTCATCATGCTTTTGTTCCACTAACAATCTTCTCCTCTCTGGATTCTGTCTCTCTTTCACTGGTTTCTTAGAAAGATATGATGGGACGTTGGAAAAAATTTTGGGTATAGCTCCTTTCTTGAGACGAAAAACTTTGAGATCAATGTCTTTAACACACCCATCACCATCTATATACGTAAGATTTTTAGTAATATCATCGTCGTGAAAGTGCTTTATGCACACTACAGAGTAGCTTGTGGGAGTCCAATTCTTCCTAGGAATAGCACGCAGCCATGCCTTTTTCATATCTTCCTCCTTGGGAAAAGAAAATGTACGTTTTGCAGACTCCAACTTGAGAGTGCTGGCATAGTTGGACTTGCATCCAGGAATACAACATTTCATCGGCATCTGAAAAGATTGAAGCAATTTAAAATCGATCAGTAATACTACACATATAAATTGCGACTTCAAACTAACTTCATAACGTATATTGTATTGGCAACAATATATTTATAAATCATTTATTGAGAAATGCTCAATAACCAAGTGTTTATATAGGTACTGCTACCTACACATAACCTAAAAAGTATAATTCAAAATAAGGCTTTAAAATTTAAATTTATTTATTTTTTTAGTGAAATGCGACATTTAAAAGTGTTATTCTAAATAAGTATAGCATACTACACACTTTAACAAAGCAATAAAACTAACACGCGAGTATTTTGACAAAACATTTTAGTAAACACGTGTCACTTCAACTTACCTTTGAATTTTCTCTCGAATCAGCCGAATAGTATTTAAAACAATTTTGTGAGGTTGTTAAACAATGATTTGATAATTCAAACTACTTATTATTGCTTAAAAAGCATTTAAAATAGGTTAAACGATAACACAAACTGACTACTAACACCAAAACAACAGCACGCCAACAGTACCAAAACAGGACTAGCTTCTATGCATTCAAAATTTCGATAGTTCAAGAAAGTAGGCCCACTCGCCCGCCATCTTGGATTCTATTTCACGGCTTTATCTATAGAAGGCATTGATACGGGCGTAAAGCATAGATTTTTATATATAACTACCGTGTAAAGTCACTGCCTTCTATCACAGAACAATAATACCCTATTACAATGACCAATGACATAGGGCGCGAACACGTAGAAAGCCGATTCCGACACCTGCCGACCGGCGCAAAGAATGTTTCTATGCATTTGAATGGACGTGCGCACAATAAAAACAGGGGCCCGCTTTCAGGCACTAGCCTGCGATGCGGGGAAATTTACCGGAATGAATTGGACATTCTTTTTTGGGCAGGCAGACGCTGGTTCTGTCATTTTTTTCTCTTGTTATTGTGTCAAGTGTCATGTCGAGTCGTCAAAATATTATTATAACGCGATGGATACCGGGAATTTTATTGTCGCGGTTTTTGCTAAAACTCATATTTAAGATAAACGAAACAAATTGCACATCAATAAAAAATGCCGTAGACAAAAATGTTGGAGAGAAATCTCGATTGGTAGGTTTTAATAACAATTGACATTCAGTGTGTTTATGTATCTACATATTGCAGTAACACATGGTTTTTAAATAAGAATGTGTGGATATTATTAGAGACCTTAAAGATCTTGCATGGGCATCACCACATTCCCAGCTTCAGCGAAATGTGAACAATGAATCAGGTCACGCACCTGAGGAAACACGAGCTTACTCGAAGTGAACACAAATACACTTTTGACGCCTTTATAAGACGAGTATTTGAAGAATAATTATTGATTTTGATTGATCTAGATATGGGCACATCAGCTATAAACTGCTCGCCTATAGCTTATTTGAATTATACAGTTTCTCTAACCTCCAAATTCAGTTGTAATGAATTTGTAAGAAGCGCCCACAATAGCCTGTAAAACTATGGAATAAAACTGTTTGTAATTTTAAAACGTTTTATCCTGAATGTTTTTGAAATGTTATCAATCTTTGAAAACATGTATTGCAACAATAACTTTAGGAAAATTAATTGGAAGATATATCTGTCCAGTGATAAACTCACCCTCTGTATATTTATTGTATAGAATTTTATTGTTTTGTAGAAATTTATAATGAATCATTCTTATTTCAATAACAACTTATTAGGTACATGTAATGGTATTTTCATTCACCTAAATTGCCGGCCAAACTCTGGAGAAATCAAATTTTTTTGTTCTCGTTGTGTCGTTTCTCGCGCGATATTTCTTTCTCACTCGCACTTATGCGGTCGTCATAGTGTACCCCCTCTAACTAACACGCTCAGTGCTAAAAATCTTGCTACAGTACATAAATGGCCGTACTATCAATCGCTCTTATATCTTAGAGATATAGTAAAACCGAGGCAGTCAAGTGGAAATCTAAGAGGTCCAAATACACATGCAAATATTGTTTTAGAATCCCCAAATGATAGTTTCCTGTCTTCTCAACTCCCAAGAGCTATCAGTGAATTTCCAAATACAGTCTTCTTTACGGTCGGAGCAGGAAGACATGCCACATATATCTGCAAGCATTCCGCAGTTGCAGGAAAAGATGCATGTCATCAAATATGTAAGTATGACAAGTCATTACTCATTAGATATTATTATTATTACTATTAATGTTATCAGACAGGCAGCTATAGCAGAAGTTAAGAGTATCTCCAAGCAAATAAAGATTAAAGATCAACTATTATTATTTAGAAGCAGGTTGCAAAAATTAGTAAAAGATTGTGTATACCAGTCAACATTTCCTACTCTATACTTCACAAGGGATTTTTAACAATCACGCAGTACAAGTGTTCTCAATAGAGATATTAGCGAAGATGTTTATTTGGAAGAACATTATTTAGAAGAAGTTTAATTTGTATGGAGGTGATTGGTAGTCCAGTGGTATCAGTCGATGGCTTGCATACTGAAGGTCGTAGGTTCGAATCCCGGTGCGGACCATTTCTACTTTCACGACGATGTCAAAAGTGTATTTGTGTTTGCTTTGAGTGAGCCCATACTCATATTTTTAAATATATAGGTGCATATAATTTTTATTCATGATTGTTGCTTTTATTTCTATATTTGTATTGTCTTTCTTTGTTTTATGCCATATTCATAAACAAGATGTTTTACTGTGTTTTGCAGAAAGTGCTTGGTGATGCTCGCATTTATAGGAGAAATCACACCATCTATAGATGAAATTCCGCCACCTAAATAAACAGTTTACCTTTTGATTCGACAGAGGGATGGATATCAATTTATTGTTCATTTCACACAAAACCTTATTTCATAGAGGATTGCACATAATATCTTACACACTCCATTTGCAGACACGGCTATTTAATTATTTTTTGCACCTTGGTAACTTTTTAAATATCCTTGTTACAAGTTTATTTATCATTATAATTTTGTGGAGAAAAGCAAGGCTTTTTTTATTTAATAATGAATCGAACCTTCCTTTCTCAATTTCATGTGATGTCAAATTAATATCAGTAAGTACAAGACTGAATAAATTCTTACCTCTATTCTAAAACTCGTATTTAATTTCTATACTCAAGCCGAGCCCTTTTCCCTATAAGAAAACCAAACTATCTAACTTTCTCTAAAAGTCTACCCTCCTTATTATTCAAGCAAGACCATAAGAGCTCAAGGACTTAGTGACATTCTTGAGGAGACCTTTATAGTTCTATCATAAAATGATTCAAACATGAAGCGCTTTTCAGAGACTACCGTCTCCATTCAATCAATTGTTTAATATTCCATAACACAAGTTTTTCTTTATAAGGAGGGTAATATATTCATTGAAATGAAAAAAATGTGTAGTTTCTTTTTTTTACTGTAGAGCTGTAGACAAAGAAGTCCCACTGTGTGAATAGATAGAGATATCGCCCAGTTAGAGCATAGGTTTCCAACTATGAAACGATTAAATTTAAATGGAACGTAACTTAACTTGTCTGCTTGATTTGTGTAACTTGACTTATTTTTTAATCTTGAATTACTTCTCATTGAATATATTTTATTATTTTTATTTACTAGATCTGAGAGTCTCTCCCATGTCTCTCCTGTCTGACCACATGCACGACATTTATCTATGACATTAGGTATTTTCTATATTATATTATTATTATTAGGTTCCTTACGGTTCTTTGCTCAGTCTTTTTGTACCAAACGACGGACATATTATGTTATCAAGGGTCTTACTAACACTGTATAGAGCCATTGAATATAATTGGAGGATAAATATGTTTCCTATCTGGATTTTTTGTTAAGAGTACAATAAAGAAACCTATGACTTTTTATGAACTTTGAGTGGTGCTGGGGGTATCACCTACTTATTATATATTAGACTATTTTGCTGCTTTGGAGATAAATTCAGGTATCACCTACTTATTATGTATTAGACTATTTTGCTGCTTTGGAGATAAATTCATAACTTTACCCTACTTTTATACTTTTTTTCTATAACATGAAATATCAATGTAATTGCCACTTGCTAACCTGATCGAGAAATCGTTTTTGTGTACTGTTAGTCATGACTGAATAAGTGTATTTTTGTATAGGTATTTTCATTAATTTACCATTATTATTATAGAGTGAGAAAGTTAAAAAAACATTAAAAGGACAAAAATTATTTCTTATCAACATAATGAAGCACTAATGCATGCAGTTGATCTCATCGAGCAGTTAACTTTATTTTGAGAAACAGGAAAGAATTCATATTTCGAAATTGTACTAGGTGAGTAATCTAGGAACTACTTAAATAAATAAATAAATCTTTATTGGATATAAAAAAATAGTGTTAATGCAATTTTGAAAAACTACCAAAAGGCGGACTTATTACTGCAAGCAATGTCTTACAGCCAACCTCAACCCACTTCATGTTCATGGATAGCCAGTGATAAAATAAATCCAAATTTAGCATCCTTAACGCAAACACATCGAAAATTGCACCATAACACATCCTGGTGTACGGGTAGGTATCTTTCCTTGTCGTTCTTTAACTTTGCAAACCAATTACGGTATCCGCCATGTACAAACCGATCACAATTAATGGGATGAACGCTTGTAACTTTTTATTTTATTGATGGGCACTAGATGAGAAAAAAATCATAACCTGAAAAGCTTTTATTAACTTTGCTCAGTTATTAACTTTGACAAGATCACAAGCATAGATAATATAATAATAATAATAATTTATTTTTCAACAAAAATGTACAGAGTATTGCCGAAATACAAATATAAACAAACAATACATATTAATGCTGCAGCAGCCTCACTAGGTTGCCCTGTATCGAGGCGTGCTGCGAATAATATACACATTAGTATGGAGTATTTATAATATACACATAGAGTATGGAGTATTTAACACAGATTGCTCGACCACAAACAAATTTTGCCAGCGTTCTCTGTGTCCGTGTACCCAGCACAAATTTAGGCGGGCAACGGTTTCATGCAACCGGAAACCCGCCACCCGCTTTCTACGTGTTCTCACCCATAGGGAAGAATGTCGACTTCATACAAAATACATGCGGACATGACGCCGACGCCAGCACTCCGCAAAGATCTCACGGAATTTCGTTGAACTAAAATTGGCGGTAAATTTAAAAATCCCAGACCATTTCTGCAGGCGGGAAATTTGAAAATCATTTCATAAATTAGGTATTGGGTGAAATATTACTAACATCCAAAATGGCACAGAATTAAAATAAGAATTTCTTAAAAACAATGCAAATCTGTGAAATTCCTATTAATAACGCTATACCAAAATATATGTTAGCAATACTAATTCTTAGAAATAATACAATACAAATTACCATTATCAATATACCTCTTTATTTCAATTGACATAAACAAAATTTTAAATTATTAAATTCAGTAGTCAAAAGGCAGAAGGGGTCATCTGCAATTTTTGACGTTTTTACATTTTCTTCTACAAGTTGATAGAAATGATCATATTATTATTTACAAGCTGGCAAAAGGATATAACCGTCATGTGCATAGAAACAAAACTGCAGAAGGGGTCATCTGTATGCTCGAAAAATTGACTTTGGCAAAACAAACCATTTGCAAATATCTCCTTTTGCCAGCGTATTTAATTAATTTTTTTGTTACACGTTGAGGTTTAGTAAGCTGGCAAAAGGGTGCATCTGACAGATGCACCCTTTTGCCAACTTACTAAACTTACAAATCATACAGATGACTCCTAACGTAAGATTCTAAACACACATTACTTATTTATTTATTTATTAATGTGTACATAGTACAGTTATTAAAATAGAGGTTCATTATTTGACTGCATGCACATCTGAAGGTCAAGGTGAAATATCACGACAATTCGCGCCCCTTATTGTTATTTTAATGTCGTTTCGTGCACTTTGGCAGTTGTGTATTTTCGATTACTTAAAAGTTTAATTCTAATAACAGAACACTCGGTAGTTATAGTTATCACTAATTGTGCTCATTAATATAATGTGGAGTAGCTATTTACTTGCACTAACAATGTCCAAACGATTGCAGTGGTTAAAATCTAAAAAAATACATATTTATTATATTCAGGAAAGTTCTAGATACGATCCTATATCCAGCAGTGGAGGTATGACTGAGAAGAAGAAGAAGATGAAGATAACTTTACTGGATATCTATTATTTGCTAAAGTTATATGAGGAAAATAATAATTGAAATTGCGAAAATAAGAGGAAATTGTGTGTGGCAATAGGAGCCATTACAAGATACGCTGTCTTATTAGGATGCCATAAGGGGGCATCTGCACGTTGAAAATAAACATTATTTTTTCTAAACACTGTAACAAAAAAAATATAAAGCAAATGATTCACATTTTGTAGATCTATAACATATGAAAAAATTAGCTGCCAAAGTTTAACAGTTTTGAAATTGTATATTTATGAAAACTTTAAATTGCTCTCCTGCAAAATTTTATAAATGACAGATAACCCCTTCTGCCTTTTGACTACTGTATTACATACCTATACACTGTTGTGATGATTTCAGGCAAAAGGCTTTTCGCTACCTACCCTAAAAGAGGGTAGCGATGTTGTCACGGTTGGATGAACATCGTCATCGCCATTTGGCGTGGATGAACACAAATTAACAGATCAGGCTTTGGAGGCAGTCATGGATAATTATTCTCCAAACATATTCTTTTTAATTTGAATAATTTTAATGTTTCATCTTGATAAAATTTTAGATATTATTGTAAAAGAGTCTGTTAATAAAATCTAAAGATATAAAAAAAAATGTTGGGTTAGTTCGAACACTTAACTCGAGATTGGCTAAAGAGATTTTTATTACTTTTTAAGTTTACTGGATTCTTCTCCACTCCGGATAACAGAATGACTAATAAAACAGCGAAAAATAGATAGAAAATAATCCATAATATAAAAGAAAGTCGGGTTAGTGCGAACACTTATGACTCAAGATCGTATCTGAACAGATTTTTTTTATGCTTCTTCTCCGCCTCGGATAACAGAATAATTTCTAAAATTACATAAATGGATAGCAAATAATATACCTAGTAGTTTAAGTTAGGTTATGTTAGTATGGAACGAATTAACTGACAACAACGCAATCTCTGAAAAAATCCATATAACAACACAGTTTTTATTTACTTGATAAATTTGAGTTTCAAAACATTGGTGCGCAGATTTTTTCTTTCAAGCTTTCGAAAATATTTTTTTAACATTCAAACATATTTTAAACATATTTTTGTACAAATTCGAAATCAATATGCAAAGTATGGACTACAGGACAACGTCTGTCGGGAAAGCTAGTTTGGGATGATTACTATACTGGGCAAGCAACCTTTTGACGTTAGTTGAATATATTCCTTCTTACTTTACGGATCCGGCCGCGAATATATTTTTAAGGCGGGGCCATTTTTATTTGAACGGCTTAGACTCCCCGCACATTGAAAATTTGTTTTGAGGAGATTAATCTGTAATGTACATCAGTATAATACGCGAGCGGCTCCTGACTTAAGAAATGATTTGCCTAGAACCAATAGAAAACGAAATGGCTTCAAATACACTGCTACATTGCTCTATAACAGGATATCAAAGGACATCAGAAGCTTAAAGAACATAAAGGAGTTTACCAGGAAAATCAAAGGTCTTATCAAGAAAAACATGATATAGAGAGTGGTAAGGATGGTGGGTGGATAATTTACAGTCCGGTGTTAAAAAGTGATGTTAAGTGAATTACATAAATATGTGTGTAGTGTATTCATATATGACATAAATTGTAATATATTTGTTGTATCTTAACGGCCTTCTGAAACCAGCAGATTCTACCTGCTGTTTGAGGGTTTCTTTACAAATAAATAAAATATTTCATATTTCAATCTGCTGTAAAACTGATTTGTATGTATGTCAGCGCGCAGAAGAAACCATCAGACTAAATAGTTTGATGATCATATAAATCAAGTTTGCTGCGGATTAAATTAATTTGAAGTGTGCGGAGATAATTAGTAATTACTGTCTCATTAAATTTTGATAGGAATGTATTCATGTAGTTATTTCGTTAACGATGTTCACAATCATGGCAACTGACAAGATTTCAATACAACAAAATAAACCAACATTCATTATTTGGTAATCCTCTTACGAAAGTAAAAACCATCTTTACAAAAAGATAACAACAAGAAATAATATAATTTAGCCAATGGAGAAAATAAAAATGTTCCTATCATTATTAATCCAGCCCTTTCTTAATAAGCCCATGTTTACGGAGTATACAGGCTGTAACATAAGCCCCTTCGGATAGCGGAGTTATTTATAACTAAATTAATATGATCTCTTACGTAATAATGTAAATATTTCAAGTAAAACACATCTTAAAATAAAACATCATAGCATTCTGAATGACAGTTGTTTTCAGCCCAATTGTGCTTTTTCGTGACAATTAAATTGTAGTTATGGTTTGACAGAGGGTGAAATTTAAGGGTCCGTCCATGAATTATTCATTTCATGGAAGGAAGATAAGTCACGCGTATATAAAATAGCCTCAATTTCTAATTTATGCACCTATGAATTACTTTTTGACACGTTTTGAGAATTGCATCAGTGGAATAGTAAATTATTAGTTAGAATTAAGTCTTATCCAGTTGAATGAAATCCAGATCTTTAGTTCAGACGTGTAACTATGGAAAGAGTAGAGTGGGTAAATTATATGTATCTACATAAGGATATCTAAGAAAAAGTTCGTCTATCGTATTCCGTCTACAAATCTAATTAACAAGACCGAAAAAGAAACTAACAAAAAAAACTTAGGTATTTAATTTCCTTCACTTCACCTTTAGATGTTGTGTTACTGAGGCCGAAGCCAAGTATAATAAAATGGCCAATAACGGCATGGGTCGGTAGATGTTCCCATACTAACAACGTACAGACGACAGATTTTTACGTTATTACCATGGGAACAACGACGGACCGATACCGCTGAAAGCCTTTCATTACGCTTAGCTTAGGCCCCAGTTAAGTTCCATACAAAAAAATTAAACACAGTTCTGGTTTGCCTTTTGTCTTTTTTCGTATAAACACGGTATGAGTATCAAGAGAATATAATGTTTTAATATTCTATGGTCGAATTTCGAAAAATGTATCTCACAACAATCGATGGCCATTTCCAGCATCGCATATCCATGTTCTTTGAAAAACATTTTCCACATAGGTAAGCATTTGCAAAAGTTTTCATTTCTCGATTTCATCGCCATCGATAATTCGAATAAAACGTTCATTTTCCGCTACCCTTGTTGTGCCAGATTGGATAAAGTGAACTTTCAGGAACAAATTCTTGGGCGATCGGATTGATCATAACACCCTGTTAATGCGTAGGTACAAACTTGAAACTATTCGGTCAAATTTTGACATGGGCGAAAAATCTGTGATAAGATATTGAAGCTGTATAAATGAGATCATTACCCAGGATATACGGAAAAAGACTGATAGATGGAATGATAATATTAGAAAGGAATGTGGAGTGAATTTTATTGAAGTGGCTAGAATAAAATGAAAAGTTAAATCGAGAAGGTTTAGGCATGTTAAGAGAAAGAAATAATGACAAAAAAGGACTTATAAATCTGAAAGAATGCTTACACGGAGACATGGTGGACCTTAAAAGCCAAATCGGTGCCCTCTTATAGTCTTATAGGAGAGGCAATAAGGACTTAAAAGAATAGGAGAAGAGAAGATTTTTTTTATTTATATTGACACCATGGAAACAAAAACGAGCAAGAAATTCGCGTCAGGTTCTTTATTGTTCCAGAAAATAAATTCCATTTCCAGCAATGGCTCTATATTCATTTGGTGTAAACGCACCCTACAAGTTTGTCTCGGGAAAAAATTTCATGTCCGTACGTACGACCGTGCGTGTATCCGCAGGTTATGTGAAAAGCACCTGTTACTGGAGGTATAAATAGACATTTGACAATCTCAAACCTTAATTTTTTTACCTTAAAAATTCTTCGTGTTTTTGAAATCTATATTTAAAGTTTTCAAACCTGCAAGCTAAATGTTTTTACATTTCATGAAATCTGTTTAAACATAGGTATCTTTTGTATGAATCTTATAAACTTTACTAGACTCTATTCCTGTCACCAAGTAGAATGTATACACATTATACTGGATAGAACATGTTTTGATTAATCACTTCCATTTTGCCGGATGCAGTCACTGCAAAATGATATATAGCGGCATTTAGTTACAGACAGTGCTTTGAAGAGAATTATTGTCGTTGACATATTATTGCAGTTTCTTGACGAATTAATCACACGATGTTGCCAGCATTTCATACATTCGCAAAAATATTATTTGATTTAATTTTTAAGTGACAACATTATTCAAGAAATTTGTATTTTTGTTATTGAATTATTATGAACTACAATGGCAGCTTACAAGAATGATCGCAGTATTATCAAATTTTCCTACACTTTCTATTTAAGCATTTTAATAAAAACTTTTTCAAAAGTCTCTAAATACGTAGGTATTTTTTTTTTTTATTTAATGTTTTATAACAATCATGCTTCGAACAATCATTCAAAACAACGAGATGACAAGAGAAAGATAAAGTAACCGTTAAAATAAAATTTGGGTCCGCCCCGAATCTACACATAATAATTCAGTTGTGTTTTTTTATATGCCATAGCATCAGGCCTAAAATAGAAATCTATCGTTGAATTTTTTCATCCCAGAGCCGTGCAAAATCTCTCAGAGTGTTTGTAAACACAGTTTACTGCATTTACTGTAATATTTTTAAAGCAGCTTGAAAAATCTATTTTTTGTAGAATCTCCATATTCCAGTAACCACAGATAGCCATATTTTGAAAACATGTAAATGTTGCACATAATCAAGGTATTACTCAATAAAAATGTATTAAATAGAATAAAGATTGATTAAAAATTAAAATAAATATAATTCAAAACATATTAAACATTTAAATGAAAATATTGAGTATTGCATTTTAGGAGATTGACAGCTCCCTTTATCAATTGATTTCACATAAAGTTTGTACAATTCCACACATAGAGTGTGCTAATGTAGTTAAGTGAGAAAAATGGTTCAATTAAACTTGCACTCCTACAATATTATTATTGAAGTATTTTTACCCTTCTATTGAGGAGTGTAATATGTAACATATACAGACAGTTTTTTCTTTGTGAGTATTTCATTTTTCATTATTCAATTTAGCCATTATTTTTCTTCTTTCTTTTTTCTAAAGATTAAAAGCTACATCCTTATTTTTCTTCTCTCTTTTTTATGAATTGTGAACGTATGATTCTTCCTCTTCTGTGTGTATGACAGTTACATTGAGGTCTCTTAAGCAATAGGAAGCTAGACTAGAACCTGTTCAATTAGGTACCTACCAAACAAGCCTGACAATCTGAATCAACAACGTAAAGCAAGACGGGTATTAGCAAGTAAATAATATTTTAGTAGATTTATTGGCAACGGAAGAGTATTTGTATAGCTTTTTTTTTTATAATGAAGACTATCTGCGATGATTTTTTGAGGTTGTCCATACTTTTCCTTCGACTCGATGTATCAAAAATGACATTAAGTATATAAAAAAAATATATATTTTTGCTTCAAAATTTGATAAAACATAATTAATTATTTGCTCTATAATTTGGTTTGAAGTTTTTTTTTTTTTATGTTAAAGAAATTGCTAATCAGGAAATAAATATTATTATTTTTTTGTCTTTTCTAAATGTTTTAGAGCAACCATTTTGTAGATTTTCACCCATTTTCAGTCAATGGTTAAAAAATGTCAAACGGTTCCGTTTATTTTTTGCGAAAACGAAGTTTAAAAAAAAATGGTAATTTTTGTCTTATTTTAACGCAAAGATAGGTATTTTTTTTTCAGGAATAATTTACAATTTAAAATGAAAAAAAATAGGCCAACGAAAAATACGGATAGAGTTTTTATTATACTAGTAGGCTTTCATACCGCTTTCTCTTGACTCGTCACGTTAACCCTTAGGGACCCAGCCCCTACTTTTCATGCGAACATTCGTCCTGAATTCTAATTCGTTTTTTTTTATTTTATTTTCTAACTCGTGTCGCAAACGGAACTTGCATAGAGGTGCACGGAGGCGTAATGACATTTTGACAAAGATAAGCTGGTACGTGATGGGTTAACAACTGAGAAATTTAATGAGGAGTATGGTTCGATAGATCTCTCTTGAATTCACGTCTCATTTGTGGATAGATACGCTCGAACCCAAAGCTATGTGAAAGATAAAACGAAGGATATCACCGTTAGATAGACGGCTCTTTGTTCTGGTACTCTCACAGGAAACTACCTGCCAAACTATCTGTGTTGTACGTTCGGAAAATCGATAGCTCTCCTTTATCTATAACTAGCTGACCCGTCGAACTTCGTCCCGCCTTAAAGTCAACTACTTAGTGGTCGACCAGTGCTCGAAATTCGACCATATCTCATTTTGATTATAAGTTTGAACATTATTTAGCGAGTGCTATTTAACAATTATCTATCCAAAAGAATGACAAAGATACATAAAATTTTAAATGTTGAAGTTGTGTATAAAAAAATGGGTATTATTATTAATAAAAAAACAATATAAATCTATTTTCTATTTGACGCATGAGTTTGAATACCCTGCTTATTTCAGCTCCACCTTCCATTTAAAAAAACCGCCTTCAAAAAGCTTTCTGTGACCATTATGAGGCGGTTTACATTTCATATTTTTTTCTATGAATGTGATCTTCTCTATAAGTTGTCCGTAGAAGTGCGTGTGAGTATCAAATACATAACATGTTTGTATTTTTTTTTTAATGATTTAATCTATTTTTATGCATAATTTGAGAAAATTTAAGCATTCGTAACCCCTCCTCTATATAAACTATAGGTGTGCGAAATTTCATACTCCTCCGTCCGCGCTATTTCCATCAAAAGCGCCAAAACTCACACACTTTATATATTAGGCATTTAGATTATTTTTTATAATTCAGATAATACAGACTTTTGAATACGACAGAATTATGATACTAAAAAAAATAATTGTACTAATTTTATACACAACAAAAACACCAGAAAAACATTCATTATCTCTTTTTTTCACTTTATGCGTTTTAAATTATAAAAAAATACGCTTGAAATATGTTTGAATGTTAGAAATTTATTACTGAAAGCTTGAAAGACATTATATCAATAATCTGCGTACCAACTGATGTTTTATTTCGTACATAATATTATATTGTCTTTGGTTTTGAAACTCGACGGTTGTCAGGTAAATAGAAATTGTGTTGCTATGGAATATTTCACAGATGGCTCTAAAATTATATTTTATAATTTTTGTCAACCATTTTTCGATTTTTTATTACATAAGTAGTTATTTTGTTATCCGGAACGGAGAAGAATCCAATAAACCAAGCATCATAAAAATATCTTCGGCCGATCTCGAGTTATAAGTGTTCGAACTAGGCCGACTTTCTTTTATACTTTTAGATAATATGGAAGATTGATGCTATAAATATGTAAATATTAATCCGAGAATATTTCTACTTACTTATGTAAAGCTTTCTTTAATTAAAATGGAAACAAAAATTAACTACCAATTCTAGCTTTTCACTTAAAAAAATACTCTTTATATGTTCAAAACTGTCGTTTATAAAAAAAAAATCCTAAAATCGAAATTAGGGGTTTGGTTGGGACTCCAAATACGAAAATCCTAGCATTATCTACATTTACTTTCTTAATTAAATAAATCTTTAGATAGTTTTGAAACATAATCGCTTAAAAATATATTTTTTTAATTTTGAACGTTTGAAAAAAAAAACATTTTTTTATATATAATGTCTCTTTTTTTAGACCAAAATACACTACATGAACTGCATTTTCTACTAACAAAAAACAGACTGCTAATCTATAGTCTATAATTACCTAATTGATGCGATGAATGAAAAATAATATTCCTAATTAAATATAATTTTTATTTCAATATTAAACAAAAATTATATAAGTATGTATACCCTCAATCGGCATTTTCAAGCCATGGCACACAGACGTTTTTCTGGTTGTGGTTTTTCTCGTTAAATATTGAACAATCCAACCATCTATCGCAGTTTGCATCCTATTAAATATCTTCAATATCCATATTATCAAGTTCCAATTTAACGAAAAAACTCGCACAGTGTGTATTAGATTGGTATTTCTACCTAACCCGCAGATACTTACATGATTTGAAATTCAGATCCCCTCAGTTCTCCCATAAACGATGGCACAATAATAATATAGACACAATTTTTTTCACTGCATTTTATAAAAACTGTCAGACAATATTCTATTTCAGTAGTGAGATAGATCTGCAGAAAATGTCTCAGACAGAACACGACACCATAGATTGATGAAGAGAAAAAACATTGCATCAGCATTTTCTAACCATGACTTATCATATCAAACTTTCTTTACTATCTATCTTCGTTGAGAATAGAGATTTTATAACTTGGCTTGCTATTTAGGTATATTATGAAAACGATTTTGGTGTACCTACCTACCTTTATAAATACTATAAAATACGATTCATTCATAGAAAATATCTTTTTAAGGATAGCACTATCTTCATATAAAAAATTAAGCCCTATTTTCCTTGGTTCCTTAGAACGCTTGGAATAATTTCGTTAATCCTTTTTTTTCACGTGTTTGCTATTGTAAGAAGAATGTTTTAGTAATATTTGAAAAAGAAAGAAAACCTAATGTAGGAAATTTTTCCAAAATTGAGATTTTATAATTGGCGTTTAACAGAAACTGTCAGTTGTTTGATAGTTGGTGCGGTTTACGAAATGCAGATTTAAAATATAGTATGCTTTACAAAGGGTGCACCGATCGGAATCACATTAGTAAAAAGGTAATCAATGTATAATTCAAATTCAATTTTCCTAGTTAGGAGTCCTAGCTTAGGACCACAGGACAACGCCTGTGGGGAAAGCTAGTTTTAAAAAAAATATTTTTCTTCTACATACTGATATTTGAAATGAATTAAAAAATACATATTATTATTATAAATGAAAATAATGTAACTTTTTATTTTGTTGAACTTGAATTATTATATTATAGTTAGAATAATAGCATATCTACCTATAGTATGATATTTTCATATATTAAGTCAGCAGGGTTATTCTCGTAGCGGTCTTATTGCAATCTTATTGAAAAGATATCTCAAAGGGCGGCTCGGATAAGGATTGGACCAATCAGAGAGAAAGGGGGAGTGTCATGATCGTTCCACGATTGGCTACATCGTATTGTAGCCGCCCTTTGAGATATCCTTTCAATAAGATTGCAATAAGACCGCTACGAGAATACGGCCGCTGGAATAACTTATTTTGAGTAGGCACACACTTGTCATAAAAAATATTTTTAGCTTAAGAATCTTCCTGTTTATTATTGAAATTTATTAAATTGCGAACTTTTTAACAAGTTGAGGATTCTTTATTCATTCACATGAATTCTTATTCATTTTTTAATTTTATGAAATGTCAAGTGTCAACGTAGATATAAGTATGTTCAATATGAGCAGTCACTACTAAAAAAAATATTCGATTTTATAAAACAGCGTACAAAATAAGCAAACAAATCAAATCAAGATTTCCCACAGTGGGTATATAAGACAAAATCTCTAGTGCTAGTTCAAGCAACTTTAACCTTGACAGAGAGTTTATTATTGTAGGGATCAGGACGTTTTTAGAGAGAGGAAGGATTTAATATATACTTAGGAATAAATTCGTTCAATGTTATTATATAGCAAAACTCTTAGATGGAAGAATGGGCTGGTTGTCTCGAACAGTTATACCGAAAAAAATTACGCGTTAGAAAAACTTGATGGAAAATAACGTTACAAGGTTGTATCTTTACGGTATTTGAAGTTTTGTTAATTTTATATCTTCCATTGGCCCCTTGCGAGGCACTCCGTTTCATTAAAAATATTGCAGTTCCCAATATTTTAAAAAATGATGACACCCTTTAAAATTAAAGAGGTATTGTCGGCAAAAAACATAACAATCACAGAGTCTGTATTAGTAATACAAGCCTAGTCATTTAAGTAAATAATAAATGAACGTTGTTAACGTAAATTGATCACATTAAGCCAGCCTTCGAAATAACAGTAGAAGACGGTCGTAAGGCCGTAGTGGTTTGTTCCATTTAAAAATCGAACGTAAATAATGAATTGTTAGAATCATTAGTTGTTGCATATTCGTTAAATAATAAAGGACCCAGAATGGATTCTTGAGGAACTCCACTTTGAATTATAGCTGATTCCGATCTAACTCCATCAATTTCAACACGCTGTTGCCGATTTTTCAAATAAAACTGAAAATATCTATTTTCTTCATTTTTTATACATCATAATATTATTTTTTTTCCACCACATTAATAATAACAACAGGTGCTTTCTCCTCCAAAAACAAATCAAGCGGTATAATCCAAACAGCCCTTGTAGCAAGGTAGAACCAAATATTCGAAAAAATCGATTCAATAAGAACAACGGTATAATGGAAGACATTTATTATTTTTCTCTTAAATTATTATTTTTACTCGTTTTCTAGTGATTTGGCAGAGCATAAGAGCTCATGCAAGTAACTCAATTCTATACATATGTGGAAATTGCCTACCAACTCCAATTTGTCATTTAATCCACCAGGCATTTCCCCATATATTTATTTATACATCATATACGGCGTAAATGCCATTAAAATTTAAACATCAACAAATAATTCACAACAATAAATAGAAAGAAAAACAATTTCCAACATCAATAAAATACACATAAAACAATCAAATAATTCATGTCGAACACTGCAACATATAATCCAAACATACAATAATTAAAATAGACAGTCCATGCGACAAATAATTTAAAATACATAGTCAACGTGATAAAAATATAGTCAATGCAATAAAGAGCTTACCAAAATTCACAACAATAAGCAGAATCACAAATACAGTCCTCAAACAAATTAAGAAAATCGAGTTCCCTTGTAAAATTTAAGAAGCGTTGGGGTAATCAACTTGTTTTATTATTAAATTGGGGAGTCTTCGCCATAAGTATGTATATTCATTTTGAAAAATTGCTTGACCAATAAGAACTTTGTACTTACCGGAAATAAAAATTTTAAACTCCAATGTTTCAGTACTAAATCAATTCTTCAGTACACATTAAGCACCGCCACTACTAACAAAAGTCGAAGCAAACTTGTCACCCAAACTCCAATTTTGCTTGTCGCTATTTTGAACAAAATCGGTGACTCTTGTTATTATCAAACGTAGGTATTTGTTTATCACTTCTTTTTAGATGGTTAATTAAAAAAAAATGTGAAAGCGATAAATTCGTTTCGGTGTACAGTCCCAGAGTCGGGTTTAGTTATTTCATTTATGTGTGTCTCATTGTTTGATAAGGGGAATCAGAAAATAGAAAATATATTTTGAATCTAGATTCTAACTTATACCCGCCCAATAAAAATCCCTGTAGCGTTTATGGCCCAATGATGTTTAATTACTTTTATTTCCATGACAAAGCTTAGGAAGCCGAAAGCCCGATTTTCCACAATAATAATTATACCCTTTAAAGAATTTATTTTGTTATATTTTGAAGAATTTATTTTTGCAGTTAGTGTACTTTTTTCTTAAATCTGAAATAATGTTCTGTTGAAGTTGATCTTGACGAATTTTGTATACTCTCAACCTTGGGGTATCAGTTGTCAAATGCCTTACACCAAGTTCATGAGCCATTTTTTCAAACATTGATGACGACTTTTGCCCAGCTATTTCTCGATAATATCCTAGCAGTCTAAATAATCACTTTCTGATCTAATAATAATTATAGTCATAAGTATAGTTAGTTTCTTAGTCTCCTGTGACCATGTAGGACGGTGCCTACGAAACTAGTCAGGATAATACAAAAAATGTGGAAAAGTTTTGCAATATTTTATTTGAACTTTATTTATAAAGAATTTTGTATAAGTTTTTGACACAAGTTGACTCAAAAGGTTTATCTAACTGTTGTTTCTTAGCTTGGTGTAAGAAAATTAATGATTTTTTTAAATTAATCTGAGCTCATTCAAATTTGAAACAAATAAATTTTAACATCTTTCACGAAAGCAAAGCTTATGTTTTGAAAAGATGGTCGGCACCGAAGATTAAACTTACGACTTTCATATTGAAAGTAATAAACAAAACAAAAAACTTAAAAATAATAATATATTGTTGATTTTGTTTTTTTTTTCTTATATATAATTATTCAAATGGCAATATTAACATTTTTAACGACCGCGGTAGCCCAGTTGTATACGCTTGGACTTCAAATCACGAGGTCCCGGATTCGATTCATGGTCGGGTCAGTATTTATAAAAGTGTTTTTTTTTTTCACTTTAATTTTCTACCCTGAGAAAGGTAAAATTGTTTAGGTATTTATTTAAATTTGTTTTCTGTCACTAACATAATATCAAATATATTTATATCATGATTTACTTTTTTTCAATAATGCAAAAGACAAAATGGCCTTATATTGGAATAAAATAAAACAAAGAACTTGAAATAGGATGTCAAATTAAACGTTAACAAATATTGGAAAAAAAATAAAAAAATCGACGGAATAATAAATGAACGTATGCATCATCCGTAACAAATAAATAAATAAATAATAAATTAATAAAAAAAAAATATATTTCTTAATATTTCCAACGAATTTTTGGCCACGGTGTATTAGGTTTATGTTAAGATTGTTTTAACAATTTACCATTATTTGTTCGATTTTATGAATTTTATTCAGCTGACTTTTCGCCACTACGGACAATATAAAAGATTCCCAATATTTAACGTTCGATAACAAAAGGTCGCTAATATACCCCGTGTGATGAATGTCCCTCACCGAAACATATTTACGCAGGTTCCCAAATGTTTTAACGTCAGCCCACGCGGTTATCCTAATAAAACAATACTGTATTCCTCGTGACGTCATGGTGATCATCCCACATCATAAATTCGAGGGTGTTTTGTTTTTGTTGCCATGGAGGAAAATGCACCTGCTTTGATTTCACAAAATGGCTATTAAGGTTCTGAATAGGCGTCAATGATAATATCCCCATAATGAGAACTAAATTAAGAACAATGTATCTCTAATATAAATTAAAGTCGGGTTAGTGCGAACACTTATAACTCGAGATTGGCTCAACAGATTCATCCGATGTGTGATCTATTGGATTCTTCTCTGCTCCGGATAACAGAAAGCATCATAAAAATCTGTTGAGCCTATCTCGAGTTATAATTTTTCGCACTAACCCACTTTCTTTTATTTATAAGAGATGAGACAGGAATATTTAAGCTGGGTAACAATAATTTTTATTGGACAAACAAATATTTTAAATCGACCGGGAATCGAACTCAGGATATATTATCAAAGTCTGCGTTCAAACATAAGCCACCGGTAATATTAATTGTTAGTCTATTAATTTGAGGCTTCTCCTAACCGGAAGAATAGAGGGCGTCAGAGCTCGGGGTCGGGCTCCGATGAGATGGAGCGACCAGGTCATAGAGGCAACGGGTGGGATACTATGGGAGGCCCTACAATTGGCGTTGGACCGGGGACTTTGGGGACGGCTGGTTGGGATGGTGGGGAGTGGTGATGGGCACGGTGCTCAGCAGTGAGGGAACGACGACGATTAATTTAAGGAAGTGACTTGTACGTTGCATAATAGAATAAGTAATCGATTTATAAGTTAAGACTTCAATAGGTATTTTGCTAACAATCTTATCACCCATCGACACTTTCTTCAATATTTCTTCGTTCTCTTTTCTTCTTTTTCAATCTTTTTTTCTTTTCATTCTACTCGCTCTTCCAACGAACACCGCCACCGTCTCTCCGCCAACCACTCGATACGAAACTTTTCCAATTATTTTTTTTATGAAAATCGTCAGTTAGTATTTTAATTAAATTAAAGATCGGTTTCATAGAAAAATTTTAAGTTTTTTTTATTGTTTAAGAAATACCTATTTCTTAAACGATGCACTAATTTTACTTTTCGTAATCCCCATAGTAAACGAAGGAGTATGCTTTCTTTCAAAAACCCGTTCTTCAGAACTTGTACCTTCATTTTTAACCTTTTTTTTTTAATATAAAAGATTATTTTCCTTCTCATATTCATAACTAGCTTATACCCGTCATGCTTTACGTTTTTGATTCCGATTGTCAGGCTTGATCGGTAGGTAATTGAACAGGTTCTAGTCTAGCTTCCCATTGCTTAACAGACCTCTATAACTGACATAAGCACAGAAAATAAAGAATGACACTTTTACAATTCATAAAAAGAGAGAAGAATGATACTTTTAATGTTTATAAAATAGAAACAAGAAAAATTATAGTCTGCTACCCACATGGAAAAAAAACTCCATGTTAATATGTTACATCTCACACTTGATTCAATTTCACTGTTCAATCGACGGGTAAAAAAATACTTTAATAATAATATTATACGAACCTACCTACATAATTTTCCAGTTTTACTCTCTCTATGGTTTGAATCTTGGCTATATTCCCTACACCCTCTATGTGTGATAATTAATTAGACATTCCACCCATAGAGGGTGATTTGTGCTATGTGTGATAAAGGCAGCTGTTTTACCGACCACTGTATGTCACTAAAATATGTCAAACTTCAAAATGGAGGAATTATTTTGCAAATTTTTTCATTAAATCTTTATTTATTGAGAATAATAAGATTTGAATAACATTTATATGTATAACAAATCAATCTCCAATTATTTTATTACATTTTCATACCGTAATACCAAGATTCCATTCAACGTTTACATGAGTAATTTTGTTTCCAAAAGATGGCTTACTGTTTTTTTTTTGAAAAATTTGTATGAAGATCCTAAAAAAATAAAGTTTTTTTAAATAGCTCTAAATATAATAAAGTTAACGTTGCCAATTGTATCTTAGAACGTTCTCAAGCAGTTTGCACGGCTCTGCGCAGATTCATATCTGACGGAGCATTTGTATTTTGAGCGTGGTGCTATGACATACGGTAAAAGGCAAATAAAAAAACATTTCTGAATTATTATGTAGATTTCATACATTTTTAACACAACCATGACTTTTTCTCTGAGCAAAAATATTTTTTATTTTTCTCTCGTGGCTATTATGAAAATTAACACCACTATTTCGGGTGAGTTGAAAGTTAAAGCTAATGTGGATAAGCAAACACATCAAAGTACAATGACACATGAATGACGTCTTAGCAATATAACCTACGTAGGTAGATCCCTACGTCATCGTAAAATACCATTCTCTTACTTTGGTTGTTATGCTTTTTTTTTTTAATTTTTAATCTGAACTTTTGTGCTAGGTAAGCTTATGCCAAGAAAACAAAAGATTGAAAATAATACCTTTAGTACATACGTTATACAAGAACTATGTATCGTTAGAAAACTAAATTCTTTTGGAATCATGTCGTAAAAACCTCGATAAAGTTGTTGCTTTTTTTTTATTTCACATAGGTGATTTAATAAACATAGTAAGAAACTCCATCGTGAAGGAATAGGATAGAATATACACATTAGGGCTGGCCTAATAAAGGTAACTCTTTGTTCAATTTCAATGTTCTGTTCTAAAAGCACGGAAAAGTTGCGAATCATAATAATATGGAAAGATGAAGAGAAAAAAGAATTATCAAAATCGGTTGACATCTTAAAATTTGACAAAATATGGAAGAATAAAACGGCGTTTTTGCGATTTTTTCGAAATGTAACGTCTCCATTGAAACATAAAGATTTATTTCGATTGAGATAGTTTTTTCTGCTCAACATAGGGTTTTGATCTTTTATTACGAGTACATATCTTTGCCGGTGCGGGTTTAATCTGGTAACGGGTTTATTTTTGGTTTAAGTATATGTGTTGTAGCCAGAGCTGTGCGGTATTCGAGTACAAGTACTCGTAGACTGTACTCTGAGTACTTTTGGTGTACTGTACTCAGTCCTCAGTCCACGAGTACATTTCTCAAACCTGTACTTGTATTCGACGCGTTTTTTGAGCTTAAAAAGTACACGAGTACATTTTAAGTCCTCGAGTACATCATTGGATTAAGTCGAGTACGTTAAACCTACTACGCAGCGTAGGTATATGTATTTTTTAGGTGTCGTGGTAAAGTGTGGATGTATGCTTCTCATTTTTAATTCGACGACAATAATTTAATTGGTGACGACATTTTTTTAAAACCATATTATAATTATTGAATTATGTAGTTATTTCAAAAACTAAATGAGTCATTAATTTTTCAAAAAGAGGTTTTTGATGGAATTGACATTTTTATGGTGTGTAGTCTGAAATCCTACTCTGCTATTGTTTTTAACGTAAAAACTGAAGTATCTTATGTACTTGTAAAAAATCCCCATTTATAAAGATTTCAAAGTCAATTAAATTGATACTGCTAAAATATTTGTTTTGTTAGTTCTATATTTTTTAAGGATTACCTGTCTACTTATGGAGGTCACCTCTGATCTGTTTTATGAAAAAAATGCGTCTAGTGATCACAATAACATCAAAAGTTATCGATAGGTACCTACAAGTAGATTAATTGAAAATAGTCAAATAATCAATCAATCAATCAATTCTCCCTTTTACACCCCACTTAGGGGCATAGGGAGGCAAGAGCTTTAAAGAGAAATTTAAATAAAAAAACTTTTTAACTCTTCCACAATTTTATTCTACTTACATGTTTCGAAGGGCACGCCCTTCATGGTCACAGATTACTTTTATTTTAAAACATGCACCTAGTATTGGCACCAATGAAGTTAAAAAAGTGTGAAAAATATTTTGCCCCTCAGAAGTTTTACTACGGATGCCCATGATATTAACCTTGTACGATGCTTACAATAATTATAATAATATGGTTTGGCCCCATGACTGAATCACGTGCATAGAGGATGCGTGTGATATTTTCATGTGGTGACCCCATGGTTGAAACATGCGCAGGTCAAAAAAAGGTTTATACAAGATTTTGCGTTTCATTAATCACTCATGTACTCGGTACTTGTACTCGGTACTTTGTACTCGAGTACTTCTCACTGAGTACTTGTACTCAGTACTCGAGTACATTTTGTCGTAGTACTTGTACTCAGTACTCGAGTATTTTTTGCCTGTACTCGGAACAGCTCTGGTTGTAGCTTGTTTTTGTTTGGTGGGATTTGGTTGTGGTGTAGTTGTTGGGAAGAATCATTAACGGTTGTTTTAATTCAAATTAAACTCAAAATTTCCGCAATTTAATTTAATTATAATAATTGTCAACTCAATCTGAAGATTTTCTTTAATTTACACTCAAATAAATAATTTGTTGCAAGGATCTATTTTTTTTCTTCTTGTCGTATCAGATGAAGTCCTTCCGACTTTATTCTGAAACCTTGCACTTTTGCCTTCTTTTTTCTTTTATTTTTTGGCTTACAAAGTCTGGATGAAATGAGAACTTAGATTCCTGAAACATCCAGGGTTATGGGAGGGCGCAACCCTTAATGATTTCTGCTCAACCTAATACAGATACTCCCTTTGTGATCCCAATAAGAGGCAACAAAAGCAAAATAAATTAAAAGTTCACCTTTAATCAGGGCATATGAATCATAGCAAAACAATAGTCACTTGCATCTTTGGTTCCAATAAAGAAATCAAAATATTAAAGGTTAATAATTCATAATTGATATGAAACAAGTAGTTATTATTGATGTGCAAGATCGATCCCGGTGGAGTGGTCTTATTGCCTCCCTGAGCTCCCAAGTGGGGTCTTTTATCAAGGACAGAACAGAATAATATATAATACCTATTGTTCTTTAAGTAGGTAGGTACCTACTTTTTTTTAATGAATCTGTGCTCACTCGAAGTGAACACAAATACACTTTTTACATCTTTCACACTAATCAAAGGGTTGTGTCGTGAAAGCGGAAATGGTCGGCACGGCCGGGACTCGAACCTACAACCTCCAATACGCTGTGCGCATGAAAGCCGGCGATTGATACCAATGGACTACCAACCATCTTAGTAATAATTACTTAAAAACTCATACTTTCTAATAATTACTTAAAAATAAAATTGTATATAAATAATTCCCAACCCAAGTAAGCAAATAAAATGGTTTGAATTCAATCTATTTTTGTTATTTCCGCCGTAGTAATTTAGGAATTTAAATCCAACACAGCTGGTGCTTGAGAAACAAATTGAGCATTCAAGACCATCAGATCCAAGCGAAATATACTCGAGATTTGGGGCTGAGCTGAGCTGTACTGCTCACTGGGCTGTGCGGGGGAATTTGCAAATTGGGTTAATCGACTCTCGTATTTATCGAACTGCTCGTCTGTGCCGACATATTCTTATTAATATTTAAGCCGAAATCCACACCAGAATTATTTTCTTTCAAACTGATTTCTATACAAATATTTTTCCTTTGCCAACTTTTATTGTGAATTTTACATACATTTACGGTTGTAGACTTCAAAGACCCACGTCGTATCCCGGAGAGGGTGAGCAGAGAGAACGGACTTCCATTCATTCCTTTTGAAGCAATCCTCTTTCGCTTCGTTCATGAGCATAACGTTCCGCATACATTGCCTCCTATTACTTTTACTTGCTTGCTTTAATGGTAGATGTGGACACCTTTTACACAAGTGGGGTAAAAGGGATCATCCCTTTTGTGAATGTGGCCAGATCGAGACTGTTGGACACATTATGCTGAGCTGCCCCATTAAAAAATTCGAGGGATCACTGGAAGAAATCAGCAGGGTGACGCCTAGGGCAGTAGAATATATTAAAAATATTGACGCGGAGCTACAACTCCAACAAAGGTCGCGCGCATACGAAAGAAGAAGAATTACTTTACTTTAAGACGGCAATCGGCCCACATCAATCTAGGCCGGCCACGTCTCCGTGCACCTATTCTTTCAGATTTATATTTTATTTTTTTTGACATTCTTTCTTCATTGATTCTCGCAAGATATTTTTTATTAAAAACCTACCTTATATTATGAAAATGACAAAGCGATTGCTGCTGCTATATATTGGATGGGAATAGCCTAGTTTATACACGGACACGAAAAGAAAGAATAAAATATGGAGAAAAGATAACCGATTGATTTAAATGAAATTGATAATTATAACTTTCTTTAAAATGATTGGAGACCAATAATAGCTGATTAACCTATTATAATTGTATAATTATATTAATAATTGACTCCTTCATAGACGTCGATGTCCGTATTTAGTCACAGGGGTATCAGAAAAATATTGTAGGATTAAAATTAGTGACGGTTTTCAAGTCTTCCAATTACGCCTCTGAAACCTGGACTCTGAGGGCCCAAGAAAGACGGAGGATTGATGCATTCGAGATGTGGTGCTGGAGACGTCTGCTCCGTGTTCACTGGTCTGAACACAGGACTAATGATTCAATACGTAGAGAACTCGGCGTCCTCTCTCATTTATCCACAGAATGCGAGCGGCGCATCCTTCGCTTTTTTTTGGCACATATGTAACACGAAGAGGGCCGTACTCCCTGGAGAGGAGGATTATGGTGGGGATGGTCGGGGGCAGGAGGGGAAGAGGACGATTGCCCACGAAATGGTCCGATCTTGTTAGGCGGGACCACACTGCATGGGTCCATAAGAATGGCTGAAGACCGGGAGGGATGGAGGGAGTTGGTGGGGATGCACGGCAGTCACGATCCTCGACATCGAGGGACCGACTGAAGAAGAAGAAAATTAATGACAGTCTAAAGGCACTTACCTTCTAAAATCTCTGCTCCAGCAGGCGTAGATGACTGGATTCATTGAGGAGTTTATCCATCCTAACCACGTCACAATCACACTCACGATCTCCTCGTGCGCGATGCACTGCATGCAGAATCCGGAGAGGAGATTCACAACGAAAAACGGTAACCAGCACACTATAAACACACCCATAACAATTCCCAAAGTCTTTGCGGCTTTTTTCTCTTTGGCAAACTTAGCCAGCTTCCTACTCAAAGAAAAGTTTTTTGGAAGATGTTTTGAGGTTGTATTCATCATTCTACTGGACGTCGTCCTTGATAAACCGTTGTTTTGCAAAGCTGTCAATGGCTCGGAAAGATCAGAATGTTCCTCTGGTGTTGAATTTGTGGTATTTGGATGGTACACCGTTCCAGGTCTTTCTCGAGTTGTACCACCTCTGTGTATTCTCAAAGTCAACTCCAACTCTCCCGAAGCTCTCATCACTTGCTTCGTACCCATTTTCAAAGACCTTGTTTGTATGGTAGCTGCTCTATATATTTTGTAATAAGTGAAAACCATCACGAACAACGGCAAATAGAACGATATTGTTGACGAAAATACCAAATACCCCAAATGCTCCGTGAATGGACATTTAAAGTCTGGCACATCCTCCGTTCTTACAGCCCTCCACCAAGCGATGGCTGGGAAGGATATTGTCATGGAACAAACCCAAACAGCTGCTATGAGAAAGGCAGCCTTTTTCCCACTCATCCGCATGGGGTATGTGATCGGGTCCGTTATAGCCCAATATCGATCCAACGATATAACGCACAGATTCAATATCGATGCTGTACTGAAAAGAACGTCTAGAGATCTCCAAATATCGCACCAGTCCATACCAAAAAACCACATGTGTTCCAACACTTCGTACAGCGCCGAGAACGGCATAACGACCAACCCCACCAAACAATCCGCCACAGCTAGAGAAGTCACAAAATAATTCGTGGCCGTATGAAGGTACCTTTCGCGCACTACGGCCATTATCACTAACATATTACCGAAAACAGTCGTCAACGAAAACAATAAAAGAAACGTCACTAATGCGGCTCGCTTTTTCACTAGAGTCAAATACATATCCCATTTGTCTATTGAATTTTGAGAGCTATTATTACTGCCGGAGCTTCCATCGGTGATATTAAAGAATGTGGCATTGTCAAAGACAGAGATGACGGTGCCTAGTAAATTAAAGACATTCTCCGATGTACCTGATATGATGTTTTGGGAGTTCTCTACATCGTCAGCAAAAGATACAAATGACGTATAATAAAAGTCCTTATCTCGTGGAAAGTCTAATTGGCTTTGTTCCAACAGGAAAAACTGTTTCGTAGTATTCATCTCGAGAAGCGGATATTTCATTCTCTGTGACTTATATTATTAGTAACGTCGACACTATCCTAGGACACTCGTATATACTTACTTCTCATTCTCTTCCCTTATTCTATTATCTTTGGTCAACAATTTGCGCACAGCTATAAAATCAAGTCTCTGGGATTGAAAACACTTTGATTAACAGAACCGACCCGTTTATCTTCATTTTTTATTTGAGCTGAATCAATTCGGATGTAAGATAAACATGTCAAAGCTTTTCAAGCTGAAGATGAAAAGTGTGAACTCGTCCAAAATGTCGTACTAGCATCTGAAACAAAAAGAAAAGGAATATATTGCATCAGAAGTATTTTGAACTTTTTTTGTAGTAGTTTTGTGTTTTTTTTTTTTTAATTTAGTATTATTATTTGCATGATTCGCTTCTCTTTTTAAAGCCCACCTAGAGCAAAAATAAGTTACCAAATCTCTCCGTTACCTAGATTTTTATCGTTTCCGGCGACTTCTAAAAAAATAGAAAACACATTGGGAAAATATCCCATGATTTTCAAACATTTAATGGAAGAAGGAAAAATGAAGATTTTCAGCAGGTACTTTACACAACTTAATACAGTCAAATTTTTTTTTTTTTTTTTTTCATTTTTAAAATATGAAGTACCTTTATAATAATTTGTTTTGTAAATCCATCTTCACTTACTAAAAAGAGCACAAACATACTTTAGACAACTTTTATACTTACAAAAAGCTTGTGTCGTGAAATAAAAAACAGGCGGCTATGGGGCTTACCGCAACTAGCCCAAATATTAGTAGTGGTATCTAAAAACTAACTCAAATAATATTTCCAAATAAATAAATGAATGTATACATCACTATACAAGGGGCTCACTTTAAGCGGCAGATATTATGCCTAAGGTATATTTTTCCACTCAACCAGCCCCGTCCAATCTGAGAAAGGTTTACCCCGGATAGAAATTTCAAGTTCATAAACTCTGACCCGACTGACATCGCAGCCGGGACCTCTTGATCAGAAGCCCAATCCCATACTACTAGTCTACCGAGATCATTAATAAAGGGCTTCCAGCGTAATTATACATTCGATTGATTCATGGAAATAAACAATGATACTTAATTTCAATATCAAATAAACAAAAGCTGAACAATTAAATTAAAAAAAAAAAAAAACAACCATATTTGTTTTTGTTATTTTTCCGTTGAATTTCATTCTGTAAACAACGAAACGTACCTATCTGACAGTAAGTATCTTTTTACCTGTACCACGAAGCCATGGTTAAAACTTCGATTGAAGCACTTCAAAGTTTTTGATGACTGAAACTTGATGAAAATCATGAAAATTTTAGGCGTTCTGAATTTTGAAAATTGAGTTAATCATTTTGTTGAAATAACAGTATAACCTGGAATCACGGTTGTTTTGAATCAACAATGAAAATAAAAAAATGTAAACATTTTAACTTTTATTAAATGTTTTAATTATTGTTTTGCATAAATTATAAGATTCCTAATACTTTTTTGTATACCTACCAATAAAAACATCTTTTTTATCCAAAAAGCACCCATATCGGATACGAGTGCTTACAAACCATTGAAAAGCGATGGACATATACATAACTTTGCCATCTCTTTATAAACAAGTAATCTAGTTTTTGTGGTTTTCGATCAAATTCTGCAATTATTGGTTTCAGTTAACTTCATAACTAGTTAAGTTAAACATTCAAATATAATAGATGACAACTTATGTTAGACATTATTTACTTTAATGAAAATTGATGACCATTGACCACTGAAGTTAAACATTCTTAACTTTGATAATATTTTTTGTTATTAAGAAAGAAGTATTTGTTGTTTATATTATATTATTTCGTATTAACTCATTCGATAATGACAAACCTTAAAGTAACCTGTAAAAAAATATACTTAAAAAATGTTTGAGCGTTGAGTACTTTTCCATACGTGGGCATGCAATAATACCAGTCATATTATCAGATTAGTTTTTTTTTTCAAAATTCTATGAACTAACAAAGGTAAATCACAGGTCAGTTCTTGATTAGAATGTATGTAATATAATTGGGGTGTAAAACCAATGGTTGCTGTAACTCGGAAAAACAGTGTTTGGTTTCAAAGAGCACAGAAGCTTTGAAATATGTTTGTACAATGCTTTCAAACACAATGTTCCTTAGGAATCTTAATGACAAATTGGTATCTATATATGCCTTGGATGAAATACCTACTCAGTCACTATACAGTCTATGTGAACTGTATATGAAGTTAGGTAAAAATCTGTAGGTACGGTATGTCTTATTTTATACTTTTACAGTCCATATAAAAGTTATGTTTTTTTCTCGGAGGCAGTCGTTTTGTAGGTTCATGAAATATGATAAAATGTATGTCTTAACAAAACTAGACCAATGTATGTATATTGACAATTTCGATTATGTTTAACCAAATTGTTCGGAATGACTTGGTGTGGGTAGGTACTTAAATTTGTAAAAAAAATGTCTCATTAAAATTTAAAAATAGAAAGAAAGTGCTCTGAATTGAAGAATAATTTCAAAAACTACTGTCATTGATCTTCTTTTTCTTCTTCTTTTTGGCTTATCACCCCTAAGAAGGGTGTTCCTGCCATAATAAATCAAATAATCCTACAATCTCAAATGCTGTCATTGATCAACACCACCTATATAAAAAGGCCTTAGTGCTACGTCACATCGTGAGGCCCAGTATTCGCTTGCCTATATCTGTATGTACTTACCTGTACGCTATGATATCTGTCTACACGCCGGCGGCCTGGTGACGTTAGAGGCAAAATGGCCGCCAGCGCCAAGGCCTTCTTATATAGTTGGTGTTGTCATTGATCCTCTGCAATGAAAATATTTTTTAAAATAGGCACCTATGTACATAAATTCATAATTGAGCTCAAAATGGGAGATTGCAGATATTCGACTTACTTAGAAAAATTATAAGGTCAACAAATGTAAGGATATAAAAAATATTGATCAACATGTAAACATTTTGAAAAACGCTCATGCTATTTCTAGATTAAATCTAGAGTATTTTCCTAATCTAAAATAATAATTGTCGAAAAATTTCATAAAAAATATAATATTATATTAAAAGTTCAACAGTGTTGTGAAAATTTACGGATTCGTTATATTTTGTGCGGGTATAAAAATAAATAAAGATGTAAGAAAACTAATCGATAAATCTTCATATTGTTATTTGTAAGATTAATGTCGACTTCAAAACATCTCCCAAATCTTTATACTAATATATAACACTGAAGCTTTTTTTTTTTCTTTTGTGGAGGGGGAAATCCATCATGGACACCGCTAGGGTAGTGCCGGACTTCAACCGGCTAAAACCCCCTCTCGTCGTCTTTCAACTGTATTCCTGCCTTTTGAGCCTACCACGAGCTGAATGGTCATTATCAACCTGCGTTATCGTTGTTGCGCCTTCATTCGTCGCTCATCCTCCTCTTTTATCATCAACACCTCCTCTATATATCGAACTAAGACATTCTAGTTCACTGGGTTCCTCAGCATTTGGTTTATGTACCAGATTCTCAGGAGATAGACAGTCTGTTATTCTCAGGCGGCTTAGTACGGCTTCGTGTCGCTCAGTCTCCCACCTCGCACAATGGAATATCGTATGCGCTGAAAAAAAAACTCAAGCTGTTTTGTTTGAAACCCATGATTTTCGATCCATCGGATTAGAAAAAAATCTGTTTGAAATCCAATTCCTTGGTGAAGGCTTTAGACTTTTTAAAATCACGTTACGACTCTAGAGTCATTTATCTGTCAATTCATTACGAAGAAAAACTACACGACGCGCAACGCCATATTTGCCATTGACGTTTTAGAGTGTCGAAACATGCCCGTTTAAAATTGCACTGCACGCCTCCTTACAGTATGGCGTGCAGAAGTTTGTGCGTGAGCAAGAAGTTTCGGAAAATACAGGATTAATGCGGAGAACTTCCCCGCCTTAAATCGCCGTCTATGTTGGATATCCTAAAACGTTTGGTATTTTCGAGAAAGCTCTTTTTAGAAGACACCATGAGTTGAGTCAGCAGGGGAAGCAAAATAGACCACTATTATTTTGGGTTGCGCACGATTCTTCCACGAGAAAAAAAATATATGGCAGAGCAACGTTCGCCGGAACAACTAGTAGGCAATAATATAATGTCGAACAGCGGCGTCTCTATGCCGTTTTCTCAAAAAGACCCAGCGCAGTTTGTATGTGTAGCCATACACCCCACATACTAATATATCAACCACCGCAATATGTACCTGACATTTCCCGAATGTACCCATTCTGTTATTATTACTTACTGTAATTGCTTTCATAACACATTTTACAACGTACAGTACAGGGGCTGTTACCAGGGCAAATTAATTTGCGAACCACAATGGTGTCCTTGTAACATTTTGATTTTTGGTTGTTAGCCATGATTCGAATTTTCATGAAACATACAATATTCAGCAACATAATAAAGCGCGCATGTGGCCAATTTGGTTTGCGCGTCGTGTGGTTTTTCTTCGTAATGATTTTTCATAATAAATTCAGTTATGTACTTATAATATTCGTTAGGCTGAAAAAAAGGTGTAAGAAAGCGTGGACGAGCCAGAATGACGTGGATCGAACACATTGATTCCGTCCTTAAGGAAAGCCAGGTCAGAAGTAATAAATCTAGTCCTGAAAAAATGCCCATCCCACTTACTCCAATTTTCATACAAAGTCAACATCGGGCACATAGAGGTAGAATGTTTGCGCACGCATATTATAATATTCTCGCGTTGTTCCCGCCTGAGTTTTGAATACGAATGAAAGATGGATGTTTTGGAAATATTCAAATGTTAATATTAAATTTTAATTAGCTTAACTCCATCGAATTAATTATGTATTTGTCCTACATGTGAACAAATCCTATGTATACAACTAGCAGATAGAGCTAACAATTGGAAATTATTGAGAACAAATAGAGCAATCAAATTTAAAGACTGCAACTGCTCTCATGTATTTGGCGCCAGGATATGAATATATCAATTTTTGTTAATGTCTCATCTTTATTTCCTATCGTCATTGTATTCATATTATCGTTCAAATAGAGTAATAGTTTGAAGCAGGTTTTTAATATTAAAATAATAACAAACAAACTATTCTGGGTTCGGCCCAACATACATAGATGAAATATTTAGAATGTAATTAAAATGAAATCAGGATGTTGTGGTCGGTGTAACGCGTAATTTACTCAACATAAAAGTTTCTCTCTAGTGAATATTCACTCCTATTATATTTCGCCTAATGAAATAATTTTGCCCGAGCTAGTTTGGTTTATTAGTATTAGTTGTGGTTCTATGAATTATTTCACAAATTATTTATATTATTACCAGCTAATATCGCGTATTATGTTTCCTGTTGATTCGCTACCGAAATTACGAAGTAACCCGTCATGCTTTACGTTGTCGATTCGGATTGTCAGGCTTGTTCAGTAAATTATTATTCAGTTTCTAGTCTGAATTACCGTTGTTGCTTAACAGATCTAGATTTAGCATTAAGCGTAATATTGTGTAACTGTTATACGCACAGAAAAAGAAGAATGTCACATTTTAAATTCATAAAATTAATTATTTTCATGGTTTGAGGCTTAGCTACACAACACCCTCTATGGCTGGAAAGCCTTATTAATTAATAAAAGGTAAATACCTATTGTTTTACCGACCGACTTTGGGGTAAGGAATACGTCAACGAAAATCGACTATTCAATATTATTTTCATTTAAATAGTTTTAAATATTGATTATAAGATTTGAGTTACATTTTATTTGTGTTTCAAATAAATCTCAAACTTTTTATTACATAGCTATATTCATACCGTACCTAACACTTAAATTCTATGCAACATTTATATGGGTAATTAGTAATGTTTCAACACATGCATGACTTGTATAATGTAACATTATTTTGGAAAAAAAAACCTTTATCTCCGAATACCTAATACACAAGCATAACAATAATAATTTAACTCGCTTATTTTTTGACAAAGTATCGATTTTTTTCTTAGTTCGGGTCCTATGCAATTACGAGATCCAAGATGATCACGACATGGCCATTTGTAAGAATAGGATGAAAAAGAATTTCTTGAGTTACTAGACGAAGTTATTCAAAAAATGTCCAGATAAATGTGTTGTTGCTCACTCACGCAACTTGAGAAAAATATGATCTGCAGTTCATATACAATACTAAATCTAGCAAAATAGTGCCTAATCTAGCTAGATAACTGTACGTACACTGTGTACGCACCTTCAGTGGTTTAAAAAAAAATCTAGAGTGTTATGTAATTTATTTCAATATTATATTGGTTAAAGTATCAGAGACTAGATAATAAAATAATAACATGAACTATCCAATCTGGTTGACCGCACCCAAGTGCCTGCTTACACAATCCATTTCAATTAGCGCCCTCTCTTGGTATGTTGTAGGCTTGTTATTTTTGTGATTTGTATGTAAGAATGCGTAGGTACATAGGGGTAGTAGGATAGTGTAGAACATAAATCTGTTTCATCGATGTCAAACTCAATATATGTTCTTACGGAGACTTGGTTGGACAAACAAATTTCCGACACAGAGTTGGGTTTTTGTTCTCATAAGGTTTACAGAAAGGATAGAAGCAAAAAAACAAGTGTTAAGTCAAGAGGTGGCGGTGTTTTAATAGCGGTTGAAAATGTTGTATCGTCCGTATTACTAAAGGTCAAACATGACTCTGTCGAGCAGATCTTCGTTAAGGTGAATCTTCGGGGGGAAACACTTATTGTTGGGGGTGTATACTTTCCACCAGACTCACCAGTGGTTGCATATGAAAAATTCTGCGAGGACCTGGAACAGCTGCAGTCGAAATTTGCACAGCATGCATTTCTGATAGCAGGAGATTTCAATCTGCCAAGCATCTTATGGAAGCCCAATCAAGAATTTGCGATTAATCGAGATAACAGTGAAACTGGGTCGGTATTGCTGGAAACAATGTATTTTTTGAACTTGAATCAGTTGAATCTGACACCCAACTCACATGGTAGAATCCTGGATCTAGTGTTATCTAATCGTTCCAATACTGAAGTGGAGGCTGATATAGATCACCTGTTGCCGACTGATGATTACCACCCGCCTCTCAGCATCGCCCTCTCTGCAGAGAGGAGCGATCGTCCGAAGCATTCACGTTATATATATAAGTATCATAAATGTGATTTTAATGCAGCTACACAGCATCTTTTTGGGTGTGACTGGTCTTTTCTGCGGAGCACGGATGTTAACTCCAATGTGGGTGTTCTTTATCAGATTTTGAACGACACCATAGATAAATTCGTCCCCTGTGAAGGGTCAAACAACTCCTCTTACCCAAAATGGTTCTCAAGGGAACTAATTGCCCTAGTATTGGAGAAAAAGGCGCTTCATAAAAAATATAAAGAAACCAGGCAGAGTCAGTGCTACGACCAGTTTAAAACTTTGAGAGCCAAATGCAACAGAGTCAAATCATTATGTTATCAGAGTCACATCGCCAAGGCTGAGGAAACTACAACTGATATGAAGGGTTTATGGAGATTCAAAAATTCATTATCCCAACCCAAACACGATCTTCCATGCGAAATGTTCCTTGACCGTAGAAGGGCGAATGGAACGGAGGGTACAGTCAGTCTGTTTGCCGAGTTTTTTGGAGGTGTTTATGATGCTCCGGACAAGACCAAGAAAGTATCTGATTTCCATCCGAGTGAAACTGTTGACTTGCATAGCTGTTCTCTGAGTTCGGAGGACGTATACAAAGGACTGCGAAAGCTTGACCCTGGTAAGGCGGCTGGTCCAGATGACATACCACCAATCTTTCTCAAGAACTGCGCGGATGCACTGGTAGTTCCTTTGACGATTGTCTTCAACAGATCTCTCGAATCTGGTTGCTTCCCTGAGGTGTGGAAATCGGGTAATATTACTCCTATTTTTAAAAAGGGGGACAAAAGTGATATAAGCAACTACAGGCCCATCTGCCTGCAGTCAGCCATGGCCAAGTTGTTCGAATCATTGGTATTGGATAGGATTTTTCCGGATATTTTAAGGGTCATTGTTCCCCAACAACATGGTTTTGTACCTAGAAAGTCAACGTTGACCAATTTGGCAATATATGAGGCATATATAGCGGACAGTCTTGCGAAGGGGTACCAAGTCGATAGCGTGTATACTGACTTTAGTAAGGCGTTCGACAAGGTGTCTCATCATGTGTTATTGCAAAAGCTTGAATTACTGGGAATAGGGGGATCTTTATTTGTTTGGCTGAAAAGTTATTTAAGTGACAGAACCGTGTGTGTCAAGATAGATGGTTACAAGTCTGCAACTATCAGTGCCACTAGTGGACTGCCTCAGGGTAGTCATTTTGGTCCTATATTTTTTTTAATTTTTATAAATGATATTGTAAATATATTCCAAGATGTAAACTTTTTATTGTTCGCGGATGATCTTAAAATTTATAAAACAATTAAAAGTATAAGCGATTGCCAATGCATTCAAGATAATTTGATAAAACTGCATGACTGGTGTATGAACAATTGCTTGTTTCTGAATGTTGATAAGTGTCAGGTTGTCCAGTTTGGCAGGCAGAAACACAAAGTCAGATTTAATTATTCCATAGACGGTAAAGAGCTAGCAATACTGGACCATGTTCGCGATTTGGGGATTGTATTTGACGATAGGTTGTCATTTGTACCTCACATAACCGAGATTGAGAGCAAAGCGATGAGAACTCTTGGATTTGTATTGCGCACTGTCTCTTGTTTTAATAACCTAAATACCATAACCCTCTTATATACCACCTTGGTGCGCTCAATCTTAGAATATAATTCACCTATTTGGTCTCCCTCTTATGCCGTGCATGTAAACTCTCTGGAACGCATCCAACGGAAGTTTTTGAGATTTATCAATTTCAAAATGAACATTCCGAGAGAGGAAATAAACTATGAGCACATAATAAATACTTTGAATTTAGACACCCTTAAACACAGGAGAGATTTTTTCGATTTAGTTTTTTTGTATAAGATTTTGTATTCATATTTTGACAGCCCTGAATTAGTTCAGATTTTGGCAATAAAGGTACCTGCGAGAGTGACTCGAAACATGGAAACATTTAAGTGTGATAACTTTCCCACAAATTACACGCTCCACTCACTTGTGCCGAGAATTCTTAAGGCTGCAAATCATTATTTGAAGGAGGTTGACATTTTTAACTGCTCGATACATACGTTTAGGGATCTGGCGATGAAAGCGATAAGGGACTCAAACTGACACTTGGCCGTCGCACTGAAATGCTTTGATCTGATATTCTCTGCTTGGATCCCCATATTGATTAACTATAATCGCAAATATACACTTTTGTCGGATTGGTTTTGGCTCTCACATGGGAAAAATCGTTAAGGAACATTATTGAATGTACGGCGGTCAAGCAATGGCGGACGTTTTGTTGTTTTCAAATGTCACTGCTGTCATTATTTTTCCATTCAGCCAGTTCAGTAATTGTGCATTGTGTGTTGCCACCAATATTATTTCTTATCATGCCAGTGTAATAAATGCCATCCAATTGGGTACCTACTTATGTACAATGTATGTTTTTATCATTATTATTTTCATATAATGTTATTAAATTGTTATTATAATAATTTTCATTTGAATGTCTAATATTTGAGAAATGATTAATAGTACTTGTTCTGGTTTGATATTATTTATTTATTTTTATTACCGATTTTTTTTTTATTGTTTCGTTTAACTGACTGCGTTGGTATGATTTTTAATGATTTTAATCAATGGAATAATGTCTCTATCTACTGTAATTTGCTTCCATATAAATAAGTTTTTGGGTATAATGCTGAATAATAATTATGTTGTGATGAATGAAGTACGATTCTGTGGACGCTTCCGTACGGTTTTTTTTATTTTATTTATCTGCCTACTAGTTTTTTTTTGTTTTTTTTTATTATTATGTACTGTTATGCACCTATACAAAGTATGGGTATATTTTTATTGCTAAATAATGATATTTTTCCAAATGTTTCCTTTATGGACGAGTTGATTCTACTCTGATTTTGTCCTATTTGTAGGTTTTTTTAATTGCTGTTTGTTGTGGTATTGTTTTTAATTTCTTATGTTTTATTTGCCTATTATTATTATCAAATCCATTCGTTTATTTATTGTTTGGGCGAAAGTTTTTGAGATTTGTATTATTTTGTTTGAGATTGAATTGATAATTCTGATTTTGTTTTGTTTATTTTTTTTGTAGTTGATTTTATCTGTATGGTTTTCTATCTTTTGTGTAATTTTGTTGGTTTATTGCTCTTGATGATGAAATTATCTTATATGATATTGTTATTAATATTTATGTAAAAGGCTTTAGCCGTTAATGTGATTAATAAAAAATAAAATAAAAATAAAAAATAAATCAATCTCATTATATCACAAATAATTCTGAAGCACATTATAATATTAGATTAAATTGATAATATACCTATTATGATGGAGTTATAGATTATTCATATATAGACTCGTCTCCATAACCTATATGTATATTTGAAAAGGTTTTATTATTCTCATGAAAATGGATTTTGGTAGGCTTTATCTAAAAAAATGTATCATTTATTTTGTTTATCATTATATATATAAAAAAATAGTATCCAATTTTCCTTGGGCATCGCATCACAGGATCAATTTCGATAATTATTTATTTTTTGTAAGATGAAAATGGAATAAAAATATGATTTTTTGACACATTAGTTAAAATTATAAAGTACTTAGTTGGTAGTAGGTACACACTTTGCTTTCTTTAAAATATGACGAAGTACCCCAAATATAAATTTTCGATGATCGAAGTTTGAAACGATCATCGAAATAGTTTCGAAAAAAATTCCATACAAAATTATCGAAATATTTGATCGTTTGATTTTAGAACACTATTTACAAGCTTATTAGCGTGCAATTAGCTTTCGATAAATCTCGTCCATTTCGAAAAATCTACACAGTAGAATCTCCTAGCCCACCGCATTATTGTGAAGCTGTCAGATAGCCACCATCTTGCGGTTTTTCCTTTCAGGGTAATATTATTATGTGTGATTAGATTCTCTTTGCATATAGGTAAATTCGATAACCGAATGTTTTATTCAAATTTGGAAGACCAAGTGAGCGGAACGAGAACTGAACACAATCAACGCACTGGCGCTGATGTCGCGGCTCAAAAGTAAATGTGAAAACTGGATATTCCTTTCTGCAAATTTTAGAATTTCATGCTCGTTAAAGGAGCAGCATTTTCACATTTTTGCTCGCTATGCGAATTGGAAAACAAAGGTTTTGGTATTTGAAAGGGATGAAGCAAGAACGAATTGTAAAATAACCGTAGAAAATGTATGTCTTGAGCAAATGAATGAGTATGTGTATTTAGGAAGCATGTTTAGTCGGGATGGAGAGTGGGGAAAAAAATCGAACGTAGGAAAGTTGCTGGTTGCAGGGAGGGCGATGCACTAAGACATATAATGAGAAACAACGTCTCACTACATGCAAAGAAACTAGTGCATAACGCAATCCTGTTACCATCGATGATGTATGGTTGTGAAACGTGGACATCGACGAAAAAAGAAAATAATGTAGTATAAATGCAGTAGAGATGAAATCTCTACGAAAAGTATGTGGAAAAACTTTATGAGATATGGAAATCAATGAAAATATTAGGAAGGAATGTGGTATGGAATTAAGGGTTGTGACAATGATGCAATTCGATAAGTTGAGATGGTTTGGGCATGTGGAAAGAATGGATGCAAACAGAATGTCAAAGAGAATCCATAAGGCTGAAAGGAAAGGTGTAAGAAAGCGTGGCCGACCGAGAATGACGAGGATTGAACACATCTATTCCGTCCTCAAGGAAGGCCCGGTAAGAAAGAAGTAAGAGAAATAGGAGAGGGTGTATGAGAAATGTTATGTCGGTGGAAGAAGCTAAAGAAGTGTGCTTGGATAGATAAGAGTGGAGGTCCGTTCTCTCTGCCTACCCCTTACGAGACACGGCGTGAAGGGTAAAAAAAAATGCTGGTTTTACTGTAATAAGTTGGATGCAGTGGCTACATTAAAAACCACACATAAATTCTATCATACAGCCAGTCATACTTCAAAAGTAATATACTCTATGCGTAAGGCAACTTCAGAAATTTTGATATGAAATTATTTATATTCAGCCATCATGATTTCGGGCAACATTTTGACCAAGTGCCAAGTAGGTGGAGGAGCAAAAATGAAAATTTATAGAATGGAACCACAGTTAGTTGTTGGTTAAATTATTGGTTCTCGCTGTGAGGCGGTCGTAAATTTACAAACCAAAATAATATCTATAAATCTACGTATGGTTTGTCCTACAATAATATTAATGTGTGTATGGATCAAATAAAAGAAATGAATTGTTGATCAAAAAACTTCACATTATTACTAAAAAAAAAACGTTTTTTTTTTACTTGTTACGCCGTGTCCCGTAAGGGGTAGGTAGAGAAAACGGACCTCCACTCTTTTCTATCCAAGCACGCTTCTTACACCGATATAACATTGACTTAACATAACAAAAACCTTTCCTTTCAACCTCTAAAATAAAATATCCTCTTTTCATTCTGTTTGCATTCTTTCTTTCCACATGGCAAAACCACCTTAACTTATTGACATATTCATCTTTGTCACAACACAACTTTCATACCACATTCTTTCCTAATATTATCTTTATTTTCCATATCCCATAGAGTCTTTCCACATATTATTCTTCGTAGAGCTCTTTTTTACTGCATTTATACTACATTCTTCTTTTTTCGTCCATGTCTACGTTACACATCCCATCATAATTGATGGTAACAGAATTGCGTTATGCGCTAGTTTTTTTGCTTGTAGTGAGAAGTTGTTGTTTCTCATAGTATGTCTTAGTGCACCGCTCACCCTGCTACCAGCAACTTTCCTACGTTCGATTTCCCATTCACACTTTCCGTCCCTACTAAATATACTTCCTAAATACACATACTCATTAACTTACTCAAGACATTCATATTCTACGGTTATTTTACAAATCGTTCTTGTGTCATCCCTTTTATAGACCAAAACATCAATACTAAGACCGTTTTTTTGCACAATTTTCAAACACACTCGAAACAAGTTCTTGAAAATCATTATTTTCACACTCACCCATAAGTACAAGATCATCTGCATACATAAGCGCACATACAAATATTCCATTCAGGGAAATTATTAAATGTTTTCCTAATCTAATCAAATAGTATATAAACATTTTATTTTATTTATTTTAAGAACAAAGTACTGTTACTAACTGTTCTAGATGAATCTACTGTTTAAAAAAATTCTAGATTCTTGTGTCTATTTTTAAGAACTTGATCTTAACGAATATATTATCAACGAAGTATACGACGAAATGACAATTCACTAATGGTGTTCGATTTTAAAGAGTATAAACAAACCACTGCGGGCTAACGACCGTCTTCTACTGTTATTTCGAAGGCTGGCTTAGTGTGATCACTTTACGTCAACAACGTTCGAAATAAGATGATAAATGTTCAAATTCCCGAAAACGCTAATAATCATGAGAATTCAACATTTTTTTCTAATTAAAATCTTCTCTTTTTGTTTACTCGAATAGAGGAATTTAGAGGCAACAAGAGCTCTCAAATGAGCCTTATTCTGCCCAAAAAACTTTTTGAAACTTAATAATCAGGTATATTCCATCATAATATATGAAGGGAAAGTTTAATAGGAGTTCTTTAATTTAGTTCTCAGAAAGAACGAAAAACCTATCCATGTGTTATTTTAGTATTATCTATCTTTCTGATCGCAAAAACGATTATTTCTTATAAATGTCAGAATCTTTCATCAAAAACTTTGAACAATACTCCAGAGAAATATAAAAAAAACATATCTATAGGCATGGGAAAATATGAAGATACATATATGTAATCACATAAACAGTGGCTTAACTAGAAACATAAAGCTGCCACGTTTGTGGGATTTTCTCGTTTTTGGTCTCATTATCCCGATAAGTCTCTTCTAAGCATTTGTTTTTCTATTCAATTATATACTTTAGATTACTTGCTGTCAATACAAGATATTGATAGGTGACTACAAGGAAACTGAAGTGGAGAACATGGGGCAAATGTCAAAGCATCGATCCTCAAAAGAAATGGGCTGATGACATCGCTGCCCTGGATGGAATGTCGTGCCTGCGATGCCAGCCTATTCTCTTCAGTGGATCAGAGAGGGCCGAAGAAGAAGATACCTTTATTATACATAATACCAGGCGTAATGGGAGTTTTGTTATTATAATATAAGTTTTGTAATATTAATATTATTAACCTCAAAAAGTGGGGTTACAGAGAAGAAGACACTTACGAGTGCGGCTCTGTGCAAGACTACTCTCACCTGTTCTCGTGCCCTCTGATTGGTGACACATGCACACACGAGGACACCGTGATGACAAGAAATAGCGGCATTCGGGTGGCCAGTTACTGGGGGTTTCAGATTTGATGTACCTACCGGAAACGGTAAGGAAGTAAATATTATAAAAAAGACCTTACAGAGCTTAAATGTGGGGGCTTTAGGCTTTATTTTAACAAATTTTTTTATTTTATTTTGCAGAAAAAACAACATTTTTTACAAATCGAATAGTTTAATGGATGATAAACTTGAGACCTCCGCTCGTCTTATTTGATTCCTAAAAAGCACGTGTGATGATTTTGATACTATCCAGGGAGTGAATGATTTTCTTCGGCAAACTTTTTTCTGAAAGTAACACGTTAAACGAATAGTGGGAAAAAAATAAATCTTTCAATCTCTACTCCCTGTGTGACCCTACTAAGAGGCACAAAAGGGCAATAAAAGCTCACTACTGATGTGCACAATCTTGAACTAATTTTCTAATGAAAAAAGAATGTGAATATACATTATTTGGCCCATAACAGTTTTTAAAAACACCACTGTTCTAAGATCAAGATAAGATTTTTCGAGATAATATTTTTTTTGTTTTTTTTTTTTTTTATCAGGTTTGTAATATGTCTATACCTACAAACAATGTCTGTTTGTAAGAATCAACATACACAATACGGTTCTCAATTTTTCATCAACTTGATTTTGTAGTAATGTTTATCAGATTTTTTATAATATTTTAATTTTTCACGTAACAGGTTTAGTTATCAAAGTTCTTCATAGATGATGAATTTGATACAATAATAATTAGATATTGAAGAGCCTCATACTTAATTAGATATTTCTACGATTATTAAGTCGATATTGTAGAACTTCCTAGGTACTAAGGGTACTGAACAAGTATTGAAGTTGCTAATGGAATATTCAGAAAGCAATGAATTTGGTAAAAAAATTACCGTGTTCAAGGGCCAACAAGAAAAGAGACTTAATATAATTGAGCTATTTGAATTGCAGAAATAAACAGATGTAAGCTTTCAAATAAAGCCATTAAAAGTTTGTACGTTGTAGATACCAACTATAAACAGTTTAGAAAATCATGGTAACATGAAAATGATTCGAAAAACCATTGTTCAAGAGTACAATCATGCTCGAAAATCAAGTTGTCCAAAAAAAAACTAAAATTTTTGAATTTTTACGTTTCATGTTCCTGCGTCGTTTGCACACCACATCAATCAATCAATTCTCCCTTTTACACCCCACTCAGGAGCATAGGGAGGCAACAAGAGCTCTCCAATGCGCTCGATCTTGCGCAATGTTTATGACCTTGAGGATGGACTTGGCTGGGACATGTGTTAAGGATGCCGAATGACATTTGGCCGAGGAGAGCGCTGTCATTAGGGTCCCGAAGACGAGAGAGACCCTCCCACGCTGTGTTCCGCTCCTTCGAAGCAGAGCTGAGGGATTTGGACATGGTGTGGGAGGAGTTCATAAACATTGCACACCGCATAATACCTTATAATTATCTTCTTTATTATACGTTTTTGAAATCAATAAAAATATAGGTTTTGCATGATGATATTCAAAAATATATGCCTCAATGGGTTATTCACTTGATAAAAAATATTTTTTGGATAGAAACATGACGTACATCTTTCGATTTCCAAATGATAACGTATAATGATAGCAGTGGGTACCAAAATATGGCGTCAAATGTATTTTGCGTAAAGAACTCTTTTTCCTAATGTGGGTATCCGCCCTCTTCAAACAACAAAAAAATCACCACTATAAATATATAGACATTTTAATAGATATGTGGCTCTTGGATAATATGCCTTATGGCGTTGTTCAGACAGTTTTCTACACTGGTATATAATATAAAGCTTTAACAGTGATATTAAGTAATGTCGTATGTCTAATAATTCTCGCAGTTGTCTAATGGGTGAAAACATTACCTGAAAACGTCAATTAAAATCCAATCCATTTTCAATAACACGATTCGTCATGCAAATTAATAATAGATTAGCGATCGGAGCTTATTTCTGAAAAGCTTCGAAGCTTTCGCTTGGAAATTCTCGTTCCTGAATTCAGTTAAGTAATTACATCAATAAACTCACCCCTCTGTCTGAGAAGTCTGTGTGAAATAGCCCGTCTGGAAAGAATAGTGGAAACAGCTTTCTACAAGTATTATATTTTCATGAAAAAATGATCACCAAGACTAAATTTGAACAGAAAAATCATTTCAATAATATCTAGTTGCAGTTTTTTTGTATCTACGTAGTAAATATTTATAAAAATAGACCAGTGTTGCCATCTGTCCGGGTTTCGTAAGGTGCGTCCGGGTGTCCGGGCGAAACCTAAAATGTCCGGGTTTTAACTTTACTCAATGACCTTTTTTAGTGAAATTATAAAAAAATAAATAAATAAAACTTTCTTTCTAATTAGTACAGTGTGACGACAAAAAAAATCATTTGGACAGTCGAAAGGGTGGACTTATCCCGAAGGATCTCTGCCAGCCAGCCAAATTATAATAATAGATAATAAATAAATAAGGCTCTTCTATACACATAGGTGTCAGTTTATCCGACGGAACTTAATGCTTGAAGCATTCTCTACCAGTCAAGCGTTCCCGTCCAATCTGAGACAGGATCCAACCCCGAGTAGAAATTTCTTCCGAGGTCGGTTAATTGAACTTAATTATACCTCTCTGTGTTGCATGGCCATGGCCAACCCCATGGAAGACGACTCCCAGGGAGACCACCAAAAGATGGACAGACAGCTGAAAGTCGACCTCGTAAGAGGCTAACCCCATCTCTAAGGTTAAGTCCGCACTGACAGGCGGTTAGCTTAGCGCCTAGCGAGAGTGTTGACGAGTCGCCAAGCGGAAATGAACCTTCTATAATAATATCTAAACTGACCTCACTGCACGCCTGGCGGCGTATCCAAGGAAGCAATAAGCACCTGTTCATTAGTTGCTTGGTCAATCGCCTAGTGTATTGACAGATCTAGGCATTTGACCGGAAAAAATGGATGACATACCTACTAATTATTATAAGTTTTTTTAACGAGAATCTCTGTGTAATCCAGTAAATTAACTTCATAAATAGTCGACAGTAGTTGTTCGGCTGATGAGCTGTTTCTCATTATAGTATCCAAATTAGGGATATTATTTATATTATATAACAGGTCTTGAGGTCAAAAATAAGATAAAGAAGAAGTTAATCTTACCATAGTAGTTCAGTAAAAATAGGTTTTAATGGGGTCTATTCTTTCAATGATATAATTATACAATACGGTAACAGGTTTCACATGTGATTTATTTTCTACTTCACCGCTATCTCTTGGATTATTTGAAAAGCAAAGCAATTATTGAGGAATTGTTTTGATTTTAAACTTATGACCCATCGAACGTCATCCCGCATCCAAATCTACGATAACTATTACATAATGCAATGAATATTTAGCTAAATTTAATTAAGTTTTTACGTAGGTCGTTAGGTCGAAGGTCGACGGGCGGGTCAGCTAGTAATTTGAAAGCCTAATGTTTGCATCAATGTTATATTTATGCCATGACGGCATTATCATTTTTTTCACCCATCACGCCGTTTCCCGAAGGGGGTAGGCAGAGAGTACGGACTTCCATTCTTTCCTATCCAAACAAACCTCTTTCGCTTCTTCCAAACGTATAACATTCCGCATACATGCTCTTCTATTCCTTTTGCTCCTGACTTGGTCTCCTGGTCCTCCTCTAATGCTACAATTACACGCTTGCCCCATGCACCAACACCACCACAAGCTCCAAGCCTTCACAAACGCTTGGACGCCGTTTACACGTTGGCGTACGCGTCGGTATTTTCATACATTTGCCGCAAATTCCTTGGATCTGTGTAAAAAATGACGCTTGTCGCAAGCGTTGGCAAGCTCACACACGGCAAGGCAAACACTCCGTTTACACGTTGGTGTTTGTGGTGGTTTGCCAAACCATCGTAAGCGTGTAAATGCAGCATAAGAAGGCACCGATATGGTCGGACCATGTCATTCGAGGTCGGCCTCGTCTGCGTGCACTCATTCTTTCAGATTTATATATCTTCTTCTCTTCTTCTTAATTTAGGCCTTGTGGCCTGTAATTCAAGAGGTGGGGTTGGCCTCCTGCGAGGTCGATTTCCAGCTATCCTTCCACCTTTTTGGTGGTCTACCCGGGGGTACCGACTCTGACAGGATTTGAGAGGTGTCCATCGACCCTGATTCTGGTATTAGTGTCAGAGTTTAGTTGTCCGATGATGTTGACTATTTCTGGGGGGCCTCCTCTTTCAGTCAGTATATGTATGATATCAGTGAGCCTAGCTCGATCGAACGCTTTAGTAAGATCTATGAAACACGCGTAAGCTGGTAGATTATATTCGATTGCCTTTTCTTTTATTTGCCTCACTATAAATACTGCGTCTCTTGTGGAACGATTTTTACGGAAGCCTTGTTGCTCTTCCTTATTACTGATAATTATCTCCAATTGAGATATCAGGATCTGTGTGAAAAGCTTCAGTGTTGAACATAGCAGATTTATATATCCTTATACTTATTCTCTCTTCGTTCATTCTCTCTACATGCCCAAACCACCTTAATTTATTCACTTTCATTCTAGTCACTACGCTAACATGCACTTTACATTCCTTTCATATATTACCATTCCTCGCAATTATTAATTTTATCGTTATTATCGTCCTTGCACCTGAACAAAGCCCATCAGGCACAAAAATCTCTGCATTTGAAATGAAGTGCCTCAGGAGAATTTTCGGTATAAGTTGGTACCACTGCAGCATGAAGGACGCTATACGCCGGCGCGCCCAGCGTGAGCCCATCACCTCTATCATTGTAGAGAGGAAATGGACTTGGCTGGGACATGTGTTAAGGATGCCGAATGACAGTTGGCCGAGGAGAGCGCTGTTCTTCCTCCCATCAGGGTCCCGAAGACGAGAAGACCCTCTCACACTGTGTTCCGCTCATTCGGAGCAGAGCTGAGGGACATGGACATGGTGTGGGAGGAGGTCATAAACATTGCGCAAGGAGAGCTCTTGTTGCCTCCCAATGCTCCTGAGTGGGGTATAACAGGGAGAATTGAGCAAATTGAACATTAAAATGGCAGTGTTTAAAAGACAAATACTTCAAAATGTATTCCGTTCGTTCGAGAAACTCCACATTATACGCGTCCTTTTTTCGCCCATTAAATAGTATAAAACAGATTAGGTATCAATATAGCTTAATAATAATCAAGTAAAACCTATTCCTTATTTTTTTTCGTAGATATTTGCGAGTAGATCGTTACCCCAAGACTTTTTGTTTCAATGTAGGTACGTAATGGTAGGCGCCCGGGTGAAAATGTGACGATTCATTCTAAAAAATCAATAGCCATTGTTTGTTCGTAATAATGTTCGACTCCGAAGGCGTTTTTTGGAATAAAGCAAAAAGCGTTATTTGTAGCTTGAAAATCACGCCAATCCCGACAACAACTTCCTGACTCTGACTAATGGGATGTTACGGAGAATATGATTTTGGGGAAATTAAAATAGGTACCTACTACCTCTGTTTGCGCTTTGTAATAAATGTAAATTTTAACAAGATTTTTAAACATGAGTTAAGGCAGCTTGACCTCAGTAGTTTAGTTTTCCAAGGCAACAGCTCACATCGAGTTGTTTTGAGTTCATTTACCTGGTCGATACTAATACTTTTCATTTACAGCTTAAAAGAGTAGAAAATAATTGAGGGCGCTGCAGTCGTTTGTATGGCAACATTTTATTAGTAATTTTTTCAATTGTCTTTGGGTTAACTCCATTTTTAGAAAAATAAATAACTACGTTGTTTCTGTCACTAATAATTTTATTTGAGTAGACATGTTTTGGCTATTACCTAGCCATTATCAATAGTATTGGATAATGGCTAGGTAATAGCCGAAACATGTCTACTCAAATAAAATTATTAGTGACAGAAACAACGTAGTTATTTATACATTTATTTTATAAGTACTCTACACTTATAAAGTAAAGTATTGTAACCGTCAAAATATTAAAAAAAAAAATACTACTCAATGTGGTATCATAATATGAAATGCTTTGTAGAGATTATTTAAAAGAATTTAATAACGAAATGTACCAGCCATGGCATTAAAAACGAGATGGAAAAGTCAAAAACAAGAGATAATCAGATAATAATATAACGGGTGCTTAATCCACAAAATGGTGCTTACAACTGCTTACTATTCTATGGCCGAATTTCAATCATATAAATGTCAAAATGTTTAAACATAACCTATAATTTATTTGGAGTACGCGGACGACCTAGCGTTGTTCAGTACGACAGTGGAGGAATTACAGCGCAGTGTTTCAAGACTCTGCGACGAAACAGCACGCCTTGGCCTTCGAGTCAATGCCAGTAAGACGGAGCTCATGGCGAGTAATGCCTGCCCCGATAAACAGCTACCGATAACCATCGACGGTCACCAGGTCTCCCGGGTGGATAAATTTAAATACCTGGGAGCAACCATTACCACCTCTGGTGACCTCGGGGCTGAGCTCCCGATACGTATCGGTATGGCAAGTGGCGCCTTTAATAACATGACCAAGATTTGGAAAGCGTCGGCGTTTAGTGTCGAGACGAAATGTAAACTGTTTGATGCGTGTGTGTTGCCCATTCTCCTCTATGGGTGTGAGTCCTGGCACCTGACCAAAGCCCAGGCACAAAAAGTCTCAGCTTTTGAAATGAAGTGCCTAAGGAGAATTCTGGGTGTAAGATGGTACCACCGCATCACGAACGACGCTATACGCCGGCGCACCCAGCGTGAGCCCATCACCTCTACCATTGTGGGGAGGAGATGGACTTGGCTGGGACATGTGTTAAGGATGCCGAATGACAGTTGGCCGAGGAGAGCGCTGTTCTTCCTCCCATCAGGGTCCCGAAGACGAGGAAGACCCTCTCACACTGTGTTCCGCTCCTTCGAAGCAGAGCTGAGGGACATGGACATGGTGTGGGAGGAGGTCATAAACATTGCGCAAGATCGAGCGCAATGGAGAGCTCTTGTTGCTTCCCTATGCCCCTGAGTGGGGTGTAAAAGGGAGAATTGATTGATTGATAATTTATTTGTAAGTGAATATTATAGGAATATTCAAAAAAATATGTCGGAAAAATATTCAAATTAGTAAAAGGTACTTAATAATTTGAAAATGAATTGGATGTTGTATTTACCAGTTAGAATTGATGTCCATTTGTCATGTCAGACAACAACCTATGTTCAGTGTTGCCAGAGTGATAACATTTTAGTTCATCAATAATTAATTTCTACTCTTTTTAGCCAGACTGTACAGTTTTAAAATGGAGCTCTATTTTGCGTGGTCATCGCATCATGCGTAAACGGCTGGACCGATTTCGCTAATTCTCTTTTTAGTGTGTTTGCTTTTGTCAGGAGAAGGTTCTTATGGAAGAAAAAATTAAGAAAGTTCCGTGGATAATTAGAAAATCAAAGAAAACTCTAAGTAGGTAACCTTCTTAGAACTTTAAACAATATAATTTTTATTCCAAATATGAAAAATTGTCAGGAACTGTCAGTAGTTTGATAGTTGGTGCGATTGACAGAATGTCGATGGAAATATATAATATGGTTTGAAACAGATGCATCGCTCTAAATTACATTGGTTTAAAGGTAATAAGCTTATCATTATACAAATTCGAATTCATTGTCAGGACCACAGGACAACGTCTGTTGGGAAAGCTAGTTTTATATAAAAACGTGTTTCCCTTGGTCATACGTGAACAGCTGAAGGAATTTTCCAAAAAAAATAAATGTGTTTGATTAGCCCTAAATATGAGAAAAATGAAGAATATTTTTAACGAAGCTATCTTTTTAGTGTTTTTGAAAACACATACTTTTCTATTTTTTTTTATTTTAATTGGTGTTTTCCATCTATCAAGTGTTGACAGGTGTTGTGATTATCAGAATGTGATCTGTAAACATCGTTGAAAACAGATGCATCAGTCGGAATAACATTGGTCAAATAATAATATGTTTATACCTAATGAATCTGTTATTCTACAAATTGTAATTCAATATTATTAGTAAATACCGGATAAAGGAAAGCTTGTAAAACTTACAAATCTATCATAAACAAAATAAATGCGAAAAAAGTGGTTGGTAGTCCAAAGGTTCAGATTTTTTGATCTGCATTTTCCGTCTAAGTTTAGATACTCTCTTGCCTTCAAGCAAAAGACAATATTCCTCAATAGCATGTGATATAGACAGGATTTTAAATCGACCCCTTTGTTATTCTCGTGCTTCGTCATAAAAGCCTCCCTCTTGAGAGGGTAGCACACAAATTTCATTAATACGCTTATCAGTTCACTGAATTTTCACTGTATTTAGTTCTATTTAATAAACATGCTCCTACAAAAACATCCCCCTAACATTCAAGACAATATATTCTATGTTCTTATGCTTGCTAAATATTATTAATATACTATACATACATTAAAACAAAAGTAGAAACAATTGAAAGTTGTGTCCTCAAAGTAAGTTGGTCTCCATCGAGATGTGTCACATGTTACATTCTATAAAATTGATTTAACAGGCACAACATGTTCAAAAGAAAAAAAAAACTCTCAAAAGGAAAACTCTAAGCACAAGTGAAATATGAAAACAGAGAAAGATAAAAACAAACACGAATGGAGAGTGCAAGAAGAAGGGAAGGAAAAGAAGGGAGGATGGGGTGCGGGAAAAAATAATCAACAAACTATCATGAATTAGTAGAATTGCTTAAAAGACCTCTGGAAATCTGTTTCTTGAAGGCATGCTGTGGACTGCCAAGTATATCAAGAGGACTCTGCAGATAATCTTAGCCTCTGGGCATACGATACAGAGGCCTCCTCAATCCCACGTTCGTTCTTGGTGTGGACAACCGGAAAATATCAATTGATCTGGTTAAGGTCGGAACACGGAAGTTGAATACCTTCTCAAAATTTGGTCTTTAAAACTGTATAATCCTACAACGCAACGTTCCAAATATAAATGGATTCTTGTGCCCTTTTTCTAGAACTAGATTTTATCAGAGCAAGGAGAGAGGCAGAACTGAGAGAGTTGGACATGGTGTGGGAGGAGTGCAATGGAGGGCTCTTGTTGCCTAGCCATGCCCCTGAGTATATTATTAAGATCTGTAGATCTAGTACTTTGGTGATACTACTCGCTTTTGCTGGTTTCGCTGGTTTTCTTGCTTTAAAAGTTAGGTCGAGGAAAGACTGGGTGTGGATAAAATACTAAAAACATGACTCCGCAATATAAGAATCCATTCAATTCGGGGCAAAGAGGCTGGTATCCAAGTGATGGCCAACGTCGAAAGGACCTGACTGGGCATTACAGGCAGGAGAAGCGCGTTCTAAAGATGTTCGATCTTAGAACCTTCGACCCATCGAACTTTGTCCCGCCTTAATTTCAATAAAATATTGTTGGGTTATATATAACATAATAATATAATATCAAACATACCTGCATGACTATTCATTGTGAAAAAATCAAAAGTTATGTGGTTATAATATACGATTACAATATCGGTAACATTACCGCCATCTGTGGAAACATAGGGAAAACATTAATCCATAGAATCTTTCTATCAAAATATCAATCTACCTTGAAGAAATTTAGCCGTATAAGTTTTACCTAAGCATTAAAATTTAATTATCTCATAGTTTTAATTTATCGACAATTATCGTTTTCTCTTTCGACACTCTTCAGCTTATCTTTATTTTCCGCAAATTTAACAATAATTTATTTTAATTACCGGAGATATATCCACAGTTCTACAGGAATGTGGACGTTAATTGTTTACAAGTAAGGGTTTAATTAGTCTAAAAATATATTTGGTACTTGGGTATTTTTGTCTATTAACTATTACGATTAATCTGCTCGCTGTGATGTTTTTTGAAGATTTTTTTTCTAGCTGTATGTTCTACCGGAAAAAAATGTCAAGATTAAGAAAATGACTCTAGACGACTTTTATGAAAGGCATGACTACACGACACAATACAAGCTTTCTAGAATTTCACCGCGCCCTTATATCAATGATATTGTGCAAGTCGAAGTAAACAGATGCAGCTACGATTTGATCTATAAAACTAGGTTCGAAAATGATTTTATAACAGCCAGTATCGTCGGATGTAATATTATAAAAGAAAATGTTCTGCCACCCCCAAAAAAGAAAACTAACCCGATCGAAATTTCAAATCTGAAATCACTCCAAACCCTATAAGACCTGAAAACAGATTGAGTTTTTTGAGAAAAATCGCAACTTTTGAGGATTTTTTTTTGTTCGAATAAAACATCCTATCATTTTTAAATTCATCGTAATTTGTTTTTAATATTTTAAAATTATTTGAAAAAAAATTGGCCTTATTTTCAAAATAGAACTATCAATTTTTCACCCAACTGAATATTTCCATTTTTGTATAGAAAATTGCATACTAAGCCTAAGAGCGAAAGCGTTAACTCACTTTTTAAATCAAAATATTTTAAGTAAAATGGCGGTATCTCATAAAAAACACTGAAATACATAATGTAGTGATATTTTGTTTACACTTTTAATAAATAGACATGAAATAGTGTTAAAAGCAATAAAAATAGGTATATTCAATTTTTTTATTAAAAGTTAGTGCGAAAATGATTTTTACAAAATATCAATAATTATCTCGAAAGTAGGTTTTGTTGAGATAACGCCTTTTGGCTTAGGACGGCAGAGTACCGATCATTAAATTCGATGCATACTAACATAAATATTATATTTTATATCATTTCTTACCCATTTTTTTTTTCAACTTTTAATTAGTTATTCTGTCATCCGGAGCGGAGAAGAATCCAATAAATCAAACATTGATAGAATTTGTTCAGCCGATCTCGAGCTAAAAGTGTTCGCACTAATCCGACTTTCTTATATATTAGAGATAACGTGAGAGTCTATCAATGAAGTTACAGCTGAGGATTAACACGTCAGAGTTGTATATAATACATTCTTAAATGGCGATACACTATATTATACTACTTACGATATGTTGAAAGAAAAAATATCTAATAACGTTGCTTTGAAAGTATTAAAACCATTCCGGGGTCATAATAAGAACAGCAGACAGATAAATAATACTAAGCGTTGATCTGAGAAGAAGAGAGAGAGAAAAAAATGCCACGATCTTCATTATCTCAGAACGATTATTCGCTTATCGCACCGCTGAGTATCGCGTTCATAAAGCGTAATTTAGTACGAGATGGTTTGATGCTTACATAGCTCAGAAGTGACGCTTACAGACTCTTCAGTATGAACTAAGCTTTTTTTATTTTGCTTAAAATAGAATGTGTATGAAATATTTAAACTAAAAACAGCTCATGGTGAGAAATTCATACTGAAAACTACACTTGAGAGAGGTATTTAAGAAAATAAGTTTAGGTCATGTTAAAGATGTCCACTTGTTTAATCCAAGTGTAGAGGTCGATATTATCTTTTGGTGTTTTTATTTTTTTGTATGGACGTTTGCAATTCTTCCAAAACATAAATCAGTTAGGTATGCCGTAACAACAACAATATTTTCATACTTTATTTAAGAGATAAAGTATATTTTTATTTAATGAATTTGTATAAGTACAGCGATAATTAAACATTCAGTGTGTTGAAAAAACAATAGTGGTGGGTATTCTAGGTGCGGAGTAGCTATTTTGTATGACCGATACTGCACTACGCTTAGGACAACATTGTGGTGTGTTAAAGAGTGATTTAAAAATTGACGGAAATTAAAATAGGTAGTCAAACCAGTATTTATGACACATTAAAAATGAGAAATAGAAAAAACTAGTCATTTTTCCGAAAATGTTCAAAGGCTTTGTATTACATTATGTTTATTTTTTAGTAAACCAGGTTGGATAAAAAACAAAGATGTTCTTCATTTGTACACAAAAAACAATATAAGTTTTAATCAGCCTAAATAAACCTTGAGGTCTGAATCTTTATCTTTAAAGTTTTTGTTAAAATATTTTTTTTTGTCAAATTCATTCCAGTCACTATGCAAGTGTCAAAATAACACAAGTGAAAGGACCCTAGAATACAAATTTGCCGAAAATCTAGCGAAATACCGGGAACAATCGCTCAAATATCCAAAAATGTAACTGTAACCTGGAACTCCGGAATTCGAAGTATCTTTGGGTCAATAATAATGTAAGGAGCACTACCAGCAGGAAGACAAAAAACAGCGTTTGATCGACAGCGTCGCGTTCAATGGTAGCCTGTTCTAAAATGTAGGACCGCTTGAAAAGAGTACACCGGCTATTGTTGAGCAGGCGAAACTCTGCAGAAGTTGTGAGTATTTCACTGGGTTCCTATGGAGCCGTCCGTCGGAGCAAACAATTGACAAAAGACGGCCGTCTTTGGAACTTGCGACTGTTGTTATTAAATTGTGATTGTTTTATGTCTCTACGAGACAATGGTTTACACTGACACATTCACCGGTGTTTATAGCAGAAACTCACTCGTAGGAAAACATACCGTAGTAGTAGTTCTACAAATATTCACATATTATAACCTATCGCTGTGGTCACAAAAAAAACGTCACTTTAAAGGCTTTGGTGAGCCCGCCATCCACGATCACTCCATCCTTCCAAACGAAGCCCAACACATTGCCGTGAGTGGGGAAAAACAAATGGATATTGTGATTTGATAGGATGAGTTGATGAGAATATCCAATCGCGTCTTGTTTACTGTTTTGGAATTTACTATACCATGTTGATATTTGTTTTAATTTATATTCCTTATTTTAATTTATTGGCGTGTATGTATTATTTTCCTTAATACAATTATTATTGCTTGCATGCTATTACTTGATACATCACAGTGATTAACTTTTCTTTAATTTTTTTTTACTCCATCTGATCTTTTTGTATTTATACTTGATTTATTGTAATTATCTATGTAAATATTGTACCTTTTTCTACTTATACCAGCTTCAAGCTGTCTGAAGAACATAATAGACAATTAACAGCCACGTGGATTTTGACATTAACCGGGAGGCATAAACATAAACAAAAAGTTTAAGAGTTGGTATGAGTGTGTTTATACATAAACCCATCACTATGGTTTGTGTGTGTGTGTGTCGCCATGGCCGCCATTTTGCATCCAGACTAATGTCAGATGACGTCATCCTTTAATGGTCTATATGTTCTGTCTGGAGAACAAAATATAATTTGATTAATAATAAAAAAAACCTACTAGAGAACATCCTACATAATTACATTTTGAAAGCGCTGTCAAAATGTCAAAATTTATAATATCAGAATGTTATAAGTATGTAAGACGTTTTGAAATGATAAATGAATACAAAAAATATTAATAAAACCACACAGTACCAACTAGTACACATCTTCGAAAAAAAAAAACAGAGATTATCTTGTGACAAAAAATCTAGAAATTTATCATAAATGATGCTTGGAAATGTCAGCAAGGTGTTAAGGGCTGAATCAAATATTTAATAAACTAAAATGTTTTTTCTCGTCTTCCATTTTCTCTTTATTTTTATCCGCAGACTGGCTGCCCCGACAAACGTTATCGCGCCATTAATGAGAATATTGAATTCGAATATCTATAATATAAAAGAAAGTCGGGTTAGTGCGAACACTTATAACTCGATATCGCCTGAAAAAATTCTTCCAATGATTGATTTATTGGATTCTGCTCCGCTCCGAATAACATAATAATATGTAATAACTATTAAAAAGTTGAAAAAAAATGCATAGAAAATCAAATAAAATATAGTATTATAGTTAGTATGGAACGGATTTCCCGCGACGCCAACGCCATCTAAGTATATATTTTTTTTACAAAAATTACTGTTTACCTGACAACCATTGACATTAAAAATATTGGTACGCTGATTTTTTATGGATTATTTTTTCATATTTCATACATTTGGCCGAGGAAAGCACTCTTCTTCCTCCCATCAGGGTCCCGAGGACGAGGAAACCCTCTCATACTGTGTTCCGCTCCTTCGAAGCAGAGCTGAGGAATCTGGACATGGTGTGGGAGGAGGTCATAAACATTGCGCAAGATCGAGCGCAATGGAGAGCTCTTGTTGCCTCCCTATGCCCCTAAGTGGGGTCTTAAGGGAGTTTGAATTGGATTGGATGGCACCTGATGATAATTCCTTATCATTCTCGCATATGTAATTGCCACCATATTCTCGCGTTTTTCGTATATATATATATATAAATAGGTACGAATGAAATATGGACTTTAGAAATATTTGAATGTTATTATTTTTTATTAGTTTATTTTTGTTTCTGGGGGCACAGTGCATTTAATGCACATAATATGAACGGGCCGCCTCTGGTTAGGAATACAGGGTCCACAGGACAACGTCTGTCGGGAACGCTAGTTATTATATACAATGGAATTCAATATTGAAGTCTGTCGGGAAAGACGGTTGAAATTTAAAAAAAAAATAAAAACTCTTTACAGGTACCTACGACGTATTAATAAACTTCAAAAGCTGAAAGGTTGGTTTTGATTTCAAACAGTTTTAAAATGTTCACACTCACTCGGTTGACTCGCAAGGTTGAGAAACAATGTTCCTTTATTCCAAGTAAATTATGAATAGACGTAGGTAGGTACCAGACAACTATACACGTCGTTCCTACAACAATGTACCAACAACAAACCTAACCTATAAATTTTATTTAATGGCCGTCGTCGCAGTGAGTGTGTTTTTCATTTTCTATGCAAGTATAAATCATAATAAAAATACGTTATGTTCCTTTTAAAATCATAGACAGAAGCGGTGGATGTATTATGGAGACATCTTAAGCGCAATTTCTTGTATAGTTTCAATAACTTTATGAGAAAATTCAAGTTCGTCACAGCATTCTCATTTATTGTCAAATATGTCTGGTTTATCACAACATTCTTGTTCAGTAAGTGAAGTCTTTTTCGGCACAAAACATTTGAAAATCTTGTTTTTTGTACAACATTTTTGATCTTTGTCATGAATTGTTTGGCATTTAAAGGGATTTTTTTAAGTGAAGAAAGTTTTGCAAGAAAACTTTTGTGTTTGAAAATCTTTTTGATATTTCTTAGATATCGTTTGCTCGTATCAATATTCTCGTTCTTAGTTAGCACAGGCTTGTTTCTTTCAATACTCTTATTCTAGGTATAAGTGTGCGTTTACTCCAAATGAACATAGAGCCGAATTTAGAAATTTTTGATGATATCCGGATACGGAAAGTAAGTAACAAGTAATGGGCGATTATTAGATTATTTAAACACTGCAAATATTTCCAAGGTGGCCACTAATGCTGGCTGACATCTCAGGCCACACTATTGTGGCGCCATATTTCGTGAAAATTATGGCCCGTCTATCGACCCATCTTAATGTAGATAACTCACTTCCAAGAATCCCGAAATCCTAACATTTGTACCGGTTAGCAGCTTCTTTGATGGCAAATTTCTCGATCGAAGACAAATAATGAAGAACTTCATCGTCAGTAAGGAACCAATACCTAGGAAAATATGGTTTATTTGTAACCGAATAAGATGTGATGTAGATTTCTAATAAAGACAACACATTAATAGATATCCATAAACGAATCTCGCGTAAAAATTATTTATTCACAAATATAAAATTCATGATGTTTCACATTAACTTAATTCAATTTCTAATACGTTAAATGTTTATGGAGTTAAAAAAAAAACTCATATTTATTAACGTTACCTATACCTAAGAGAATACACAAACCTCACCAAAAATACAATAATTATAATTGAACAACAGGGGTATCTATTCATGATAAAGTTTAATTCGAGCTTAATTATTTTTTAAGGGGAATCAAAACACTAAAACAATCGTTTTTTGGTAAACGAGAAAAATTCCAATAAGTATTTAATTGAATACTTTATAATTAGCTATTATATTTTTAAAAAAAATTGAGAATATCGAAACGGTCATCGAAAGAGTTTCGAAAAATTATCATACAAAAAGTTCGAATGATTCGATCGTTTGATTTTCGAACACTATTTGTACGCTAATAAGCGCTTATGAGTGTGCGATTAGCTTTCGATTAAACTCGTACTAGCCCCAATGTTCTAAAAAAAACACAACTACAAAACCATGCATAACTATTAGGTAATAAGTTTTAGTTCATTCTACATAAATTAAGCGGAATGGTGGATTTATAAAATGAAATCGCTAATTTCCAATGACAAAAACGGGTATTTTGGCGCAAAATCCTCATAAGATTCAAATATTTTACTAGTTTATTATTATTTTGTGAATAACTTTGCAGCTCTCAAAAAGTAAACCACAATTTGACACCGGCATTTAAACGAAAAAATAAACATACTCACTATGGAAAAAAGTATATTAGGTATATTGGTTTAGCTATCTAAATAAAATACTCCGGGTAAAGCCCTCTCCACATGTTATTTTCACAGAGTCAACGGTGGAAAAGTAAAGCTCTGTCATGATTTTTTCAATGTCACAAGTTTATACAGTGATACTCCATTTCCTGGTGTTTCTATACGGTTACTTTTAGTAGAATTATTTGCTATTTACAGTACAGGTAAAAGGAAATGGCAAATAAAAAATATATTCCCAGCATGAAACAACGTGAAGAAGAAGGGAATAAATAATATTGAGCGGCGCGACAGGGATGGAATGATGCACTGCTCTTTTTCGTCAACAGGTAGATAGGTACTTTTTCTTAAGTATTCTTTTACGGTGAAAATGTTACGTACATATTATAAATTTATTTGTATATACCTACTCGTGTATGATTTTAAATCCCTGTTAGGTAAATGCCAAATCAGAACTACAGTGGGTACAACAGATCCTATTGATGTCACAGAAGGCGTCCACCAAGGGTCAACACTGAGCCCATATCTCTTCAGTATCGTTATGGATGCGCTAACCGAGGCAGCCTAAAGGGAGGCACAGTGGACCTTTATCTCCGCGGATGATGTGGCAATATGCGCTGATAGCAGGGCGCTTCAGGCTTGGAGAGACCAGCTTGACATTGGTGGACTTAAACTAAGTATCTCGAAAACGAAATATTTAATAGCAAATGTGTGACTCAGGCACTGCCTCCACGCCGATTAACATCGATGGCCAACAGATTGAAAGATGCACTGAATACAAATATTTGGGTACTATGATACATACAACGAGAGATCTTGACACCAATGTCCAGCATAGAATAGCAGTGGCCTGGATGAAGTGGCGTGAGGTCACAGGCTTCACCTGCGACAGCAAGATGCCAGTCAAATTGAAGGGCCTGATTTATAAAAGTGTCGTACGCCAGTTCTCACATTTGGGTCGAAAACCTGACCCACCTACGTTAGACCTGTCCGTGCCATTCAAACGGCCGAGATGAAAATGCTAAGATGGATGTGCGGGGTCACTAAGCTAGACAAAATCAGAAATACATATATACGTGGAAGTCTGGGTGTGCGTGACGTATCAGAAAAAATAAAAAAGAGCAGATTGCGACGGTACAGGCATGTGAGCAGGAGACCACCAGAATATATTGGCAACAGGGCACGAGTTCTTGAGGAACCTCCCAACTAGCACAAAATAGTCGTAAAGACATTACGATCCTGCCATTGAAGAATCGGATATATGGTCTACACGAACGTTACATACCCGGAATGGGCCCATTTTATACGACAAATGAGTAGTTTTAACAGTGGTAAGGAAGACATAAATTGACCAAAAATCGGAAAAGGACATTGTTTTAACATTTATATGATAAAAAAGTTTAATAAATAACATTTAAACGATATTTTGCAAGTTGTCGTGGTATAATTGACTATAACACACGTATGCGACGCCTATGTCCCGTCAGTACGATATTTTATCATATTTTGTCGAATTATTGTCTATATCACAAGTGACGTGACGTCTATGGCACATTAGTACGATAGATTGTAATATTTTGTCGAATAATAATCTATTCTACGAGTATGCGACATCTACGCAACAGCTGTCAAAATAGACAGGCAAGTTCGTCGAATAATAGGCTATTCCATAACTATGCGATATTTTCGCGACAGCTGTCAAATTCACAGGCAATCTCGTATGTATGCGTCATCATTGCGCTGCGGTTGAGATTGTTTAATATAAAGTTAACAACAAAATATTATAAAAGGCAATAATATTTCAAGTTTTGCTAAATTATCGAATTGAAGTTTTGCTTTATCTACGCGTGTAAAATTTAATTGCAAATTTAAATTTATTGTTCAATTATACATCCATTATTTATAATTTTTAATGCGCTTCTCGGAATGATTGTATTTAAAAAGATGTTTTGAAAAATAATTGTTAGGTACAAATTTAGTTAAAGTGAACTATATAGAACGCCATTTTATGTTAGTAACGTGAATATGACGGTTTTTGACGCCTGTATGAACATAAGTCGGAAAATGGATGATGTTCTGATGGCTGTACGATGTTTGGTCGTACAAATTACTATTTGTGAGGTTTATGCAATATCTTGGTCGGATTAACGACTCTAATACCACAGTTACCATTTTGTTTTTCTTGAGAGCTCAGGGTCGTTTTCAGATGCTGTTAATTTATCTTAATTATGCAAAAATGATTATCTCAACTGTTTTTAATAAAATGTCCCATTCAAAATCATCAACTCTAATTTTTGTTGTACTGTAAAACAGATACCATGGAAGAGATAACAAGAAAAGTCCAAAGTTGCCCAATAAAACCATTCATTTGAGATACAAACCTTAATGACATTGCGGAGGAATATGAAATGAATATAGAATATTAAGTATATTAATAATATTATGATACATTGAATTTTTTAACGCACACAACACACTCGCATGGCTTTTGTCAAATAAAAATAAACATCTAGTCCACAACAGAGGCGAGCCATACGTGTGTAATATATGCAAAAAAAGTTCAAACAAAATGTGAATGAATCTGGAATGAATGGCATGTCCGTTGATTAGGTGTTTATTTTCATTATTTATTTATTTATTTATTTATTTTATTTATTTATTCGATCAACGGCAATAGCCTTTTACATGTTAAAAAAAATAACAATCATAATATCTTACACTCCACAACACAGCAATATATATAAGTAATATATAATTTCAACAAATAATAATATAATATCAACAAATAATAAATATTGTACAATCACAAACGCAAATAAAAATGTCAACATTGAATAGTATTAAAAAAATATAATCGGCCATAACGGAGTAGGCAGTCAAATAATACAAATTTAATGTCAATAATAGCAGGATGTCAGGTAATACTAATGTCAAAAAAGGAAATTATCATAAAAATATCAATGTCATTAGGATATGATCAAATTCTGGTCAGAAAGGTGAATAAATGTCGATGAAATTTAGAAAGAAATTAAATATTGTGGTCAAAATAACGAAAAAGAAAAAAATGCACATAGTCAAACAAAAATACATAGGTACATGTACACATAAATAAATACATTCTCATGCATATACAAACACAAACAACTTCGAAATGCCCAATGTCAATTTTAAACATTTAGAAAATTAATTACGTCAATTTTGAACTTAGGTAAACTGTCAACAAAAATATCGGTGATATTGCCTACCAGATTTCCCAGTCTGTGTATTCTGACCATGGGAGAATAGAACGTGTAATTGTTGTCGTAATTCAAATTATAAATTTGAATTACTATTAGAAAAATCTAACAAAACCTACATAAAATTACTCATATTAAGTTTTCAAGTCAGTAATAATACTTATACATCCATACTACGGATATAAGTACCTGCATAAGCATCGTCACGCTCCATATATGGACAAAGTGCTCTCATTGGTTAATAATTATGACCCGATCTCTAGAACATTCTATTTGGTTTATAGAAAATTAGGCAGTTGGACTAAACTATTAATAATTTCACCCCTCACCACCAGTGGAAGTGGCTGACGCAACATTCTCAACCCACGTCTTTTAGCGGAGTATAAAAGGGCTACGGCGATTGCAACCGCATTCATTACTTCATTACATCGGGACAAGTCCTAACAAGCGCGTCTAGTCTTTGCACTACGACCCGGCATTTTGCCGCCCAAATCGGTCTTATCAAAAATGTAGTATTTTAATAAAGAAGGTCGCTTAGATAATTCGTGTCATTTGTAAAATTAATGGACACCGTGTAATTAGTGCGATCTACGATAGAAAAGACAATAATAAACAAAATAGTGCTGATAGGTTGTGTTAAAAGTAGAAACTAGAACAATTCAAATAATAATACATATAACTTAATGTAACCAAAAGTGAATTAACTCTTTATGTGCTCAAGAATTGTACTCAATGTTGATAAAATTGTTGTACCAAAACCATGTTTAAACTTTCAATAAAGTAACAGTGAAATTACCACAGTGCGTTTCAAATTCATCTCAAAGTTACCTAGTTAAATACCAGATCGAACCTCACAATTGCCTGAGACAAGACTATCATTCTGTGTGCTTTATACTCATGCTCTCACAAGTTAAAAAGTATAAGAAACTTCTCTTAGAATCGTATACTGAGCTAGAAATAGAGGAACTCTTTATAGATCTTTCTGTGTGCTTCTCTTATGAACTTTCTAATCTCATTCTGTGAGCCTCATCCGAACAAGTGCTACAATACCACCAGAAGGCAGCTTAAGAAGACAGAACTGAAGAGGTAAGAGACTAAAGACATCCGTAACAGTAGAAGTGGAGGAGACCACCTATAGTTGTCGCCCACCTCAGGCGAGATTTGACAGGAAGATAAGAACAACCTTCGACAGTTGGCTCCTCAGCCGGGGCATATATAGAGATACCCATAACATTTGGCGCCGTCAACGAGGGGATAATATCTGGTGAATATAAAAATTAATTAAATAAATGATTGTTTGAATTTTTTAGATCAAAAACTAGAGTAAAATTCCGTTTGACAAGAAAAATTAACGTATTATGTGTTATATTTATACCTGGTGCAAAGCAATGTTCACTTTTGAAGTTATAAATTTGTGAATAGATTGTTTGTTTGTTATCACACAAGAACTGTTATTTTGTGACAGACGCGCTTGTGAGAAGTTTGAATTGACAGCCCTTATATTCAAAAGGAATTACCAAATTGATAATTTCGTTTCACACCTACTGTTTCCCTCAAACTAAGGTCTCAGTAGATAATTTTTGGTATAGAATTGTATTTCTGTTTGTACGACAATTCTTTCCTAGCTCAAGCCCCGTGAATTTTTTTTTTCTCTCTAATGCCATGTATAAATCGCATCATTATCTGGAGTACAGGATATAGAAATTTTCCCTTTGTGTTACAGTAGAACTTGCAGTGTTATGATATAGATTAAGGTGGGATCGATGCTGGATTGTCTATCATTAATATACTCTGAAGAGTTGTTTGGTCAATTCAGTATCCCATTTCTTCCACCCTCTCCTGATACGAATAAAGTTAATAAAATTAGCGCTAGTAAAATACAGAACGACACATTTGGTCAATATTAAAATTACGGAGTTTGAAAATAAACAAATGTATTGTGAATCCTTTGTTAGCCGTTAAAATATTATTTCGCGGGATTGTCTAAGTACCTGTTACGACGCACCACCAAATACCTACCTATTATAGGATTATTTGTTGCACGCTAAGAAACCGGCAAGAGTTGTCGAGGTCAGCCAACTCGGGTATAAGGCAGGGGAATTGAGTGTGCGGGACGCGGAGCGGAAACATTCACTCGTGCAAGGGCTCTCGCCGGGGGAATTGGGGACGAGAGGTGAAGCGGTGTGCCTCTCCCCACTGGTACGAACCGGAACCAAGTGTACACATACTTATAGATATGCATAGGTTCACTGTTTTGAACGGAACTCGTCAAGGACTCATGACGTAGCATACCGCCCGTGTATACTCCTATAGAACTTTCTAGTGATTACGTACGTACCTACTTGTGGTTATAAATATACCTTCTTTCTCGGCATAAGAAGTTTGACCATGAACTGATCAGCTGATATTTTTTTTCTCATCGACATACATACCTACTTATAGAACAGGGACTTTCGTTGTTTTAAGACGCGAAAAATACCTATGTATGTGAATATTATGCGGTACGGCTTTGGCATATTGTTCAATATAGTTAGAGGATATTTTCCCAATTATAAATGGGTACTTAGTGAAGAGTTAATGATTTTACTAAGAAACCAGTATAGTTTTTTTTGTGTTTGTTATTTGGTAATAATACCTTATCACTTTATTCTCTCTCTTTTCAAATATCTTATAGTTTGATAGGATACTACCGTTTTAAATCAAAATTGACTAAAACCAATTTTATAGTTATTAATAAATTTTGTTAAAAAATAAATTCATCTACAACGGCCCACTTATTGCATATATATTGATGTTGATTTAAAGTACGCTCAGAATAAATTCAATTTATAATAACCACGTTATTGCTGTAAGTACCAGTTGGTCTTTTTCTGATTTTTCTGTTAATTGAATTTTTGTTTCTTTTCAATTTTTTTTTTTCTCTTCCCTGCTCTTTCTACCAAATGCAAACAATGGAACCCAATAATACTGGCATACCTAGAATCGCACAGTCGAATTCAAAAACGTTGAGCAAAGCTTTAAGAATCCGTGGAATAAAACCATCTGCGGGATTGCTTACGTTGCGTAAACAATGTTTTGATTATAATGCGGAATTAAGTGGGGATACGACAACATCTTCAGGAATTCATAGTCATGATTCAAGTTCAGAAACTGAATCAATGACAAGCCTCCCTCGTACTATGACCACACCTGTGAAGGAACTGCCAACTATCAGCATAGACCCAAAACCCACTTCTTCTTCTTCGTGTGACCCCATTGAAGAACTTCGTCCTGTCAGAGCGTTGAATTATTCCACAAACTTCGCCTCATGGCCCGTTCAACACTTTGTAGGTAAATCCAATGTCAGAGATTTCTTCACGCGTCTTGAAGAGCTCGCAGTCTCTCGTAATTATCCTATTGAGTTGCTGGGTAGTTCGTTGCCTGAATTTATTGCTGATAGAGCTCTCACGTTTCACAGAGCTTCTAATTTTTCCGGAAAATCATGGTCAACCATCAAGTCAGCTTATATCAAGAGATTTGACACCCCTGATTCGAATAGCTTAAGGAGAATAGAAATACTCACAGCGACCCAGTTACCACTGGAAAGTGCTGGAGACTTCATTTCAAGAATTGTTATATTGAATCAATCTTTAGAATCTCCCCTCAGGGCCTCAGAGATAATTAAATCTATAAAGCGCGGACTAGACCAGAGATACGCATCTATGATTATAGCCACACAACCCACCTCGCTCGAGCAGATAGAGGAATTATGTACCCAGTTAGAGACAATCACTGTAGCTCTTCCCAAGCCTTCTTTTAAAAATCCTCCTTCGATTGCCATACGACCTCCGAACCCAGTATTATTTAGGAAACCCCTTACTCCAGTGGTCAAATGTTACCAATGTGGTAAAATGGGACACATAGCGCGCAATTGTAGAACTCCTCAGAGACCAACGGTCGCCCCGGTCAACCAAATTAGGTTTACTCGTTCTAGAAATTCTTCTAAAATCTCCGTGCCTGATCTCTCTCGTCCACCTCCCTTAGTTAAGGCAAAAAACTTGTAGGCAATCCAGTTAGAACCTCTCCTGATATTACAACCTGCACAAACGAGAGAAAAGCATGGATTGCTTGTGTTAGATTATTCTATAATACTTTGCAGGTAAATTCGATAAAAATTTCCAATGCCAGTGATCGTAGACCTTTTCTACACTTTAAAATTTTTCATTTATCTTATCGTGGTCTCTTAGATAGCGGAGCAGCAATCAATGTGCTCGGAGGGAACCTTTATCTATCCTTCGCGGAAGTCGGTTTTACACCAACTTATTGCCCTAGGAATATTAGTGGTGTTGACAACTCACCAATACACACCATCGGCAAGATCACTCTTCCCTTGTCTTTCGATAATAAGGTATTAATGACAGAATTCATAATAGCTCCTTCTTTGACCGATCAATTCATCTTGGGCACTCCATTCTTAGAAAAATCACAGTTAGTGCCTCCTCTGTTCCCAAACACGAAATCAAATACTGAATCGTCTTATCAAATTAGTTCGGTAACTGGTGCCCCTAGATGTTTAAATTCAATAGATGATCTTTCTCCCAATCAAAAATTAGTTTTAGAATCAGTTATAACAGAATTCGACCAGATAGCATTTGAGAAGGTAGGTCTCGGCCGTACCCATTTAGTTAGCCATAAGATTGACACAGGAAATTCTCTGCCAGTGCGACAACGTACATACCCGGCCTCCCACGTCCGTAGAGAACAACTTTGCAGAGAGGTAGATTCTATGCTAGAAATGAACGTAATCGAGCCTTCACGGTCACCCTATCTAAACAACGTATTTATTGTCCCAAAGAAAGACGGTACTGGTCGACTAGTGTTAGATCCCCGCAAACTAAATGAAATTACGAAAACTGACAGTTACCGACTCCCGAATATTAATCACATATTGGATAACTTACGTGACACTAAATACCTAACAGCTTTAGATCTCAGCCTTGGTTTTTGGCAAATGCCGCTTGCAGAGGATAGTAAACAGAAAACCGCATTCTTTGTTGAGAACCGAGGTCTCTTCCATTTTTGCGTGACCCCGTTTGGCCTCAAAAATGTTCCAGCTGAAATGCAGCGTCTGATGGACACCCTATTTCCTGATTTAAGGAGTGAAATATTCTGTTATCTAGACGATATTCTGATTTGCTCTAAAGATTTCGAGTCCCATTTAAAAACCCTACGTATTGTCCTGTCAAGATTAAAAGAAGCCAACTTAACTATAAAACTAAGTAAGTCAGAATTTTGTAAGTCCACCTTAAAGTATTTAGGCCATGTAATAGACCGTAATGGGATACAAACAGACCCAGACAAAGTATCAGTAATGTTAAATTATCCGCGTCCAACAAACAGCAAACAGGTAAGGGCATTTATTGGCTTAATGGCCTATTATCGTCGCTTTATTAAGGATTTCTCTAGAATAGCCTCCCCCCTCACTAAATTAACCAGTAACAAATATGACGGTCGTAAGTTCGTATGGTCAGAAGAGGCTGAAGTTTCTTTTAACACTTTAAAAAATTTAATGACGTCAGCACCGGTTTTAAAACCTCCCGACTACAGTTTACCGTACACTCTCACCTGCGATGCCAGTGCAATTTCCTTGGGAAGCTTCCTTTCTCAGAAGGATGCTAACGGCATGGAACACATCATAGCTTATCATTCCCGGAAACTCTCCCCCCCCCAGAAAAAAATTACAGCACCACAGAGCGCGAATTGTTAGCAATAGTAGATTCAATTCATCATTTTCGGAGTTATTTAGAGGGAACGCGTTTTACAGTCATGAGTGACCATGGTTGTTTGAAGTATCTAAATTCAATTTCATCACCGAGCGGTCGCCTTGCGCGATGGGCTTGCAGATTGTCCCAGTATGATTTTGAATTCGTATTTAAGAAGGGATGCGAAAATCATCTTGCAGATGGTCTAAGCAGAATACCTATTTCCCCAGTTTCTGTTCCCGAACCTTTTACTAACATTACAGATTCAGTTTATATAAAATTATTTTCTTCCTGCGAAAAACAACCTCAGAGCTATCCAAATTTCATGATAAATGATGGTCACCTGTACAGATATTCCCAGTACAAAAAGGATTCAATTTCTAACAATCCTTCTTATTTGTGGAAAATAGTGGTTCCTAAGTGTCACATATTGGAACTTATTAGAAGTTATCATAACGAACAATGTCATCCAGGAGTTCAGAAAACCTACGAATTCATTTCTCGTACGTATTATTGTAAAGGTCTTTTAGCTTTCGTCAAACAGATAGTTTCCAATTGTGAACCCTGTAAGGGATACAAGCACAATAATCAACCTCCCCAAGGTACTTCTCTATTCCCCAAGAACCTGACCAGACCATTAGAATCAATTAGCTTAGATTTCATTGGACCTTTCCCCCTCAGTCATAAAAAGAACCTTTTCATTCTGACTGTGGTCGATAATTTTTCAAAATACTTGTGGACGTTTGCGCTGAAATCGGCTACCTCCCGTAATGTAATCCAACTTTTGGAGAACCACATATTTCTTCCTTATTCTGTTCCCCGCTGCCTTGTGATGGACAACGGAAAGCAGTTTGTCTCGCAAGAATTCCGTTCCTTTCTTGCATCCTATGGTATTAAAGATCTCCGTTATAACGCCTTTTTCCACCCCCAGCATAATGTTTCTGAAAGATATAACCAAACGGTGGTGACCCTACTCGCCATGTTAGTACAAGAGAATCAGAGAGATTGGTGTACCTACCTACCTAAGATTTGTTCTTGTCTCAATTCTACAATGAACATCGCTACCGGTCACACGCCTCACTTATTAATGTTCGGATATGAAAGCGTCCCACATGCATCTTTTTACAGAACTCTTCAAGTCAATCAATCTCCTTCTTCAGATAGTACAGACCCCATAGAACAGCGTCTTAACGATATCTCTCACCTAGAGAAATTTTATGATTCAATCTCTCATACCCTAGTAAAGGCCTTTCACAAAAGCGCCGCACGTTATAATTTACGCCGACGAGATATATCTCTAAAAATAGGTCAAGTCGTATGGAGAAAATCTTATACTCAGTCAAACGCTGGCCAGTATTATTCAAAGAAGTTAGCACCCCGGTTTATTAAATGTATTGTAGTAAAAAGGTTATCACGTACTATATATGAATTAAAGGATTTTACGGGACCCTATGTGGGAAAATTCCATTCGAAAGATATAGTCAAACTTTGACAAGTATATCTCTCTTGAACGTGACAAGTTTTGTGCAAGCCTACGGCCTAGCCAAAACACATGTAGTTTACATTTCGACGGCGACACCCTGTTATGTAAACTACGAGTAGAAGTATAGTTTCTATTGTCGAGAGACAATCCAGATTCTTCAAGTATATTTCAGTAGAAAATACGCACGTACCCAGATATTCTATGTTTGCTCGAGGACTTGACCATATGTCAAATATCCACTTGGAGTGATTTCGGTTGACTCGGCCTAACAGCTGACCTGTTAGTTCCGACTATCAACCCTGTAGAACCTTATTCACATAATTCTCTTGTTGCTTCAGAATGTGTGTTTAAGGCCAACCTACGTTTAAAAACAAAACCCATTTACCGGCATGAAGCAAACCCCCATTGTTTATTTTTTTTCGTTTCTTATAATTTTGAAAATGTTACTGTAGTATAAGATATATAACTTGGTCTTCAGTCATTGACCCTAGTTATCGTTAGGATAAGTTGTGACTATTCAGTCAATATCGAGTTGTTTGAGACTTCTAGTCTCAAACCATAGTTGTTAGTTAAAATTTCGTTAATGCATAATAAATACATGAAGTATGCGTTATTGTTTGGGTAATTCTTGAATCCTTCTAAGAGTTTTTGCAGGAAAATGTATTGATTTATGAAGGAAAACTCATAGACCTAACCATTAGAGTTCGGTTTCAGTAGATACCAATTATAAAGGATGTAATGATTGTCATAGCTGGTTGCCTTAGTTTTCCTAAGTTTCCGTATAGAATTACTGAAATAGATTTTGTTAGCTCTGCTCACTGTGTCCGCAACATATTAAATTGAATATCTTCTTGTACCTTTACGTTTCAGTGACTGCCTATGTAACTAGCAACTCGTATAATTTCTTCCTTGGAAAACCGACCCGTTTTAATCGTAATAAGTGAAATTCTTTTATTGTAATATAACGAATTAAAGTCTCCGTCTACACCCCTGTGTTAATTACCTTCGTGTAGGATGATGTAACGAATGGTTACGAATTCTAATTGCGGTATCATTTGTTTTATTCTCGTGTGAAATCCATGTGTTCTGGATTGGCGTGTGTTGAAATTTAAAGTGGTTAATATTATATTATAACTACATTGGATGAAGACATGAACTAGTTCTAGAGAGTATATGGTACTCGATACTACCTTATTTGAGAATGTAATGAAACATAAACCAGACTTAAGTTTCGCCAAAGTTAGATTTCTAGACCAGTTGGTCTGCAACAGTGTTATATGCTCGTTTCCCATTTATTGCATGTTATGCAGCAGAAGAGTATTCTCGTAAATTTCCGTTGTTACGTATTGAGTGTTAAATAGAAGTTTTTTCCTTGTTATTCCTTGTAGTCAGGAATCGTCAACCGTAGTACATTTTTTTTTTTAAACCAGATTGAAAGAATCTCTTATAGACTTCCAATATTTTCCAATAGTATAAAAGTTTAGTAATGCCTAGAGTCAAGTCCTGTAACGCATCCTCTCTTCTTTTCAACGTGTGGATTGTCCTGGTAAGGAACGAAATCGCTTACATATCAACGTCATAAATTACCGCTCAGAAGAAGGATATGGAGGTTACTTAAACCATTGTTTATTAATTGTGTGAAGATATTTTTGTTTTCCCTCCCCAACGAAGTACTGGACCCAACCTTACCCAGTAATAAGGACTGTGGAGGAAATAGTAGTACAAGTTGTTCGTGACTCCTAAGTCATTTTTAGAGTTGTCTTAAGACTTATGTCCTAGACCTTAGTTAGTTATAATGATTTTTTTTATGCATCCTAATGTATAAATGTATGTAATGTGTTTGATACTCCTTGTATAGTTGAAGAACTCTGCAAGGAAAGAGTCATTGATTCAAAGAGAAATTAATGACTAATGTAAAATGTTGGATACTCCTGAATTTATCGGGAATGATTTGTTGAATTCGATAATGAATCAATAAATTAGAGATTAGTTATTGGTGAATTCCCTCTAGGAAACCATGAGAGTATCTTACGAGGAAGACCTTTTGTGGTAAATTTAATTGTAAGTAGGCCTACTGCAAAAATTTGACGAAAGTCCGGATCGTCACACATTATAGCATGGATTGGCTAAAAATAAGTCCATTATTAATCTAAGTTTTGGTCAGATACGTTAATTATGTGACGCAAAAGCGTTACATCCCGCAATCTGCCAAATAGCGTAAGATTTCGTATGTTTTCCCTGTTATGTATAATTTTCTCTTTCTTCTATCAGTTGGTCATCCCTTGCTTGATGCCATGATAAAATACGTACATCGTTGTGAAAAACAACGTTTGGAAAGAACGTTCGTTTCAATTAAGTACTTCATCGTGACGTATAATATTCGAATGCGTATAAGACTGTTATACGACTAAAGACGTTAGTTCCGTAGAAAATTAGTTACTCGACAAAGTAAGGACGCTTACTTAGTCAGTTTAAGTTTTAAAGTATAGTTGTCTATAAGACAAGATTAAAGTTAAGAATTTTTGTAATTTTTTTTGTAAAAAATTACTGGCGCTCAGGAACTTTGAACCTAAAGTCACCTATTAGGATTCAGCTAGCATTGAGAAACCATCCTCAAACTCTTCTGTGAAACTATGGGCAAACAGAAAATTTTAATATTTATTATTTTTTTTTATTTTATATGTCTCTAAAATAGTGAACCTTGTACATTGCACCTCCGGTATGTTTTCTTGTCAAACAATAAATTAGGTATCTCTAAAAAAACTTTTGAGTTTCAATAACTAAGTCAGGAAGTGTCTCAAATAATAATTTTGTTACCAGTGATATATAAGTGTGAATATGTGATAATCAGAATACACTCTGTATTCTGACAAGAAGCAATTTAAAGCCACATATATAATAATAATTCCAGGACACTCATAGGTTCACTTAATTTTAAGACTATGTACTTATGTATTGTATGTAAATGTATATTAATTGATTCTATGTGTAATAATAAAATATTATGTGAATTAAGCTTACGATATGGTCTCATGATGGAGTCTAGTGTCTTAAATTATCATGTCACTAAGTTGGAGTCAAAGATGTATGAATGAATTAATAGTAATTTTCTTATGCGCATTTTTTTTTTTTGAATTATGATAGAATGATATGATTGATGAAGCCTGTACATTAAGTGAAAGTATTATGTGTGAGAGACTCCTACTCGTTAATATTTCCATCATTATGATTGTGTCAAGAGCGCATTCACTCTTCATTTTGCTAATAATTTTATAATTAAAATAACCTTACTGTACTACTGTATAACTTTGCATTTTGTTACGTCCTAATTTTGTACATGTATAAATTTTGCTGCATTTCTACCCACTTGAATACAATAATCTAATTGGAATCCTGTTTCTCTTATGAATTAATTTTTGATAATCTCTTATGAAGAAGGATCTTGCATTGTATAACGCTAAAGAAAGTAAATATAGTTTTTAACGAAAAGTAGATTGTGTTCTACACTCACTTTTGTTGATGACATAAAGAAAGGATTGCCTGTATGTACTAAACTCCTATACAAATGTACTAGCTTTAAGGCCCGACTTCACTTTCAAATTTCCATAATTTTGAATTTTTTTAATTTTTTTTGAATTTTGTTAAACTTATGTCAACCTACGTCACCTACCAGCACTACAGTACTAGTTTAGTTACCCCGTAACTTTCAGGTCACTTTCCGGTTTCAATTTTCCTTCAAATTTGTTTTGTTATGTACTCCAGGGGTACCCATTGTAGGGATAGCCACCCAAGATAACTTCATCTCCTTTTTTTTTTATTATTTTTTTTTTGGATAACTTAAAGGGGAATGTCGTAATTCAAATTATAAATTTGAATTACTATTAGAAAAATCTAACAAAACCTACATAAAATTACTCATATTAAGTTTTCAAGTCAGTAATAATACTTATACATCCATACTACGGATATAAGTACCTGCATAAGCATCGTCACGCTCCATATATGGACAAAGTGCTCTCATTGGTTAATAATTATGACCCGATCTCTAGAACATTCTATTTGGTTTATAGAAAATTAGGCAGTTGGACTAAACTATTAATAATTTCACCCCTCACCACCAGTGGAAGTGGCTGACGCAACATTCTCAACCCACGTCTTTTAGCGGAGTATAAAAGGGCTACGGCGATTGCAACCGCATTCATTACTTCATTACATCGGGACAAGTCCTAACAAGCGCGTCTAGTCTTTGCACTACGACCCGGCATTTTGCCGCCCAAATCGGTCTTATCAAAAATGTAGTATTTTAATAAAGAAGGTCGCTTAGATAATTCGTGTCATTTGTAAAATTAATGGACACCGTGTAATTAGTGCGATCTACGATAGAAAAGACAATAATAAACAAAATAGTGCTGATAGGTTGTGTTAAAAGTAGAAACTAGAACAATTCAAATAATAATACATATAACTTAATGTAACCAAAAGTGAATTAACTCTTTATGTGCTCAAGAATTGTACTCAATGTTGATAAAATTGTTGTACCAAAACCATGTTTAAACTTTCAATAAAGTAACAGTGAAATTACCACAGTGCGTTTCAAATTCATCTCAAAGTTACCTAGTTAAATACCAGATCGAACCTCACAATTGCCTGAGACAAGACTATCATTCTGTGTGCTTTATACTCATGCTCTCACAAGTTAAAAAGTATAAGAAACTTCTCTTAGAATCGTATACTGAGCTAGAAATAGAGGAACTCTTTATAGATCTTTCTGTGTGCTTCTCTTATGAACTTTCTAATCTCATTCTGTGAGCCTCATCCGAACAAGTGCTACAATACCACCAGAAGGCAGCTTAAGAAGACAGAACTGAAGAGGTAAGAGACTAAAGACATCCGTAACAGTAGAAGTGGAGGAGACCACCTATAGTTGTCGCCCACCTCAGGCGAGATTTGACAGGAAGATAAGAACAACCTTCGACAGTTGGCTCCTCAGCCGAGGCATATAGGCAACCCATAACATTGTTTCTGGTAAAAGGCTCCCGAAATAACACTGCCTGTCTAGTACTTCTCGTGGGGATACTGAATTTGATTAATTCTAGCAATTCAGGAGAATCAATTACACCATTAACGAGTTTGTAATTATGACGAAAAGCCATACGTTTGTAATATATGCAAAAAAAAGTTCAAACAAAATGTGCACGAATTTCACGTCCGTTGGACTGTTGATAAGTAGGGGCGACCGAGGTGAGTTGAAACTAATTTTACATTATAGCTCATATCTCAACACAAGACAATCTCACAAAAGTGAAACTTAAAACGATGTTGTCCAAATTAGTATACTCTTTAATGACCTCACAAAAAATAATTTCATTCAAGCATTCTAGGAGATAATTAGCAAAAACCAGACCCGTTCCATTTGTTTCAACTCACCTAGATACGAGGTAAGTTGAAACATGGCACGAGGTGAGTTGAAACGCATATTTTAAAAATTGGTTTAGTTATAATAAAAAACATTTTCATAGAAATATTGTTATATTTATGGAAAAATAAACATACTCATAAGTAAATGAGATCATATTATTAAGTAATCAAAAGTAAATGAGCGAATTTGAGATCAAATTACATACATATTACTTTTATCATATTCTTACTCGTAAGACTTACATCATATTATTGGAAAAAATGCATATCAAGTAAAAAAAGTAATGTTGGAAAACTTTGCTGGTGTATGTGTTGTATTATTCGTGTATTTGTTATTATGTACCTATTAAAAAACTGTTTGTTTGCGAAAATTCAAATAAAATCATATGGCACTTTATAAGTACCTCCCTATTATAAAAAAACACATTCTCTAGGTATCATTGATTCTAATGGGTATTTTCATTACTTAGATATATTTATTTGGTCAAAACAATAAAAAAATATACCTACATACATTTAAAAAAAAAACATTTATAATAATCAACATTAACATCAGTATTTAAAACAACTTAATCTGAGAGACAATTTTGGCAAATATAATTGAGTTCACCTTCCGTGCATGCTTCATCCTAACCTTTGTTATCTAGGCACTGCACCCATTTTTCATTAGGTCTACTATTTGCAAACGACACATTAAGCAAAAGCAGCCATCTTCCTCTTCATCATCATCCTTGCTTTTACTGCATTTTGGCAGTTTAACTCCCTTATTTTCTTTTTTTACTCTAACTTTTTATTAAAAATCTGTCGTTTAGCTAGTTTTACTCTGGATGAGCTTTTAGTTTCTTTATAAAGCGGTAGAGTGATGTGTTATTGAAATTGCTGCGTTGTCAAACCATTTCCATAGAGTTGATGAGATATGAACATTGTTTCAACTCACATTTGTTTCAACTTACCTCGGTCTCCCCTACCTAGTTTAGTTTTATTATCCATTTCGATGGAAAGCCATGCGTGTGTAATATATGCAAAAAAAGTTCAAACAAAATGTGAATGAATCTGGAATGAATGGCATGTCCGTTGATTAGGTGTTTATTTTCATTATGACGAAAAGCCATACGTTTGTAATATATGCAAAAAAAAGTTCAAACAAAATGTGCACGAATTTCACGTCCGTTGGACTGTTGATAAGTAGGTACCTAGTTTAGTTTTATTATCCATTTCGATGGAAAGCCATGTGTGTGTAATATATGCAAAAAAAAAAGTTCAAACAAAATGTGAATGAATCTGGAATGAATGGCATGTCCGTTGATTAGGTGTTTATTTTTCATTATGAAGAAAAGCCATATGTGTGTAATATATGCAAAAAAAATTCAACAAAATTGAATGAATGTCAAGTCTATTGATTAGGTATCTAATTATTATCCATTATTATGAAAAGCCCTGTGTGTAGTATATGTAAAAAAAGTTCTAACCCAATTTGAATGAATGGCACGTCTATTGATTAGGTACCTAATCATGCTTACAAATAATTATAAGATACTAACTATATACCGACCTCGGTAGTCTAGTTGTACTAGCGTTGACATTAGATCCGAGGTCCCGGGTTCGATTCCCGGTCGGGTCAGAGTTTTTCTAAGTGTTTTTTCACTTGAAAATTTCTACTCGGGGTTGGCCTGTCTCAGATTGAACGAGACCGGTTGACTGGAAAAAATTGCCTCAGGCAATAAGTTCCGCCGGCTATACTGACACCTTTGTGTAGAAAAGTGTTATTATTATTATAGGTATATAGGTACTTATACAAGATACACCCCGATAATGAGTTTATACTCATACATCTTTAAATTCATTATTATCCATTATTATGAAAAGCCATGTGTGTGTAATATATGCAAAAAAAATTCAACAAAATTGAATGAATGTCAAGTCTATTGATTAGGTACCTAATTATTATCCATTAGTATGAAAAGCCCTGTGTGTGTAATATATGCAAAAAAAAGTTTCAACAAAATGGAATGAATGTATCGTCTATTGATTAGGTACCAAATTATTATCCATTATTATGAAAAGCCATGTGTGTGTAATATATGCAAAAAAAAGTTTCAACAAAATGGAATGAATGTCTCGTCTATTGATTACGTAATTATTATGCATTCATATCAAAAGCCATATGTGTGTAATAATACATGAATATAATATGTGTGTTTCGTGCGGACGACGTCGTGGTTCGATCCCAGGTGTCGACCATCTTCCTCTTTCACGACACAAGCTTTAAGTAGCTTACTGTAAAAGAGTCAAGGAGTGTATTTGTGTTCACTTTGAGTGAGCACAGGTTCATTTTTCTAAAAAAGAAAGTGCATAAAAAGTTCACACAAAATGTAAATTAATGTCACGCCTATTATTGATTTGGTACTCATTATTCATTACGTATTCATTATTCAAACGCGTCGTAAAATTATTCATGATGACGAAAATCCATAGATATGTGTGTAATACTTGCAAAAACTTATATGTATAAAACAGTATAATTCCTGACCTGATTGCGACCCTGAGTCAACTCGCCTTTTTGTATTGGTTCGTGGGATCTGTCTTAAAAAGTAGTCACATAAGAGGTTTTGCGATATACTTTATGAAGTTTATAAAACTGTCCATTTATTGTCGTATTAGCATCATTACGGTAAATTATACGTCGTTTTGAAGTTTATGTAATAAAAAGTACGTATAAGTTGTTGGCCGACTCTGTATACGAAGTTTATAACACATTCTTGTTCTAGTTGTGTAACCATCAATATGAATAATTATACGATGATTTTAAGACTATGTTGTAAAGAAGTCGTATAAACTTTTTGTCGACCAAATACACGACTTTTATAAGACTGTCTTTAAAATATGTCGTATAAGCGATTTTCAGACTATTTATATGACATTTATTGTGTATATCGTATTACCATCGTGATATAATAGTAAAAAACGGTAAAAGACTTAACTATAGGACGAGTCTTATAAAGTAGTAGTAAAAATGTTAATATGATCAACTTTACTGACATATTGGTCGTATAAGCTAAGAGGTCATGGTTGCGACACTTTTGTGACTGTTAGTCAATTTGCATCCTATCATAAGACCTTTACACAATAAAAAAATCATATAATTTTAGCTAACACGACTTTTGTGCTTGTTGGGCTGGAAGGAGGTCACGAGGGAGACCCAAACGAAGATGGCGTGAAGTTGTGTGTCAAGATATGAGGAGCTGCGGAGCTACCCCCAAGGATGCATAAGACAGAGCTGAGTGGCGGCGTAAAACACAACAGGAAGACCCCACCATCATGTGGGAATTATAATTGCCCGGGAGAAGAAGAAGACTTGTGTATGATTTTAAGCGTTTATTTTGTCAAGCGGTATATCAAGCTATTGTCAGATTGGACATAATCGCTTGATGTTATGCGGTCTTCAGTCTCAACTCAATTGAACTGCTTTGAAAATTCTTGATTTTCACATGACTGAACGTACTATAGATCGTGTGTTCAAATCCCGGTGCCGACAATTTTCCACTTTCGCAACTGTAGCTCTAGTATAAGTTTTCGATGATCGAATATCGAAATGATCATCGAAAGAGTTTCGAAAAATCTTCATACTAAAATGATCGAATGATTCGATCGTTTGATTTTAGAATACTAATTGCATGCTAATAAGCGCTTATTTGGGTGCAATTAGCTTTCGATAAAACTCGTACTAGCCCCACAGAACCCTTTGACTACATAAAGTAAAATATAGTAGGTACAATACTTTATATTTTATATTATTTCTTTGAATATTTTTGCTCTACCTATTTCATTTTTTCTGTACAAAAGAAAGAGAAACAAAACCTCATAAGATTTATCACTTCATTAAGAGACATTTACAGAATCCATTTTTTCTGTGCTCACTTAAAGTGAACACAAATACACTCTCTGACCCTTTCACAGTAAGCTACTCAAAGCTTGTGTCGTGAAAGAGAAAGATGGTCGTCACCTGGGATCGAACCCACGTCCTTCGTATGAAACAGTACGAAAGCCCGCGTCGTAAATGCCAGGCTACCAACCACTTCTTTCTGTACAGGTACCTTATATTTTTTATGGATATAAGTAATTAAATTACTCTATAGGTAAGTATTGCCGTGAGGTTGCCGGCGAAGAATAGCACCTCTGCTCTTTTTGCTGATTTTATGTATGTATAGGTAATTTACCTACAATTTTATCATATTACGTATTTTAAGATTTGCTATCCTCTGATAAAAAAATGAAGTGGTTGGTAGACTGGCGGTTACTGTTTGGTGCGGACGTCGTGGTTCGATCCCAGGTGCCGACCATCTTCCTCTTTCACGACACAAGCTTTAAGTAGCTTACTGTGAAAGAGTCAAGGAGTGCATTTGTGTTCACTTTGAGTGAGAACAGATTCATTTAAAAAAAAAACTTTTCTAGCAATGGCGACCATATATGTAAACTCTACACATATTGCGTACACATAATAATTTTAAAGTTTTTGTGATCAATTAATACCTACCTAATGAGTGTCGTAAAATAAACTAAAACTAAATCAGATGAAACGCTGTGTCGGAGGGTCGTGAAAGATAATTATCTAGACCTCCGAGTGTTGAAATGAATTTAACCCTTATTAGTTTAATTTTGTTTCGCAATATTATATCAATGTGGGTAGCAACCGAAAATTCTGATACTTACGTAGACACCTAAAATTATTTTTAGTTTAATACTTGCTGAGTCGTCGAACTTCGTCCCACCTTAGAGTCAATAAAAGTTTGGTTACTTTTTTTAAACATCATGGTAAATAATGATTCGTTAATCAAACAAACAAAAAATAAAATTTCCGATGACAAACGGCATAACCTCACAATATATTAATCAAACTTAACTCACCTCTTTTTAAAATTTCAAAAAAAACTTTTATCAACTTTATAGTAAGTACTTCGACATATTGTGCAGTAAAAAAAAACATTGTAGTAAGTACTATTAAATTTTTCATTTTACCCGGAATAACAAAAATCATCTCTTTTTATCAACATTTTGAGTTTTAATTTACACTTATAATATATTTTATTTTTGAGAAATCTAAACCGTTACCATCCAAGATAGGCCAAATCTTGGGTAGAAATTTCATGTGAAAAAAATTCGTCTGGAAATGGAGCATAGGACACTTTGATCACAATAATTCCACGCAATACGTATATCAAACCAGGATATGATGGTATGGGCATGTTATGAGGCGACCACAGGACAACATGATCCAAAGAACCATGGACATTTTAATTCCAGCAAGGAGACCAGGCAGACCACCCACCACATAGTGTCGAGCATCAAGAGGGTTTAATAAATAGTTTTGGCGAAATAGGCTTATGAGAGTCGACCCCCAAATAACGGGACAAAGGTGAGAGTCATGATGAAGAAGAAAGCAAATATATCTAAACGGAGAAAGATTTATTTGATGTTAAGCTGGGAATACACAATACACATGCCTGTAGCTGGCACACTTGTATGCCAGCTCCTGGCACATGCCACCTACTATCATAGTAGGTGGTTGCCTTGATATTAGGTGGCATGTGCCAGGAGCTGGCATGCAAGTGTGCCAGCTACAGGCATGTATATTCCCAGCTTTACACTCGTATCGTTCTTACGTAATTTCTATAGAGATACAAAGTTCCTTCTGGTGATTATTATAACGAACTAGTATACGGTTATTTAATATCTTCTCCTTGTCATAAGGAAGGATCTAGTACATTAATCATGACACGACTTCAACAAGAATATCATTAATCATCGCAACTTATAATTTTGGAAATAAAATATGATCATAGAATTAACTTGTTATCCCAGGATCAATAAGTTTATTTTTGTAACAAATCGACCTAATAATCGATCAACCTAAAATTAACTTACAAAAACACATAATCATTGTTATATATTAGACATAAACCCCTTTTTCACATCGAGTGAAACCTCTTTTCATATTGGGTGAAACCACCTTTCAAATCGGAACTCTTTTTTAAAATCATCGGTTGAAAACCCTCAAATACCTTATTTAAAAAAAACACTCAACATAGTGTTGCAATTTAACGTCAAAACACGTGTTGCACATAAGTAAGTATTAAAACACATTCAAATCAATGTTGCAACTTAGTTTTAAAACGCATTCGAAAATAATTATGCTGCTTATGTTTACATCCACCTAACGTCAATGTTCCTACTTAATGTCAAAACACATTCCATGTCAGTGTTGTAGATGAGTGTTAAAACACATTCAAAATCAGTGTTGCAGTTTAGTGTAAAAACGCATTCCTTGTGTGACTTTATTGTTTTCTACTGTTTATAATAAAAATTCTTATTGATCTTCATTTATAATTTTATTATCACTTCACATCCTAATTTATCTTTTCGACCGTGGCTACTTGGTGGAACATACTTCGAACTTATTTTAAAGAAACAAAATATTTAGTTTTTTCCACAATTTTATTCAGCTAACCGGTTTTCGAAGACCGTACGTCTTCTTCGTCAGGCTAGTAGAAGTTAACATCTACTAGCCTGACGAAGAAGACGTACGGTCTTCGAAAACCGGTTAGCTGAATAAAATTGTGGAAAAAACTAAATATTTTGTTTCTTTAAAATAACTTCACATCCTGTTCAACACTACAATTATTGTCACTCTCTTCCGTTGAAGGCGACGACGTGGGCAGCGTCGGTGTTGCTACCATGCAAAACTCGCATACATCACAGTGACAGCCAATCGTGGATGCCTCGGAGCGTTACAGACAAATTTCGAAGCAACATATCTCACTTCTGGCATAAGTTTCATTCATCTTTTACAGTTATTCTTAAGTTAAACGATAATTTATTATTATAACCTATGTATTATTTATTTAGCTTTTGCCAGTCACATTTATTACAATTTTACAGAAAAGGATTAATACAAATAAGGAAGAGAGCAGAACAGGGTCAATTTTCCTGCTTGTCAGATGTTTATGTATTATTTATAACTTAATATGTCATTGTGTCAAAAGTACATACTGTGTTTATGATGAAGAGAAATAGTAAATATCTCGTCAAGAAGTCTACGAACCAAACATCATCACTTGAAGGGTTTTGAAACACCCACATCTTTGTAAACACATTGTTAAATATGACAGCCCACCATCTAAACAACAACTTCAACTTTTAGGCAAACAATGAAGCAGCTGAAACCGACGATCATAAGAAAATATGCCTGAAGCAAAATGGGGGATTTCTTTCCACAACAGTTACTGAACAAATAATACAAATTAAAGTACATATAGTGTATAAACATAATAAAATAACTTTCAATTTCTCATTTCTTTAAATCAACAGCCATTTTATAATATTGAAAAATTATTATTGTAAGTAAATAAGTTTTGCATAGAAAAAAAGAATTAATATAAATTCTCAAATATAAAAGGTTAAATTATTAATTATTAAAAAAAAAAGGTAGTAATATCTCTAAAGGTTTAGTAAAGACTCAATATAATGACCCTCTTATTCAAGGATTTTGATCAAAAATCCGGTCAGAAGTTATTTAATAATTAAAAATGACCTGTCAAAATTTATCATATTCAGCCTTTGGTCGACCATTTATAATTATTAGACATTCAGGCCTACCTTGCCGGCTTCTACGTTCCTCTGTCTCTTCCATTCTACGATAATAATTTCCGGATACTCTCCCAATGTCGTTTGACCACCATACTTGGGTTTCCACGATCGGTTCTAAGCCTCACTCCCAAGGTTCTGTTGGTCCGTTCTAATGATCTATGTAAGTTTGTGCTGGACTGTATCTTTTTGTTATCATGCTGTACTGATGGGTCGGTATTGGGATTTTTCCATAAATTCGTTTCTTGTGTAGACAGCGGACGTTAAGGTATGTTTAGGTTCTACGATTATACCGCCGATTGTCAGGTCGTTAGAGCCTCGTTGGTTGTCTAGCAGGGAGAACCATATAATGCAAGTGAGATGAAATATGGATTGGCTAGGTAGTTTTTCCATCACCCCTTTCCGTCAATATTATTTAGTCTTAAATTAAAGTTTTGGCGCATGTTAATATAAAATATAAGGGCATAGGGAGGCAACAATAACACCTAGCTCGATATTTCGCGGCTACATTGACCTCTTCATACACTTTATCCAAATCCGTCAGCACTACTTCGAAACAGTATACTGTGTGAGACGGTATTCCTTGTCTTAACAACCTTGATGGGAGGAAAAACAGCGCTCTACTCGTCCTAGGTAATTTCATCCCCTTTCCATATATTATATCGAATATTTATTATCAAATGGATTTGTAAGCATTCGTAGAAGGACCAGACTAAACCAACAAATCAAATTTTGTAGAAAAATTAGTTTGCAAAGGGTGAGGTTTTTCTTTGATTCATTAAAATAGAATATTATTTTAAGTTACTTCCTGGCTACGCGAAATTGAACACAAATATTGCTTAGTATTATTTGTTTTATCTTATTTTTATTAATACTGAGAATCAATTAATAATTTACTTTTTAATATTATAGCCCGAAGTGTAACCGTATTATTTTCTTAGAATACCAATTATTTAATCTGCTTTAATTTTATTAATAAATTCATTGGTTTTGGGGTGTTTCTCTTGAATTCGTAGATAACCCCACCTCATCGGACATACCAAAATAAATGTTTTAAAACTAGATATTTACTTGATTATCTATATTTTAATTTACCTACGTGAAGGAAAAACTTTGTGACTATTATTACGAAATTAACGCGGACAAAGGAGTATGAAATTTCGTACTTTTAGTAGGTATATAGTTTAGTTTAGTACAAAGTTTATATAGAGAAGGAGTGGCCAATGCTAATATTTTTTTTAAATTATCCAAATAGATTAATAAAAAACAATACAAACACTACTATTTTGTTATGTATTTAATACTCACACACACTTCCACAGACAGACTACTTCATAGAAATATATATTATTTAGCAAACTGTTGAAAAATGTACCTACGTAGCAGAGAAAATCTGTTGCGCGGAGTAAGTAAGTGGTGAGGACATCTTTATTTTCCACGTGATCTTATTTAGCAACTTTTGGACCCCCTCCCCTTGGCGATAGGTGTTGAGGTTTAAGAGCAAACCCCCTTCACAACGACATCGCCCCGTCTTAAAATTACATGTAGGTACCTGCTTACTTGATGTCTCAAACATTGGAAAAATAACACGTATATTATTGTATATACACAAACGATACGTCCCCTCCCCTCAATGATATTTCGTGATTTTTTTTTTCGATCCCCTCCCCTGACCCTTTTAGAGCTCCGAGATATTTTTGTAATGGGATAAAGGCGTCCGATCATAAATTTCACAGTATGAAAATCACCACAAGGCGATGAAATCATGACTTCATTATAATAATAACAGTAACACACTGCAATAAAATTTAGAAAAAACGAGAATCGATTCGAATTACAAATTTAAAATAATTATTTTATTGTGTTTTGAAAAACAACAACAACAATAAGCTGGATCGGCAGAAATACTCGTTATACAATTAGAGAGTCATCGAATTTATGATTGGATTTTCTCACAATCCATTGTTGAAATTTTTCAAAAAGCGATATTTAAAATAATAATTATTATTATTGGTCGACGAACGCTCTCCCCTCGACTTCATTGGTAGAAAATTGAATTGCCGTCCTCCGATTGGTTGAATTAATTCGAATTGTTCTGTTTAATTTCGACTTCCGACCTTTTCAAACTTCGTTTGTTTTCTATGGTGTTTTAGAATTCTACACACACTCCGTCTAGTTTTATTTATAACCATCGGAGAGCGAATTAAATGTATGTGAAAAAAAAGGTTCTTTTTGCATTTTTGCTTTTAAACTAGACGGCCTTTTCGGAACTTTTTATTCTGAAATGAATACTTTTTCTATACCCAACTGGGTTAATAAAAACTACATCCGAACTAAAAGTATTCAGAGCAGACTTGCATGAAAGAGTACACGAATTTAATAACACTTAAACAACCGTCACCGTTGTAGAATGTCGTATCGGCAAATTCCTAAAAAAAATATGTTTTTTACATTTTGATATCTCAACCGGTCTTATCGAGTAGAGTTGAAATGACAAGTGAGAAAACAGTGAAGTATAAAAAAAATCGAGAGCTTTTATTTAAAACTAGCTTTCCCGACAGACGTCCTGTGTTCCTTAATATGAATATTGAATTCGAATTTGTATGGTGATGAATTAATTATCATTTGACCAATGTGATTCCGAACGATGCGTCTGTTTTAAACCATGTATATTCCATCTACATTCTGTCAATCGCACCAATTGGCAATTTCTGTCAAAATTTCAAAATTGTAATAAAAATTATAAGGTAAAAAGTACTAATAAGGTTGTCTACGTAGAGTTTTCTTTAATTTTCTAATTTTCCATGCATTTTTCTTAACATTTTCCTGATAAAAGCCTACACGACAAAAAAAGAATTAGCGAAATCGGTCCAGCCGTTTAGGCGTGATGCGATGACATCGGGAAATAACTCTCCATGTATATATATATATATATATATAAGACAAGATTATGCGCTTAGGCAATTGATCATTCGACAACAATAATAATACATTATACCGCAGTAAAAAGAAGATTATGAATTCCCATGACTTTGTTCCATACATTTTATATTACACCAATGACTTTTTCTGTTTTCTAATAAACATAAACTTTGTCAATGAAAAGATGCATTTTTTTTGGGTAAATTTCTTCTTTTTCTTTTCTAGGAACACTCAAACTTCTTGAAATAGAAATATTCATACATTTTCTATTACTAAATTTTATAATTCTTTCTACAACACATAATTTTTATTCTACATCATTCTTTGTCTTCTCTGTGATGCGAAATACGCCAGGGGATTGATGTTGTTATTTTTATTGATTGATTTTTTATTATAGAGAAGATAAAGAAAGCTATGAAAAAGAAGATATTGAATATTGGTAGAAGAAACTCCAAGCCATTATAACTGCCTTTATAATGCATATTTTAATATGCAGTATAATTATCTGTATTGTTTCTACCACTGTAAAGATGTGATATAGTTAAATGACCATACACTAAATAAATAAATTTTCTATATCTTTTCGTTCTCGTAATATACATCAGCAATGTTGGTGAGAACGGCGCGAAATTGTATGAATTTATTCAATTTCAAAAATTAGTTTTAATGCCCCTAGAAAAGAAAAAAGCGAAATGTTTCCAAAGATTTTCACATTGAAATCGATGAATTTTTGTCTTTTATTTGCACAATTCGTTTAATCAAGTACCGCTATAAAACATTTTATAAGCACAAAATAATTAATTAAAAAAATAAACCATTTTTTTTGTTTTTGATATAACATTATTGACTTACCGTGTTCAATGTTTATGATTTAGTACGAAAATTTAACATCGTTTAGGAGTTCGAACCAGCGACTCTTCCTACAATATAACGCCGAGAGGCTAGCTTCTTCATTTGAGGAATATCTATTTTAATGTGATATATTTTGAATTAAAACTAGTCTTATTAATTTAATAATCTTAAAGGTTTTTCAATAAAAAATTTAAATTTGCAGATTAAACTTTATTCTATGTAGGTATTGATACTCTAATGGACAGAAAAAAATAGTTAATGAAAGTGTATGCCAATAACTTTTCAATTTGCTAGAGGGTAGTTTTTAATCTAATGTATATTATCAAAAGTAGGTAGGTATAATAAAATACAGTAGTCATCATTGATGGTCAGAATTTTATGGTGCATTTTTCGCGACATTTAAATAGTTTTGCCGAAATTTAATACAAAAATTTGGAAATATTTTTGCAACTATCATTTTGTTACGTTTGTGTATACACAGTAAAAGATTATGAGTTTAAAAATATTGTATTTACAATGAGATAAGTTAGAGTCCACACTAATAATGTTCCATACGTTATTGCCCTGATAGGTAACATTGAAATCGCTGCCAGCCTTTCTTTGGAATTCCAATGGCTGATAGCGCTGGATGTCAGACTTCAAACGTAACGAGTATAACCGATCTCAGTAGCTTAGCTATCTTAAGGTCCCGGGTTCAATTCCCTGTCGGTATGGTTTTTTCATTGCATTTTGTACTCAAATTTCTTCCCCTATAAGTTTGTATCGAAAATATCGATTTAAAACCGTCAACATTTTTTTTTCGCTATTATCATTGGAGGCATTGTGTTCTTTTTTAAATTGTGTTGAAAAAAAAACCCCGGACGCTTGACAAAGAGCTATGAGAAAGAGACAATAAAAAAGATTCTTATAAAAATTGTAAATTCGTTTAACAAGGTTATTCTTCGTATAATTAATGGTGGAGTGTCAAAAGTGTCTTGTGAAAAATAGTTGGGGTGTGATTATGAAATATAATTAATGCTCTTCAAACATTTTACAAGTAATTAGAAAAACAAAAACCTTGTTGTACGTTCAAATTATAACACAAATAATAACAGTGACCGTTGTGGCTAAAGCCTAGTTCACATTGATGGAGTTTATCAGTCGAGTGGCGAGTAATTTAGTACTAATACGTGTCTGAACACCTAAAACTTGGTCGAAGTATTTTGTCGGCGCCTTAGTGAAGTCAATTAATATCGATAATTTTTTTTTTCCGGAGGCGCTTTAGTTGAGGAGTTGTTCGTTCCGGATAGCGCAAGACAGAGAAGAGCGCTAAACGTCTATGTGTGTGTGAACCTTTATTCGTTGGATGGAATACTAGATAATAGTACTTATTCTATGGATAATATCATAATACGATAGGTTTTTACACAATATGCAATTGTTTCAACAAAAATTACTTTTGTACTGATGAACTCTATTCGGATATAGTGTGAACGATTTTCGGTCGAGTTGCGTCTAATGTTGCTACTAAATTACTCGCTACTTGACCGTGTTGAACTAGGCTTAAGAGAATCCACTACATGACATTTTGTTTTCTAGCAAAACATTTTAAGGTAGAAACTATATTTACTGTTTTATTTGAAACTAGCTGACCCATCGAACTTCGTCTCGCCTTCAATCAAAAGTCAATAAAACATTGCTGGGTAACATAACATAGATAACATACATGACTACTCTTCGTAAAAAAATCAAAAGTTATGTGGTAATTATGAATCAGTTATTTCAAAAGCACCAAAACTCCCCCGTTCCATAATAATTTTAATATTATATTATTTCATACTGTATTCCATCCATTTTTCGATTTTATAAATTTGTTATTCTGTTATCCGGAGCGATGAAGAATCTAATAAACTAAACACGATAAAAATCTGTTCAGCCGATCTCGAGTTATAAGTGTTCGCACTAACCCGACTTTCTTTTATAATTATAGATCTTAACAAATTATAAAAAAGCTTGAAAAAGTACGAGATATTTTTATCTTATGATCTGTAGAAAACTATGCCTATGTATATATAAATAAAACCCTATAGAATGCTTCTATCAATATATCAATCTACCGGATATCTCCCTATTTCCTCAACAGATGTCGGTGATGGTACCGATGCCGAACCCGTTCCATACAAACTTTAATATTGTATTTTACATAAGTTCTTATCGATTTATTCAAATTTTTATTAGTTATTCTGTTATCCGGAGCGGAGAAGAATCCATTAAATCAAACATCGGAAGAATCTGTTCAGCCGATCTCGAGTTATAAGTTTTCGCACTAACCCGACTTTAATTTATATTAGAGATTAATAAGATCAAACATTTACATCTCATTTTTTTTTAATTACTTAGGTACAACTAAAAATAGCATATAAAAAAAAACCCCGACATCGGTAGCCTAATGGCATAGTGGAAGCAACCAGGGGTAAACGACATCTCACAAATGCCGTTTATGGTACAAAATAAATGAAAGAAACATGTACCTATGTCAATTTCCAACACTAATAATTAGTATGAAAGGCATAATATCAGAACGTTTAACTCATGGAACACAGTCCTAGAGTTCTCTAATATGGTCTGTTTTTTTTCTAGGAATATGGTAGTGTTATAAACAGCGATGAATGTGTCAATGTAAAACATTTTTATGTGCTCACCCTAGCGATAAAAACAATATCATAATTTTCAACTACTACTGCCGTCTTGTCTGACGACGAGGAACCTAGTGCATAACCTAGTGCACTTTACACACGTTTTCCGTTCGCATGAATTAAAGGCCGACTGTAATAGCAAAGTATAACCCATAAAGGCCGACTGTAATAGCAAAGTATAACCCATAAAGGCCGACTGTAATAGCAAAGTATAACCCATAAAGGCCGACTGTAATAGAAAAGTGTAACCCATCGATACTCAACCTGTGGCCCGCGGACCGCATGCGGTCCGCCGATCTTTTCTGTGCGGCCCGCCACACTTTTTATCCGAAATGTGATTTTAAAAAATCGCATTTCCATTCTATAATTTCTGAAGAAGATTGTCATTACGAACCACCTTTCTAAAATATAGGGTCTCTTGCACCCAGTCATCGAGCGGTGAAATCTAGGTGACTCTAGGTGAAATTAAGCGAATATTGATCAAACGGATACCTATTTGGATAAAATTTGCACGTACCTATTGTTATTTTTTTTAACATTCTTAAAATTTGGCAAAGTAAATAGAATAAATGACATGACAGCTAATTTGATGTATTTCACTTTAACAAAATGACCGCTGTTAAGTACAGACGTTCCTATTGAAAAACCCTTGTGGATACGCAAAAAAGTCGTTCTCGGGGAATACCTCACTTGCTTAACTAATAAGAAAATTCAACTATTTGCTGCTAACAATGATACCCACCTTAAGTGGTATTTAAAAAAAAAGTTGACAGATATACTAGATTATGAACGCTGCATCATTATGCCCAAAAAATATTCTGTGCATTCCTAACTTAGTTTGTATTTTTTAAAACTAAAATACGAATTATTAGGGGGGAGGGTTGTGCGGCCCGCGAAAAAAAAGGTTGAGTACCGTTGGTATAACCCAAACCAAAGACATCTTTCAAAAATGTATACCCCTAATCAATTATTGTTAGTAATTTTGTAACATTTGTTTCAGATCTAAATCAAACAAGGAATGTCGCCTTTAAAAACAGGCGTTTAAATTTGTTAACAAGAAAATAATTAATAGCTAAGAAAAAAGTTTTTTCTACGCGTATATTTCGTGGCGTGAAATGTGGCTGTAAAATTTCACCCATCTAACTAATTACTTATTATTATTGCCAACGTTTGCTATATTCCCTTACTTATGTAGTTGCTTACCTGCATTAAGCTCCAAGTTAACATAAGAATGTACATCTTTTATATTGAGGGTGCTTCATGCGTCGAAACCGCATGGAGGACCAATGTGACAGTTTTTAAACTGTCGCTTTGATCATCCACGTGAAGGCAGTTTTAAATGCGGAGTGTGCATTAAGATTATGTGTAATATGTCCTTTATTAAAAAAACGACTTAAAGTGCAATTATTTAGTTAAATCTTTGAAGCTGATCAGTTATCAAAAGAATCTTTTGCATAGAAGGCAATAGCTGTTTCATTTTATTAAATTGATAGGAAACTGTTTTTCTTAGATCTACTATCACCTATTGAAAATAATGGCCTCCATTTTTATTTCATGTGTAAGATTTCAAAATTTGAAAATGAAAAATTGTGTATTTGAAAAATCCTTGACATCAAGAAAAACAACTAGGTTCATAAGAAATACGCTTTCTATTTTTTTACGTATAGGTATAGTTTCCAGTTCAAGTATATTTAACGATGATTGAAAAATGGAAGAGATACAAGTAAAAAGAGGAATCAGACACGGAGATTAGGGAACCAAGCACAGTGTATGCCAGATGTGAATAATTGTACCGGTTGCAACGTGTGACTCTGACCAAACAGAACATAGAAAAGATAAAGGTTACCCAAAGATTCATGGAAAGAGTCATTTTAGGCAAGACGAAACGATACGGTAGAAAAAAAGTTACAGATATTCGCCAACGTACTGCAACTATCAAATGACGGTGGGCAGTTCATATATGACCACAACGAAAAGCAGCTTAATATGGTCATAACCTGGAAATCTTGAATACTACCGGGAGCGTTGGGAGACTACCACTAAGATGAAGGTCAGACCTCATGAAGACATCTATCAGATTGTCCAAGATGGAGGAGGCCTTTTCCAGGAGTGGGCGGAAATAGGCTGAGAAGAATAAGATGCCTATTAATTCATTAATGTCTTAAAATTAATTGTGTTAAAACATTTTGAGCGTATTGAAATAGCATTTTTTTACATAGGAAATTTAAAAAGTCCATATCTTTGTAGGAAGCAGCCTTGCCTTGCGAAAGTATGCGGGCTCTCAGATGGTTATTAGAATATTAATTATTACCTCAGCGACAGTATAGCTGAGGGTACGTGCCACAAGTATTAACGTAGGTATGTACCTAGGGAGGGAACGTTCTACCCTCATCGGTACTTTCTTCATATAGATTCCACCATCAGATGATATCTTATGGTGGCATTATGTGTACAGTATATTGGCTAAATAAACAGGTTATGCTTTAATTTGAGAACTGAAGACCCGATTGACTTAGAATATATTATGAAGTCTCCAAATTATTCCAATTACTTAAAGAGAAAACTCTATGACTCATGTATCGCTGAGCTCACTTAATGGCTGTGAAACATTTGTGTTCATTAAAAGAATATTAAATGAACTAGCTGTAACACAATGAGCCATGGAGAGAAGGATGCTAAGTATCTCATTGAGTGATACGATGACTAATACATGGATAAGACAGAAAACAGGAGCCACCGATGTGATTCAAAAGGTTGCCAAACCAAAGAGGAGTTGGGTTGGTCATGTGGCCAGAGTAGCCGACACCAGATAGACCAAGAAAGTTCTTGGGTGGCGTCCGAGAACTGGGAGAAGAAGTGTGCGCAGACCTCAGGCTTCAGGCCTCAGGCAGACAGAAGGATTGCCCGGAGTAGGTGGATGCAGCTGGCGTAGGACAGAGAGGAGTGGATGTCACAGGGAGAGGCCTATGTCCAAAAATAGACACGGAGGGCTGATGAAAGGAAAGAAAGATGAAAGAATATTATGTAAAGGTGATTAAGGCTCTACAAATTCTTTGGAAAGTACTCAAGCTAATGATTCTGACGTTTCAACTAAAGTTCGATTTTTGTTTTGTTCTAACTCAAATGTAGAATCTGGTTGGAATCATACCAATTTCACTCAGTTTTGATCCTTACCACTTTATGTGAGATATACTATCAAATGCCTTTCCATGGTCACAACATATTACAAAACATCTTCAAACACTTCAATATCATTTTGTGTACTCAGTAACTTAAAAAGATGCTTAAAAAAGGGTGTTCAAAACCAAAAGGATCCTGTACTTTGTCAATAATGTATAATATTTACTTTGATTCGAACCAAAAGAGTTTTGAAAAAGAAAAAGTTAATTTCCTCACATACCTATCAACTCGATAATATTGTTGATTCATTTACCCTACCTGTTTCTTAAAATTCTGATAAAAGTAATAGTGATCTCCTCAAATTTTTTTACATTCTAATTTTTTTTTGCATTTTCTTTGGTGTAGTGGAAAACACATAACAATAGCAAATAAGTGGAGTCTTAAAAAAAGTGGAAAATAATCATGTCACGCAGTGTTTTATATGCGGCACTTATAAACTGATGTAATTATTTCATACGGTACCTACGTGTACATATATATAAATGGATAACACAATGATAATTCTGTGGTGGCATGGTAAAAGGCATTAAGTCAATGGGATGACATTTCTCAGTATGGCGGATTTACTAGTCAGTATTTTAAGAGGTTTCATTTTTGTCAAATATTATTTAATACAAATAAAATAGATCAACTTTGATGCATTTACTTCGTTAAAAAATGTTCACTTTACGATTACTCATATTTATTTCTTCAATATTTCTTTGTTTATATGCTTTATTTATAATGCGTGTCTTTTTACCTTGACAATTTTGGCTCATAGGTTGAAAAAATTTGTACTTAGTTCAAATTTTACAAGGAAATATACCCAGTTACTCTCTATCACATGCTAATTTATTATTTTTCAACACTTACATTTTATTCTTCATAAATATTAGTTATTTTTTAGCTTACCTATTAGTATTTTCTAGCATAGCATTCCCAAAACATCAGTAGGTATATTTTTTTTGCTCAGAATGTAATATTGTTAAGTCATAAATGAAGAATATTCTTTGAATAATAAAATGAAATTAGTTAATTATAGGTATTATTACCTTTGTTAAGATAACCCTCTCTCACAATATACCGATCCTTCAAAGCAGAGCTGAGGAATTTATACACGGTTTGGGAAAAGGTCATACAAGCTGCACAAAATCATGCGCAGGGGAGGTTCCAACACCAAATCATTGCAAACCAGATGAATATTCGGAAATTTGAACATTACGACCTAATAGCGAACGGAGTTAACGTAAAGTGATCACACTAATCCACCCTTCGAAACAATATTAGAAGATGGTCGTAAGCCCGTAGTGGTTTGTTTATACTATTTTAAAATAGAACTGTATAATCAGTCATCAGTTGTTGATATAATAGTCGCACTAGCACGACTTTCTTTAATTTACATCAATAATGGTATTAAAATAGCAATGAAAAAATATTTAAAAAAAATAATAATATGCAGATAGTATTACCGATCTATTGTCTATAGCTTAACAATATAAACAACGAAAGTTGTAAACAGATTGGTCGACAGATAAGGATGATACCTGCCATAAAGTTCACAAAATACATTATTTAAACACATTTTAAAAAGGTTCACTTTTAAAAGAATGACTTCTCACCGCAGCTCTATCATAGACAACACCGTTTTACTTCGTGGTAGACAAAATTTGACGCGCGTCGTTTTACCTTGCCAAATAAAATTAATATTGAGTTATGCCGGAATGAAAAAATGCTTTTAAATCCTTTATAAGTGGATTTTTTTAAACGTATGTTTTTGAACTTTGTTCTGTTTGTGATAATGTATGATGTAGCGCATATAACTCAAAATGCTGAAAATCGCGACTTAATGCCTTTTACCATGCCACCACAGAATTATATTAAGCTTGTCGCGGCTTGTATGCAAATATCATCCTTTATCCTGTTTATTCATTATATACATAGGTAAATGTAATGTGTAAAAGGTAATATGTATAAAATGAAGAAATATGAGCCCAGACCTTGAATCAAACTCGATTTTATGCTATAAACTATCCTAGACTCAACTATGATCTCATTGGTGTCTTATTTATATTTCATGTTTTCTTTATTTCATAATTGTTCTTTTCTTATCAGCTCGTTGTTCTAGAGCAGGGCTGGGCAAACTTTTTGGATGGCGGGCCAAATTCTATAATTCTAAATGATCAGCGGGCCATAAAGAAGAAAAAGAAGAAATAATTTTCTTAATAATACCTAAATTGTATTTTTTTTAATCAGTTGTAGATTGTTTCGGTATTCCCAAAACTTCTTGTGACAACGAGCATCGGTAAAAATTCATCGTAAACAATTTAAATTCATGTTCAATGGCCAAAGGCCATGTTTCGTATGACGACATCATCCACGAATAGCGTTTCTCCATGATGTCGACATCCAGTAGAAACCTGCCACATCGAAGCCGCAAAACAGTCAGTCACCAACAAGTCTGCACACAGAGCACACGGACCTCCCATCTCGCGACGCGCATCGCGGTGCGATACAATTTATTTAAAGCTCTAAACTTGTGGACTGTTCCAATCAAGAAGAATAATATGTCATTTTTTAGTATAAAAATTTATAAAAATCAACATTAAATGATGGCGGGCCGAATTAAAAGACCGGTGGGCCGCAGTTTGCACAGGCCTGTTCTAGAGACTTCTATCTCAAGCATAATATGGTTCTCAATAGTCGATCCTTATTTTCTCATCCCGGAACCATCCACTCTAAAACGCAAGTCTCCTTTATATTCTTGTCTATTTTGGGCCTTCGACGTCCATACCCCACCTGCAGAAAAGATATCCGTTTTTCTGATATTCAAGGGCTCCAACACAAAGGCGTAGGTAATCGATTACGGGCTCGATACGGGCTATTTGTATACTATGTGAACTGTCAAATCATCTATTACACAATGTAAACTGTCAATTAAACAAAATCATCAAAAAAATCAATATGCCGAATCGAAAATCGATCAGGTGTTTGTTAAGGTATCCAAAAATGTACGTTTTAGAAAATCATAATTCAGAAAAGCTCCATCTCCAAGAGAACGGAAATTATACACAAAGAAAAATTTCAATATTATTATCTAATATTTAAAGCAAAAGTTTTTGAGTTTAGCCATAGTTCAAACATTTTATTTCAGTAGGCATCTTGTTTACTGCGGTATCCAAGCTACGCCAATTGACATTAAACGTCAAGATTACACTGTCTCTTTCCCGCTTTCGTTATTTTACAGCCGGTAATGAAAGTGATAAATATATAATGGTTTGTACAAGCGATACTACTTGTATTCCTGTGCTGTTAATATGGGATTCCCTGTATCCATGATTGTCCGTCTTACTGTGCCGACGAATCTAGTCAGACTAGCAAAATAATAGGATAGTGTCTATTCATTCATTTTGAGTGAACCTGTAGAAAGTAAAATCTATCTGAAGTGATATGATTAATTAGTCAAATAAAGAATGTTCCCTTTGCGTCAGATCATTAATTAAAAGAAACAATTAGACTGGCATTACTTTTAATAAGCGCAAAGCATCAATGTTGGTTTACAACTATGTATTGTGACAAGTAATTTGTCAAAATTATAATGAGTAATATTATTACTGTCTAGTCGGTTTCTTCATTATTTTGAATTTCAATTGAGTTCGCTCTTATTGAAGTTGTGGTTCACGAACATGTTTAGCTTTAAAACGTTTACATAATAATATTACGTAAATCCTTTGATTATATGGAGGTGGAAAGAAGGGAGTCGCGTTGCGCAAAATAAAGCAAAGTCTCATTATGCAAAATAGAGCATAATTGCATCGCGCTAAATAGAGCATAGTTACGTTGCGCAAAATAAGTAATAGCACGTGGTGTATGATAAAAAGCAGTCACTTGCTTATAAATAACACATAGCATGGCTGAAGATTATCTTAACGAAGAAGATTATCTTCTTATATGGTGATGATGTTTTAGGTGAGATGTAGGACTAGGAGGAGAACTTCCTCGATCTCTTCTGGACCTTAGTCATTATTATGGACCCAGGACTTTTGTGGATCCCCTTGTCCGTTAAGGTTCGGACTATTTCATGAGCAATCATACCCTATCCAGCCACCGTCCGTCCTTACCATGATCTTCCTCTCCAGGGAATTCATCATTCTTCGCTTGAATAAGCTAAGGCTACGCATTACGCAACTCGCATTCCGTTGATAAATGAGTTTCATTTTTCCTGTCACCGGCACCACATTTCGAATCAATGAATCCTCCATCGTCCTTTAGTCCTCAGATTTCATGATAGACATTTTCACTTGGGACCTAGACAGACATGCTAATCGTGGAAGGTCAGTTGAAGGCCGTTGCGCTGAACAGTAGGGCTATTCTCGTAATCAATCGCTTTTAAAAATCACTTAACGATAAGATTAAGACACGATCGCAAGCAGTCGTATCCACAAAACTATCGGAATCTAATGTTAATCCTATCTTGAACTGGTTCATTTTCATACTGATATTTCAAACATAACGAATTTTTAAGATACCTACTAGATATCTTGTTTTGTGAATACCAAACCGCCATTTTATGATTGTCAATCAAGATAAGAGCGTATTAAGACTTAACCATATCCTGTCCAAATGCGTCATCGCAATTATTATTGTTGTCGTCATCGAAATGCGTCGAACCTTTCAAAATGATTAATTAATTATCTTTCTTTTAACAAATATAAAGTTACTATTAAAATCAGAGCTTTTGATTTGTAGCATACTTCATTATTATTAATCTTCAATCCATACAAACAATGTCAACAAAGCAATCGGACCGCACCCAGATGTCTACCGCTAATGGCTGGGATTGACTGTCTGTCAACGGTCTCTGTGTAAATACGTGCTATGCTTGCCACGCGATTTGCTTTTTACAGCATTAATATTTTTCCCCATATAAAGAAGCATTGTTGCGAGTTAAACAAAAGTTAACCCGTTTTCTTCCAAATTGAAATTGATGGTTTTTAAAAAGCCATTTTGAAATAAAAGCATCCTTTTATAGCAAGAGAGAAGGTACTTTCCTCCCGAAGCACGCGTTTTAACTCATTTTCGGGAGATATATTGTATGTATAGCAAAATTATAATCTTTTTATGAATAGTGTTTTATTATTATTTTTTTTTAATAAAGTTAATATTTTTATTACCTACTATAATTGTAACAATGTACATTGCAATCAAAAGATTTGTCCTGAACCTTCCAAAACGATGGAACCATCATGGAATACGCTGTGTAGATAAGTTCCAATATCACAACACCAGAAAAGTCTCCTCAAAATATCAGAAATTAAGGAAAAGAGGGAAACACGGATTAATCCACGGAATCAAAAATCAGAAACGAAAAAAAAAACAGAAAAATGAAAAAATTTATAGCATAGTGTACTTGAATAGAACTGGTAGAAGGTTCTGGAGAGACCACGTGGTCATGAAAGTAATCAGATCAGGGTAGATCAGAAAAAAGATCACCAAATATGAAAGGAAAATGGGCCCCATCAGCGGAGTCTGTGCATGTACGCTTAGAAAGAACAGATCGCGAAATCTCTCAAAAGAAAACGAGATACGATGAAATTTCAAAGAATATTATTTGGTAAATTTAAAAAAAGATAAAGATGTTTTATGATGACAGTCTCAAAAATGAAGAAGCCAGCATATTATTCGAAATTTTAACTACGCATTAAGTGTTGCTCATAGCGTTGAACCATTACAAAAAAACAATTGTTTCGCTTATTTTCCGCAAGATCGAGCGTAATGGAGAGCTCTTGTTGCCTTCCTATGCCCCTAAGTGGGGCGTAAAGGGAGTTTGGATTCGCTTATTTTACGGCATGCTTAAAATAAAATGTCGCATTAAAAAACGACACTGGTTGAAAATGGGTTAACTGTAACGTGCAACACGCGAATTCAACACGTTTTATTGAGATTTGTAAATCTTACTTTTAAAAATATAAATTGCGGAGTCATGTTTTTCTTTCTTTAATAGAAATTGTGTTAATCTGTTAAGTCGATTTAAAAAATTCATACGTTAAAATAATAAATTAAGTTTAAGCGGTTTTTGGTACTGGATAAAAGAAACTCTGCATTAGAGATATTTAGTATGCAATAAGAAAACATAAATATGACTACACCAAGGGTAGTTTACTAATGTATAGGTAGCATAATGACTGACATAGTTGAGTTCTGTTCCTCCTACGAGAAACTCAAAAGCTCGTCTTTTGACCAAATCCTAAAATTGTGATTTACAAGTTTGCAAATGGACTAATTGATTGCCCCAAATTCTTAAGAATATCCCGAAATCATCTGCTATTCAGGCTGAACTGCGAAAAAGAGCTTGAAAGATATTCCATCGAAAATCTGCGTACCAATGTATTGAAACTCAATGGTTATCAGGTAAATATAACTTGTGTTGCTATATAATTTGTTACAGATGGCGTTGTTGTAAAAAATTCGTTCCATACTCACTTTAATATTATATTTTATATTATTTGCTATCCATTTTTAGATTTTTATTAGTTTTACTGTTATCTAGAGCGGAGAAGAATCCAATAAACTTATCATCATAAAAATATGTTCAGCCGATCATCTATAATAATAAAGGAAAGTGCCTGACTGACTGACTGATTGACTGACTGACTCATCAACGCACAGCCCAAACGGCTAATCGTAGAGAAGTGAAATTTGGAAATCAGGTAGGTCTCAATACAAAACCTTCCACTAAGAAAGGATTTTTGGAAATTCCACCCCTAAGGGGGTGAAAAATAGGGTTGAATGTTTTTCAAAGTATGCGAATATCTCGGAAACTAGACATGGTACGAACTTGAGATTTGGCATATGAATTCTTCTATAGAAATGAGTGTTAGCGTATTCGGCAATTTTTCCAAAATTTAACTAAAAGGGACGAAAAAGGGCACATATAAAAAGGGATGATTTTTAAGTGCCTCCTAAAAAGTTTAAAACTGGTTTTATCGAAATTTCAAAAAAATGATTTCTTCAGAAAGAGTCAAATTATACTATTTCGTTTTCAAAAGATATCATTAAATAGAGGGGAGGGGGTGAGGGGCACTTTTCCAACGTGTATGTGTGTGTATCCGTCCCCTCTTTATAACTTTTGATTCGCTTGATGCACAGATCTTAAAATTTCAGAAAATATTGAATACTTTAAGCATACAAAATTTGTATACTCAGAATTTTGAATTTTTTTTTCAGTCAGGGGTTATCAACCTTTGAATTTTTATTTAATTTTTCCATATATCTCGAAAACCATAAAATCTAGAACCCTAAAATTGTGTATGTATATAGAAAAATACAATATCTAAAATATAATTTAATGAGGAAGTTCCAGAATTTCTCAAACTTTTTTTATAAAGAAAAATATTTTTTTTATGACAAATTTACGAGTTTCAGTGCCTATATTTCAGAATTTTATAAAAATATCGTAAAAACGTCGAAACGCTACAACTAGATATTTTATTTTTCTATAAAAATGTATTTTTTATGGCAGTACATCTCAAACTTTTCTTAACAATTTTTGTCAAAATTTAATTTATTGACGACATCGTTTCTTACAATAAACATACCTGTACCACACGACTCGCGCGCGGTACAAGGGACTGCAGGTGCAGGCTCTAAAGAATTAGCCAGCTACCAGGGGAATGCACTATGTCGCTCGTCGGTTGCGCAGAAGACGGGAACTCTCTAGTAATACTGCGGGCCCTACTCAGTTCAGGCCCCGTATGTTCGAGAAATGCTTCCCGCCTCAGATCGATCTCCTAATAACACGCGAGACCCTACTAGCTTCGGGTCCGCAATGCGTTCGAGAGCTCTCTCTGTTCGCCCGGCCGCGTCCTTGGATGGAGGAACTCCTAGTAACAACGCAAGCCGTACTTAGTTCGGGCCTGCGATGCGTTCGTGAGATCCGACGTCTTCTACTGCGCCCTGCGCTATCGACGAGAAATCTCCTAATAGACACGTAAGACCGTACTCAATTCGGGTCTTAGCGCGCGTTCGAGAGAAGTCTCGGTCCAGTGGTATCAGCCAGAGTCCAGGTCCTATTGCAAGGGTCGAGTCCACGGTCCAATGTGCCAGCCAGAGAAGGGTCCAAACAGTCCAGAGAGAAGTCCAAGGTAGAAGTCAGCCAGTTGAGTAGTCCAGAGAGAGAGCAGGTAGGTAGGTGTAGTCAAAGCCAAGAGTAAACGAAGAATGATATATTTCATACAAAAATGTCTGCTTATATTCACGACATAACGGTATCTGGGGAAAACCCAGTGTCTCCCGTCCGTGGCGAACGGAGCGGACGCCGGGAACGGGCTCAGAGCCTCGCCCCGAATCGGCCTGGACGTGCGACGGACCAGCGGCCGTCGCGGCCGAAATTCAATTATTCTAATTATCGACCTTTCGCGGATTATCTCCGCGGATCTGGGGCATATCCCGATGTGTTTGGTCTCGTTGGAATCGCCGCGCGATTTCCAATCGGGACATGCTCACCAGATCGCGCTAACCTTGATATATCGGTTTTCGGTATTTTCCGATCAATCCGCGAAAGGTCGATTAAAATCTTAATTAATTGGCCTACCCCGATGTATTTGGTATCATTGTGATCGCCACATGATTTTACATCGGAGTAGACCATTATTGGGAGGCTGCACCCTACCTCCGCGTGTCCTGGCTCGCAAGCCTCTTGGCCCTCCCTCAAACAGTAGGGGAGGGGATACCACGTTTAAGGGGTTTTTAGGCGCGCGCCGCGCGCAGCCGCCGTCATTCTATTGTTGGACACGGGGAGATAGGGTTGTCAGGAGCTCCCGCAGCCAGGGCTGCCTCAATATGCCACTGCATTTTTATTATCTATTACATAATTATTTCGCGGGCCTCGCGCCTCGGTCCGTTCGGTGGGAACTAAGAACCCTTTATTTCTGTGGCCGAGGCGCTTAGCTTACATGATCGAGTCATAATCATATCCATATTATCAATAAATCAATCATTTTATGCAATATTATCTATACAATTCAATCAATGTTATTTACAATCGAATTTATACAAATCAATCTTATTTCAATATTATTTGGTTTTTAATTCGCTGATCTGATTTAATGACGCCGTCCGGTACACTCCCCCCGTGAGAGCTTCGCTTCACCACCTTCAGCTTCCGGCGGCGTATCTCCCAGGGGGATGCTGATCAGCTTGCAGGCCGGTCTGGTGTAGGTCCCTGTGGTGGTCCGGATCTCGGCCGACCGCACCTGTCCATCAGCAGCGGTGTTGACTCTTGTGATCACCCCCTTTGGCCACACGTTTCTGGGTTGCGTGGGGTCCATAATCCAAACCATGTCACCGGTCTGGAGGGGGGTGGCTGTGGTACGCCAGCGGCTGCGCTCCTGCATCGTCGGCACGTACTCCCTCAGCCAGCGGCGCCAGAATTTGTCCGCTAGCTGTTGGGCCAGTCTCCATTGTTTGCGGAGACAGACCTCGTCCTCTTCGGGACCGTAGAAGGCCAAGCATGGCCTGCCGCTGGGCGAACCGATGAGGAAGTGGTTCGGCGTCAGCGGCTCTTCTTCTTCTGGGTCAGCCGACACGTGAGTGAGCGGTCGGCTGTTCAGGGTGTGTTCTGCCTCAGCTAGGGCAGTCAGCAGGGTTTCTTGCTTCAGTGCTTGGCTCCCCAATGTCAGCCGGAGAGCCTCTTTCACGGAGCGCACAAGGCGCTCCCATGCTCCCCCCATGTGGGGGGATGACGGGGGAATGAATCGCCATTCAATGCGATCCCCCGCCAGTTTGTTCTTCCATCTTTCGTCGGCCAGGACTTCTTCCACGGCGCCCTTTATTTCTTTGTAGGCACCGTGGAAATTGGTACCGTTGTCGGAGTACATTATGCTTGGACTCCCTCGCCTGGCCGACATCCGGCGGAGCGCCATGATCATGGCGTCCGCTTCTAGGCTGTGCACCAGTTCTAGGTGCACAGCCCTCGTTGTCATGCATGTGAATAGGGCGCCGTATCTTTTTTCATGTCGACGCCCTATCACTACCGTCATCGGCCCGAAGAAGTCCACCCCACAGTGGGTGAACGGCCGCTGACGGTAGGCCAGCCGCCCTTCTGGCAGCGGCCCCATTAGTGGTTGGTTGGGTGCCGCCTTTTTCTGGCGGCACTGTAGGCATTCTGCCACTAACTTCCTGGCCGCCGTTCGTAGTCTGAGGACGGCCAGGTCTCTCCTCACTTCCGCCACCGTCTTCTCGCTGCTCACATGTCCGGCGCTCTCGTGACGGTGGCGGATCAGCAGTCTGGTGAAGGGCCCGTCACCATCCAGGATGACGGGCGTCTTCAGGCCCTCATCTAGATCGAGGGCCTGCACGCGGCTCCCCATTCTGAGGAGGCCGTTCTCGTCGAGGAAGGGAGTCAACCCGGCTAATCTGCTGGCCGGGTCTATCTCCTTCGAACGGGCAAGCGCCGCAATTTCTTTGGCGAACGCTCGCCCTTGCTCGCCCCGCATCCACCGGAACTCCGCCTCCCTCAGCTCCTGGGTCGTCAATGGCCCCTGGCCGGCTTGGCCGCGGCACCTGCTGCAGAACCTCAGCACCCACGTAGTAGTTCGGATGAGTCGCGTCCAGCTGGAGAACTTGGCCGCGTCCAGGATGGCTGGGGGGGATCTCCGGGTCCTCCCGACGAACTGCTTGGCCGCATCCTCTTCAGGTGGCGCCGCCTTGTCTGCCGGCCAGGAACTCTGCTCCCCTCTGATGAACTCTGGCCCCCGGAACCACAGGCTGTCTTGGCTGGTGTCCGGTAGCTCTCCATCTCGGGTGCCCACGTCTGCAGGATTCTCCTTTGTGGGCACCCACCTCCAGTCCCGGAGGCAGGTCAGCTCGTCAATCTCCCCCAGACGGTTGGCCACAAAGGCCGTGTGGGTCCGGGGGTCCGTCCTGATCCACTGCAGGACGGTTGTGGAGTCTGACCAGTACCATGTCTTCTGCACGGCCAGACTCAGCTCTTGGCGGATGGACACCGCGAACCTAGCCGCCATCAAGGCGGCTTGCAGCTCCATCCTCGGTACCGACACGGGCCTCAAGGGAGCGACTTTTGTCTTCGCTCCCAAGAAGGAGACCCGCACCGGCCCACCTTCTGTGGGCTTCTCGGCGAGGTAGGCCACCGTGCAACACGCCTTTTCTGACGCGTCGGCAAACAGGTGGAGGGTGACCTCGGCTTTTGGGTGGAGTCGGCAGCACCGGGGAATTCTGGTCCGGGCTGCCTCTACGGCGGTCAGCCAGGCTTGCCAACGCGCCGCGTGTTCTTCGGTGACCTGCTCGTCCCAGTCCACCTTGCTCCTCCATACATCCTGGAGGAGGATCTTTGCTCTGATTGTTAGACAGGCTATGAAGCCCAGCGGGTCGAAGACCCGCATTACTGACGCCAGCAGGCTTCTCTTGGTGGGCCAGGCCGTGTTTCTTGGCTGGCTCCACTCACATACTAACATATCGTCGGTGGGGTCCCATTTCACGCCCAGGATCCGTTCCTGGGCTTGGTCGGGACCGCCTATATCTATGAGGGACTTCGCCCTCTCCTCTCTAGGTACGGCTTGAAGCACGGCCGGGTGGTTCGAGGCCCAATTTACAAGGCGGAACCCCCCGGCGGCTAATGCTTGCCGTACCTCTATTACCCGACGCGACGCCTCTTGACTCGAGTGCGCCGCGTCTAAGTAGTCGTCCATGTAGAAGCGGCTTTGGATGACGTCGGCTGCTGCGGGGTGCTCCCCCCGTTGACTCTCCGCCACCTCGTTCCGAATATACTGCGCGCTGGCAGGGGAGCACCTCGCTCCTAACAAGACACTTGTGAACACACACGTCCGTGGAGGCTCTTCTGGATTGTCCCTCCACAGGAATAGCTGCGCCATCTGGTCCTCTTCTTTCATTCTGATGCGCAGGAACATCTCCTCGATGTCTGCTGCGATCCCGATTTTCCCCTCCCTGAATCTTAGAATATTGCCGACCAGGGAGGAGAGTAGATCGGGACCTGTCAGGAGCCTCTTGTTCAGCGAGGCTCCTCGGCACTCTGCTGCGGCGTCGAATACGACTCGGATCTTGCCGGGCTTGCTGGTCACGGCGAAGTGTGGCAGGAACCATCTGCGTCCCGCCGCCCTCTCGTACTCGCCTTCTCTGATGGGCCTAGCGTAGCCCTTGGCGAAGTAGTCTTGCATCTTCGCCTTGTAGGCGGCGGCCAGCTGCGGGTCGCCCCTCAACTTCTTTTCGAGGGACGTCAGCCTCTTCATGGCGGCCTCCCGGTTCTCGGGAAGCCAGCTGTCGTCCCTCTCCCAGAGGAGTCCTGTCTCCCAGCGCCCATCTTCGGTGCGCCGGGACGTCGTCCTCATCAATCTGACGGCCCGCTCTTCGGCGGCCGTGGTGCGGTGGGCCGCTGTTACCCCCAGCGAGTCCACCGCGAAGTGGCCCCTCACTAGTGCGTCGAGATCGGCGTCCCGACGCACACACAAGGCCACGGCTAGGCCGGGCGCTTCACAGGCCCCGCCGTGTGCTGTCCATCCCAGCGCCGTCCTGGACAGGATGGTGGGGTCGCCAGCTGTCTCCCGTAGCTCGCGGGAGACGATCAGGTGGGCATTGTCCTGCCCTATCAGCATCAGGGGAACCACCGGGTTCCCCGGGCTCCTCAATTCTTCTCGGGTCGCGGCGACGATCTGTGCTGGGAGGCCCAGCCCGTGCACTGTGTTAGCGTGCACGGTGTATGTAGCGCCGTCGCCGCGCACCCTTGCCTTGATGCGCATGGAGCCCGCCTCTGGTGTTGTCATCGACTGCACCCCGCTGAGTCTGAGCGGGGAGCTGCGGCCCTTGGCTCCGATTTCTCGGGCCACAGCTTCTTCCAGCAGCGTCACTGTGGACCCCTCGTCCAGGAGCGCGTAGATATCGCGCTCCCCGCGGGGCCCCATCACCTTTACAGGCAGCACTTTCAGGAGGACCGGTAGTTCGGCCCTCCAGGTATTTGTAACAACCGCTTCGGCACTCACGTGCAGGGTCGGGTGGTGTGACTTAATGCACCCTTCCACTGCGCACTTCGATTTACACTTTGTACTATTATGATCTGTGCCTAAACAGGCGAAGCACAATTTCTTCAGTCTCACCATGTTCCACCGATCACTTGTGTTCTTAGCTAAGTACTCGCGGCACTTCGGGGTTCTGTGATTCGGTAACCCGCACAAATTACACTTCACTGTCACTGGCCGCTTAGTCTCGGCGCGGGTCGTCGGTATTGCAGGGCGGAGAGGCTGTTGCCCCCCCTCATCGACGCCCTCACCGGACTCGGCATAGGCGGCCAGCACTGGGCGGGCTCGTGTTTTCGGGAGCTTCAGCTCCCGCACAAAGCCCGCGTTTTTCAACATTTCTCTCCAGCCGTGGTAAAATTCACTAAGCTCCAACAAGGAGCGATCACCGCGGCTGTTTCGATGGGTCTTCGCCCAGTCCACACATTCCCACGACGGCATCTTGGCGAGGAACTGCCCCAGCAGCCTCTGGTCCGTCAGCAAGGCACCGTTCTTTACTGGCGCTAATGTAGACACTGCGTTGTCCACGAGCAAACAAAACTCGTGGACCTCGTCCAGACACACTGTGTCCGTGGACCGCGGCTTGAATTTGGACAACAAGTCCTTCACGACGGCCTCGGCGTTGTTCGTACCGCCGTAGTGCTCGTCAAGGGCCGCCATTACACGGGCGGCGGCCCCAGAGCCCGACCAGTACAAGGTCGGGCCCACGACGCGTCGGGCTTCTCCACGCAGCGCGTGGTTGAGACGGGCGCGGTTCTCCGCGTCCGTCCACCCGAACGTTTTCGTCGTTTCTTCAAATATTAATTTGAAGCCTTGCCAGTCAGCGGCATTCCCGTCAAAGGGAGGCAAGTCCTTGACTCCCGTCTGGCGGGCCAGGACGTTATCTCGCCACTCGCGGTCCCTGTCGCCGTATGTGAGGCGCGGAACATCCTCGTACTGGGGGCGACGTCCCCCAGCCTCCATCCAATCTTGGATGGCACTCACCCTCGCGGGGTGCGCGGTTCGGTGGTCAGACGGCCACGATGGATCACTCGCGGGCGCCGTGACGCGGTACGCGTCATTGTTCAGTACAGCCGAGCTCCCCGGCAGGGGGGCCCGACTAAGTTCATGATGCACTGCACTATTGGCGGGGGCGCTCGCGGGCACCCTTACGCCATCACTGTTCACGGCAGCACTCGCGGGTGCTGTTACGCGATTCACTTCTGCAGCGCTCGCGGGCGCTGGTTCGGTGCTTGCGGGGGCACTCGCCGGTGCCTGGCCGCGATCGGTGGAGCGGAAGGCTGCTAGCTCGGCTTGACTGGCAGCCAGCGCCTTCCGCAGCTCGTTCATCTGCCGCAGCATCTGCTGGACAGTGTCATCCGTTCTCGTTCTCGTGGTTGATGCCGTCGAAGAAGCGTCAGAGTCGTGGTGGCTCTCGGCGTCCTGCTCCGCACTTCTCCCGGCGCCGGCATCGGAACGCAACGACATAGGCATCCTGGTAGCTGCTGATCCCGGCTCTGAAGGACCAATTTGTACCACACGACTCGCGCGCGGTACAAGGGACTGCAGGTGCAGGCTCTAAAGAATTAGCCAGCTACCAGGGGAATGCACTATGTCGCTCGTCGGTTGCGCAGAAGACGGGAACTCTCTAGTAATACTGCGGGCCCTACTCAGTTCAGGCCCCGTATGTTCGAGAAATGCTTCCCGCCTCAGATCGATCTCCTAATAACACGCGAGACCCTACTAGCTTCGGGTCCGCAATGCGTTCGAGAGCTCTCTCTGTTCGCCCGGCCGCGTCCTTGGATGGAGGAACTCCTAGTAACAACGCAAGCCGTACTTAGTTCGGGCCTGCGATGCGTTCGTGAGATCCGACGTCTTCTTCTGCGCCCTGCGCCCTCGACGAGAAATCTCCTAATAGACACGTAAGACCGTACTCAATTCGGGTCTTAGCGCGCGTTCGAGAGAAGTCTCGGTCCAGTGGTATCAGCCAGAGTCCAGGTCCTATTGCAAGGGTCGAGTCCACGGTCCAATGTGCCAGCCAGAGAAGGGTCCAAACAGTCCAGAGAGAAGTCCAAGGTAGAAGTCAGCCAGTTGAGTAGTCCAGAGAGAGAGCAGGTAGGTAGGTGTAGTCAAAGCCAAGAGTAAACGAAGAATGATATATTTCATACAAAAATGTCTGCTTATATTCACGACATAACGGTATCTGGGGAAAACCCAGTGTCCCCCGTCCGTGGCGAACGGAGCGGACGCCGGGAACGGGCTCAGAGCCTCGCCCCGAATCGGCCTGGACGTGCGACGGACCAGCGGCCGTCGCGGCCGAAATTCAATTATTCTAATTATCGACCTTTCGCGGATTATCTCCGCGGATCTGGGGCATATCCCGATGTGTTTGGTCTCGTTGGAATCGCCGTGCGATTTCCAATCGGGACATGCTCACCAGATCGCGCTAACCTTGATATATCGGTTTTCGGTATTTTCCGATCAATCCGCGAAAGGTCGATTAAAATCTTAATTAATTGGCCTACCCCGATGTATTTGGTATCATTGTGATCGCCACATGATTTTACATCGGAGTAGACCATTATTGGGAGGCTGCACCCTACCTCCGCGTGTCCTGGCTCGCAAGCCTCTTGGCCCTCCCTCAAACAGTAGGGGAGGGGATACCACGTTTAAGGGGTTTTTAGGCGCGCGCCGCGCGCAGCCGCCGTCATTCTATTGTTGGACACGGGGAGATAGGGTTGTCAGGAGCTCCCGCAGCCAGGGCTGCCTCAATATGCCACTGCATTTTTATTATCTATTACATAATTATTTCGCGGGCCTCGCGCCTCGGTCCGTTCGGTGGGAACTAAGAACCCTTTATTTCTGTGGCCGAGGCGCTTAGCTTACATGATCGAGTCATAATCATATCCATATTATCAATAAATCAATCATTTTATGCAATATTATCTATACAATTCAATCAATGTTATTTACAATCGAATTTATACAAATCAATCTTATTTCAATATTATTTGGTTTTTAATTCGCTGATCTGATTTAATGACGCCGTCCGGTACAATACCAGCAGACATTGAGTGTCGTAACTTTGACCTTGAGACCTACCTAACGGTGCACGTGCTGCCAGCTAATATTTGTACAGTCCCACCGCCAGTGGCTTTCAAAATTAAAGAGTTTTTTTGTGAAATTTAAAATAAGTTGAAAATATCCATTGTCAAAAAAAAATAAAAAGAGATAGGTATTTTTAGTAGGTATGAGATATTCAAAAGTTTCCATTTTCACCACAAAGTAAAATAAATAAATTAAAAAAAAACTTAAATAATACAGGAACGTGAAAGGTCTAAAAACAATGCAAATATTTTTTTTTATTTTGCGGTTTTTAGGTAAAAAATTTTTTTTTCAATTTTTTTTTACGGCAACTACATGGGAAGAACCTGGGTTATATAATAATTCGTTATTTCTTGATCTGTCGAATTATTTGAAGTCATTTTAGTAAAAAAAATATACCCATTTAATGGAAAAACTAACTAAATGGTTATAAAAAAACTATTAAAAACCTTGCTTTGAATTTTTTGCGTAATCCATGAGTAAAGGTAATATTGAAAAAATGTAAATCGAATAAGTCAATAGATTATTTAATATGAAAAATTGTAGCTAATTTGAAAATATTACATTTTAAAAGTATCTACAAAATAATCATAAATTTAGGATAGATCGTAAATAATAATTTTAGAACTGCAGAGGGCCTACCTACATGCAATTAATTGCTTGAACGACGCAAAATTAAGGCCTGGCAATGCGCGTTTAAAATGCGTTGAAATAGAACAAAAATACATTCACAAGTTTATGTTCTCAAGTCAGCGCTTTAAAAACTCTTTTTTAAAACGCTTTTACCGCGCAGAATTATATTTATATTCATAGTATAGTTGTATAACAGTCTATATCGATAGCTTAAAGTGACTAATAGCACTGAGTTTGTATAATATGTAATTTTGAGAGTTTTGAGAAAATCAATGTTGAATGTTTGTCATCAAATTATAATAACACAAACACGAAAACGCTCTCAAAAGTTCATACAAAGTTATTAATATAATGGGTACACATGTTTGTTCGTAGTTTAACATTTAAATATTTTTGAGATGTCATTTTTTGGAATTCCATTTCCAATAATAGTGTCAAATTTTATAATAGACATTCGAAAATAATAAGAAAATTTCCCTAAGACCTTCGTACAATGTCACAAACTGCCCTTTTAGGTATCTATATTATTACTAGCCTACCGAGGTCGGTGTAAATGTAAAAGATTCAAAACATTATTACATAATATGAATAAAGCACTTAAAGATCACTCTCTCGAGAGAGGATTGCCACGATGGAAGAAAGAAGAAGAAGAAAGCACTTTTATAGAAATCAATACACAATTACATACAAATAATATTTTTATATTATAAAAAGAGATAAAAAAAAATACTAAAATAATAATGAATTATGAATTAAATAACACACAGTTGCACTTTCACAAAATTTATATTGAATCTCGAGCGCTTTCGTCCAACTCACGCAGACATTGTCAAGAGACTAAATTACAATAACAAAAAATCAAAGAGAAGACAATCATGGTACCACGGTTGTGGGAGAGGATATTTACAGATGACAAACATTATTATTATATATATATATATATATATATACATACATTGGTACATATTATTGTTGGGTGGGATCATTAGAAAGTAAACATTGGAAATGTGTGACCGAAATATTATGAATTTTGAAGTTGGTTAATTATAGGGTAAACATAAATTGATTAAACTTAACTATGAACATATTATTTCTAAGATAATAGAGGAGATGGTGTAGGGACTTGAATATTAACAATAGTGTCGCGATTTTTATGTATTTCGAGGGCTTCCAGGCCTAATCCCGTAGATTCTACGGGCCTGGAAGCCCTCGAAATACATAAAAATCGCGACACTATTGTTAATATTCAAGTCCCTACACCATCTCCTCTATTATCTTAGAAATAATATGTTCATAGTTAAGTTTAATCAATTTATGTTTACCCTATAATTAACCAACTTCAAAATTCATAATATTTCGGTCACACATTTCCAATGTTTACTTTCTAATGATCCCACCCAACAATAATATGTACCAATGTATGTATATATATATAATAATAATAATGTTTGTCATCTGTAAATATCCTCTCCCACAACCGTGGTACCATGATTGTCTTCTCTTTGATTTTTTGTTATTGTAATTTAGTCTCTTGACAATGTCTGCGTGAGTTGGACGAAAGCGCTCGAGATTCAATATAAATTTTGTGAAAGTGCAACTGTGTGTTATTTAATTCATAATTATGAACTTTCACTACGTAAATACACAAACCCTCCAAATATTACTAAAATAATAATTCTATTATCGATCGTAAATAATCAGTTTTAGACGTAAATTTGAGAAGTGTTTTTTTATTCGTCAACAAATAGTATGTCTCACTCTCGCGCGCTCACTTCTACGAGTATACTTCTACAGAGACATACCTACTATTATTGTTGACGTCTCTAGCTGTATTGCGCATGTTGATACTAACAAATAACAATACTTCACCTAGATATATGTAGGTAGGTACCTACCCAATTATTAGAGTTAAGGGATTCTAAAGGACAATGTTTATCAAGTCAGAAAAATATGGTAAAAATTAGCGGGCTGATACTATTTGGGTATGAAACACATATTTTTATTTCAAATACCTACAGATCATAAAGTGACAAAAATATCATAAAAATATCATAGGTACTTATAGGATATTAAATGTATATTTGAGAATGTAAACTTTTCCAACGTGTGTGTGTGTGTGTGTGTGTGTGTGTGTCCGTCCCCTCTTTATAACTTTTGATTCGCTAGATGGACAGATCCTAAAACTTCAGAAAATATTGTATACTTTAAGCCTACAAAATTTGTATACTCAGAATTTTGATTTTTTTTTTCAGTCAGGGGTAATCAACCTTTGAATTTTTATTTAAGTTTTTCATATATCTCGAAAACCATAAAATCTAGAACCCTAAAAATGAGTATGTATATAGAAAAATACAATATCTAAAATATAATTTAATGAAAAAGTTCCAGAATTTCTCAAACTTTTTTTATAAAGAAAAATATATTAATTTATGACAAATTTACGAGTTTCAGTGCATATATTTCAGAATTTTATAAAAATATCGATAAACGCCGAAACCCCCCAACTAGATAATTGATTTTTCTATAAAAATGTCTACATCATAGCAGTACATCTCAAACTTTTCTTAACAATTTTTGTAAAAATTTAATTTATTGACGACATCGTTTCATACAATAAACATACCGACTCAGGCCATCGACAGTTGGATCTCATTTTTACATGTAACTTTTTTATAAAGTAAAACATTTTTTATGACAAATTTACAAGTTTCGGTGCCTATACCTATTTCAGAATTTTATAAAAATATCAAAAAAAGCATAAACGTTTAAAACTGGTTTTATCGAAATTTCAACTGCAGATTGAGTCAAATTTTATTATTCCGATTAGAGTGCGTGGTAGTTTTTTTCGAAAAACCATATCTCTTAGATAAATTAAGTGAGAAAGCTGTAAATTAATATACAGATTCTTACTTTAAAATAAAAATCGACCGGTTTCATTGTTTTGTCAAAGATTTATTTTAAGCAATGTTATGGTATGATAAAGATTTTTGGAACAAACAAAATAATACTATGGAGATCCTATCCTTGAAACGCGGCACGATGAAGTTACACGTGCGGCTAGGTATATACATACTGCATGTACCTTATTGTAATGCCCAGAACAGTGGTTTCCAAAATTAAATATTATTTTTGTGAAATTAAAAATACGTTGAAAATATCCTGTCAAAAAGAAATATAGGGATTATAAGTATGAGTTATTTAACAGTTTCCATTCTCACGCAAATTAAAATAAATTAAATTAAAAATAACTTAAAGTTTTTGAGATTTTTAAAGAAGATTTTTAAAGAAACTTTGTACATACGTACATAATAATATAATATAGGAACGTAAAGGTCTCAAAATAGCTGCTGCAAGTATTTTTTTTTATTATGCGGCATTTCCTTAGGTGTGTACAAATATTTTTTTTGATATAACTGTTTGCATCAAAAAATTATTTTTACGGTAAGTTGGTACAAGGTAAGAATCTGGATTGTACTACAAATACTACAATTATTCTTTATGTCTTGATCTTTCAATATATTTGAAGCCATTTAGTCAAAAAAAGAAAGACATTTCGTACAAAAACCTTTGACAAAAACTAGCTTATTATTAAAAAAAAAAACTATATACTTAGGTAATCTTGGTTTGAATTTATTGCGTAATCCATGAATAGTAGGTAAGTATATGTTGAAAAAAGTAGATTATTTTGAATATGATAATAAAATGTAATCAATTTGATAAATATGACATTTTAAAATCATCTAAAAAATACTCACATGATTTTAGGATAGATCGTAAATAATTGTTTTGAAACCACTAGCAACCTCCGTAGATTTCGTCAATGTAGTGTGAAAGAAATTAATTTTCCTAAAGAATTTACTAAAGCTTGGTTCACACTTGGTCGAGTAGCGGTACTTCAGTAGCTAAATTAGTAAATTACACGCTGCTTGACCAAAAATCTTTCACACTCTATTCAACAGTTCATTAAAAAATTTATTGACCCGTCTAAGCTACCGGCCAGTGTTGCTGCAAAAATTTGGTATCCGGAAAGGTGAATGTGCGCTAAAAAAGGACGTTCCAAAAATTTTTTGGCCTGAAAGGTACAATTAAACTAAAAAAAGGTCATTGGGAAAAGTCATGACCCGGACATTTTAAGTTTCGCCCGCACTCCCGGACGCACGTCGCAATTTCCTATCAGGTGCAACTCTTCTGCCAGCTAATCTATTCGGCAATTTTTTTATTGATCACACAACCCTTAGTAGGGGACAAATTTATTAAAAATTGAATTTTGGAAAAATAAAAAGCAATTTACTTAAAAAAAATACTAGGTTGCTGAATGTATATGTATGCTATTAGCTATGACATATACTTAAAATTATACGGTTGAGCATATTTAATGAGTTATTCAAAATATTATAAAACCCTGATTTTGTCCCATTCCTCCACACAGTGCGGAGGAATGGGACACCTATATGGGAGGAATGGGACATGCAAATAAAATTGTAACTTATTTAATTAATTTCGCTAAAACGATCAAATTTTATTTCGAATGCAAAAACTTCTTGCATTCTTTTTGCACTGCCATGTTTATGAGGTGATGGCAATACCAGTACTTCATTATTTTGTAATTGAACAGCCTGGCGAATTTTTGTATAATCATTCCTTATTCAATTTATATTTTTTTTATCCTTAATCTCGGCATCTACAAAAAATACATTACAGCTTAAATATTTCATTGATTTGATAAAAAAATAACTAATTGTGCAAAAATATTCACATACAGGAGGTATGGGGTATGTCCGATACCTCACTCAATGAACTGTCCGAAACCTCCACCATGAACAATAAAATGGTAAATGACATAATTTAAAACAATAGGTTTTAAGTTATGTTAAAACAATGCGTTAATATGACGAATAATTATCGCAGGTTTAGGAATAAAACATAAAAATAATCTTACCTTTGGTTTACATTCCCACAAAATGATGGGTTGTAATCGGTATACTATTACTTTTTATGTCGTCAATGATTTTTTACTAAACGTACCCCTATATACATCTTTTGACAAGTATATGAATATATAACTGCGCCAAATATGAATAATACGAGTACTGTCCCATACCTCCACACTCTCCCCTACTAAATTATTCGTCACTCGACTAAAACACTCAACCAACGTAAACTACGCTACTGTGAACTAGGCTTAAGTACCTAACTGTATTAATTGATCACCAGTATTTCTTTATCCTTATGTAGGTACCTACATACGTACCTCGGTGTTATTTTTATAGCAACACGAGCACGCCTCATGGCCGTGAAAGCCAACAAGGACACTGTTCTGTTGTGTAATCGGGAGTTGGCTGGGTAGGTAGGTACCTACCTACCAATGACGTCATTAAATTATTTTTATGAATAGGTACGACTTTTTCCCAAACTGTAGGTAATTTACATACGGCTGTTATTGGTGTGCTATAAGTTTGCCTATATTGAAAAAAAAGAATAAATGCACGTGAATTTCCCAAAAGGCGCCCCTCTTCCCTGGTTATGTTTCGTGATTGTTTTCTTTTAACAAACTCCACCGTTTACGCCGTTTTAGAAATTTTCATACAAAATCAACCGAATTCTCGGACAAGTTCAAATGTTAACTCGCAGTACTGTAGTAATATTTCATAGGCGAGGTATATTTTCTCGCCTATTTGTTCCCACCTGGGATACGAATAAAATAAAATATGGATGTTGTTTCCGAAATATTTTAATGATGATTTTAATTTATTAGTTTAAATAAGACGAATTAATAATGTATTTTTAGCAGGGAGCACAGTGCACATTATGCAGATATATCAACGAACCGCCTCTTCGTTAGTTTACTCACGATACATACAAGAGTTATCTTCTTTGACGAATTAGAAAATGCTGATACACAGTGAATGTAGGTGTCAGCGTTCCCCCAGTTTAGGAAGAGAAACCAAAAAGCACGTGAGCGAAGCCACGGGTAACTAGCTAGTGAGTAATAAGTGTTCGCACTAACCCGACTTTCTTTTATATCTTTGGAAGATACACAATTCTTCTTGAATGTGCATGTCATAGAATTATTATTAGTTTAATTCTTGCCGAGTATTTTGGATTACCTATAGTTTTTACTATATTTTAATCTGTAATAATACAATACCTATTGTTTAGTCTGTTCTTTGGTTAAATTAATAAAATTAAAATAAGAGGTGGTCTGCAAAAAAATGAAAAACATGACAAAGTGTCGGCTAAGGGTAAGGGAAAAGGGTTTGAGAACCTCTGATCTAAACAATCTACGCAGGGTTTTGAAATTATCTAGGTTAATGATAAGTTCAAAGGTAATTAATAACAAAGCGACAAGAATTTAATAAAATTTGGTAATATTTAAGGAGACTTACGATTTCCTGCACTATAAATAATTAGTTCTGATTATGAAATATATTACCTATATTGTCTCCAAACGCTCCCTTTGCCGATATTATTATCTCTCCGCCAGACAATAATTTGTTATAAACTCCGTTATAATTAAATTATTGCCGTCATAATTAAGGCTTGTTTTAAACGTTATAATTTAATTATAACGTTTGCGTACTTGCTCTCAGAACAATATCAATAATGAACGTCGAATAAAACACGAACAGAAAATTTCAGCGGAGTTTTATTACAAAACTTTGTATTGAAATGAAGTGTTTGATGAATATTAACCGATACCTTCAAAGTGAACTGTCACAAAACCTTTCGTCTAAAAATTATTTCTTATTTTAACGAATAAACATCATATTAAACTGTGCAATAGTTGTAACTAATCGAATTAATAGTCGTGTAAACACCGTTAATATTCGCAAGACCTGAAACATAGCGCATATTGTCATTTTTTGTTATCAAAGTTGTTTTATTTGACAGTCGGTTTAAATCTCACTGTGTCTTTAAGTTCTATTTTGGCCGGACACGGGTCGCCGCTGCTTCCTCATTGGCTGTATCAGCCCAGTACATCCAGCGATAGTCTCGCCGCCGTGCTTCCACTAGCGCCACTCTCGTGGAACTAAAGGTACAGTGTAGGCACACTTTCGTGGACTTATATCATGTCGGTACCGAAGGAAGAGGAGAGTGCGTTCGAGAGATCTACAATTACCCCGAGGTCGCCCATTGGTGAGGGGGACGAGCCTACTGTGGGAAGCGAGCGAGGGGTGAGCGGCGCCGACGCGGAACTGCCCCAGACTAAGGATGAAGGTGCCACAATTAACCGTCTGGATGACCATATTAATATCATTAAGCATGTCTTGGAGCCCAAAGGCAGGGTGGGAGCAGCTGGCAGAGATCTTATTCTCTCCGAGCTCAACGAAATAAGAGGCCTCGTGATTAAACTCGCAGCTGAGAATACTATCATGAGGGAGAAACTGCATACCTTGGAGCCCGTGTTCGCTGAGATTAGGGACGACATTAGACAAATCAAATATGAGATAGCCGGAGAAACATCCCTTGGAAAAATAAAGCCTTACTCGGAGATCATCGGGGAGCGCATGCCGGGAGCTAAAAATACATACGCAGGAGCTGAGAAAACATACGCGATTTTGATTACTGGGAAGCAAGAAGGAACAGATCCTTGCACTATGGAAAAGGAAATTAAGGAAAGAATCAAGTTGGGTCCAATAGGTGTTGCCATAAGCCGTATAAGAAAAACCAGACGTAACGGACTCTTAATCCTTTGCCCCACAGAAAATGATGCAAAACTCCTTGCAGGGGTCATAAATGAAAGATTTCAAGACAAATACACGGCTGAGCCACTGAGAAAGAGATGGCCCAGAGTATTGATTAAAAATGTATCAGTGGACTACCAGCTGGAGAATCTGGAAACAGATATAAAACTTCAGAACCCAGAACTGTTTGATCCTGGAGAGAGTGACAATGTGGTGAATGTTAAGAAGATAATCTCAGTTAAGAAGAGCAACGACTCTGAAACACATGTGCTGGTGGAGCTACCCCCAAATGTTACAAGAAGGCTAATGAGAAGGCAGCGTATTAACCTTGGGTATCAAAGACTAAACGTCGTGGAGGGAGACAGGGTGATCCAGTGTTATCACTGCCTCCGCGCTGGACATATTTCTAGAAACTGTACAGATGAGTCAAAGCCCCCAAGATGTACCAGGTGCGCAGGTGAGCATAGTTTCAGGATGTGTAACAGAGAGACGGAGGAGCCAAACTGCGTGAACTGCTGTCGAGAGAATGCCCTGTATAAGAACAATTTCAAGTGTGATCATAGTGCGATTGATAGGGAAAAGTGCGAATATTTAAAAAAAATGTTTAAAATTATGAAACAAAAAGTTGAATATTGACTGGTCCCGAATAAAAGAGTGCTTACTGTACTTTGTTCCGGGACATTTGTAACAACAATAATAATAATTGTATACTTGTTTGAATTGAACTGTCATAGAAAAGGTTGGCCCATACATTTAATTACCGAATTGATGTTTCCAATAGAAATTAGATTTATTAATGTCTCCATAACTCTTGAAATGCGTACCGTAGCCTTTTGTTTTGGTGGTTCTTGGTTTTTGTTCAGTGGTGTGTCATTCGACCTGTTGTATTTGATTGCTTTCCGTGATGAATGTGATTCACTATGTATCGATGGAAGTGTTAGATGTTGCACCCTAACTGTAAATAAAAGAATCATTTCTTTGTATAACTCGGGAATGAAAGGTAATAATGCCAGTAATTTTTGCGATATCTCTGAGTTCAATTGTGTCGCGATTGCGCTATTGTGGTGTTCGAATTGTTACGCGCTTATCGATATACATGAGTTGAGCCCTGAGAATAATAAAAAAAAATATGAATGTTGGGAACTATATGGAAAATTTTGCTTGAAATGGCTTACAATTATATAGACGGAGACGAAGAAGTTGAATTCAGCGTAACAAAAGATCTAAATAAATGGATGAATATGCATGACCCCAGTCACAAGTCAGGTCTCTGTGTAGTGCACCTGAACATAAGATCGGTTTTTAAGAACTGGGATCAACTTCTTATTAGAATTAAAGATAGTTTGTCTGATATCGATGTACTGATTCTAACTGAGACAGCGTTGCGTAAGGACTTGGTTGGCTTATACGACATACCCGGGTATACTGTATATACTTATTGCAGGGAGAACAGAAGGGGAGGGGGAATTAATGTTTATGTAAAAAACTGCCTAACTTTTATGTCAAGAAATAATGAATTGAAGTGTTGTGAGAGTGTCTGTGGCAGAGTCACAACTCTGACAGGGCACAATATTGATATTATGGCTGTGTATAGACCCCCCAACCTGAGTAAGGCAGCGTTTGTATGTGAGCTGAATGAATTTATCTCTAAGAATTTTACAATTGATGATGTTGTCATCTTAGCCGGTGATATCAATATCAACTTATTTTCTGATGAAAATATAGTGAATGAATACTTAAATGTCTTGCTTGACAACTACTTCATGAAATGTATATGTGAGGCGACTCGTGAAGTGATTGTATCTAATGAAATTGTTAGAAGTTGTATAGATCATATATTTGCCAGAGTTGGCGGTTTGTGTAAGAATTCTACTGTGTCTATGTATAGTTGTGTGTGGAATATAGATGTAGCTGACCACCACGCGGTGGCGTTGCGCATATTGTACAGTGATAGAAGTGGGTGTAATAATAGTAATATTGCAGCGGGCACTGCACGGCCGGAGACGGTCACCGGCAGCCGTACTGCTGCACTGTCAAAAATAAAAATTAATAATTTATGTAAATCAATTAGGTGGGAAAACTTTTTGAAGATGAATGATTGTAATGTACTGTATGATAAAATAAGGAAAACTTTTTGTAACATTTACGAGCGTAGTGTGGTGGATGGAACAACTCATACTGGTGCGAGGAGATCGTCACCAATATGTGCGTGGATGAATCCTGGTCTAATAGTTATAATAACAAAAAAAGATACCTTATACAGAAAATGGAAAAGTAATCCTAAAAATTTGGTATATGAAAGGGAATATAAAAAATATAGAAATTTTGTGAACAAACAAATTAAAAAAGCTAAATTTTTATTTTATAATAATAAATTCAAGGATAATTTTGGGGATGTCAAGAATACCTGGGATAATATTAATGTCATACTGGGTCGTAAAAGTAGAAGTAATTGTGACGAAATGATATTGAGGTATTTTTGCAGGGATTGTGGCGTGGATGTGGCGGCCACACAGTTCTTGAATTATTTCACGGACAGTGTTTCTCAGATGACGCATCTTTGCGATTATACAGCGATCAGTGTCCGAGTGCCTAGTGCGGCGCAAAGTATGTACCTGCCTGGTGCCACTATATCTGATATCACTAATATTGTGACAAAACTAAAAAATACTTCTGCAGGGCTTGACAACATTCGGATCGCTGACATAAAAAATAATATCGTTTTATTAGCGCCAGTTTTGACTCATTTGATAAATTTAATAATTAAACAAATGATTGTACCGAATGATTTGAAATGTAGTATTGTAAGACCAGTGTACAAGGGTGATAAACATAATGATGTTAAAAATTATAGACCAATTAGTATACTTCCGGCTATTGAAAAAATAATGGAAAAGTATTTATCCCTCAAATTAAATGAATATCTAAAAAAGCATAATTTAATAGACCCCTCCCAACATGGGTTCCAAGAAAATAAAAGCACTGAGACTCTTCTTTCTCAGTTTTCAAGTCATATTAATTCAGAACTTAATAATAAGAAACATGTCCTCGTGCTTTATGTAGACAACTCTAAGGCGTTCGACACAATTAATCATGACAAAATGTTAAAAATGCTGGAGTGTGTGGGAGTGCGGGGTGATGTGTTGAAACTATTTCAGAACTATCTACATGATAGAAAGATGACTGTTAAGGTATGTAAGCATACAACCCACTGTAAAAGTATTTTGACAGGTGTGCCTCAGGGCTCTATACTGGGGCCAACAATGTATATTATTTTTGTTTCATGTATGAGGGTTTTATTCAGATACTGTAAATATTTTGTGTACGCTGATGATACTGCACTTGTAGTTTCGCATCACGATGAGATGGAGGCTCGTAGGTTATTGCAATATGATTATAATAAATTGATAAGATGGTCGCATGATTATGGATTAATAATAAATGCAAAAAAGACTAAATTAATGTATATAAGATCTCCAAATTTAGCAGTGATTAATCCTAAGCCGAAAATAGTATCTCATGATCATCAGTGTATACACGGAAATGTTGAGTTCCCCATCACCTGCGACTGTCCGTATGTTGATGTGGTAAATAATTATGTATACCTAGGTTTAACTATAGATAATAAGTTTAAATGGGACCTTCATGTAAATAAAATATGTAAGCGTTTGCGATCCATAGCTGGTAAGTTGTATAGAATTAAGTACTTCGTGCCTAGAACCACGCTCAAAATAATATACAAGTCTTTGGCAGAATCTTTGATTAGATATGGTATTGGTAGCTGGGGTAACTGTACTAATACAAATTTAAAAAGGGTAATGCTCGCACAAAAATCGATTTTAAGATTAATTGTTAATAGAAATGTATGTACCGCGGCGCGTAATAATATTTCTTTATACTTTAAAAAGCTGAATATTTTGTCTGCTAAAGGCTTGTTTTGGCAAAGGATTGTCCTTGACCAGTTTTTGAAAGATGAATATAAGACAAGACCGCGACACGCTCATAATACTAGATTTAAATTAAATGAAGGATATATAGTACCAAAATATAATAATAAATACGGTAAGAGAACTTTAGAATATAATGTGCCTAAATTGCTTAATATGATGCCGACATCTATTAAGAAATGTGGTAGTAAAAGTGCAACAAAAAGACTTGTCAAGGAATGGCTCTTGAAATGTGGATTTGTTTATAATTGAAAAATCTGTAAATAATTATGAATAATATTATGTTTGCTGCTGTTGGTTAGGTTTTAAGTTACTATTTCTTATTATGGTTTTTATTTCTGCAGAAGAACGCGCCGACAAATCCATTTGTATGGATTTGGCGCGACTTCATTATTGTACCTTAACTTTGTAATAATTCGTTTTAAATCTAATAAATAAAAAAAAAAAAAAAAAAAAAAAAAAAAATGGTCTAGTAAAAATCGCAAACCAATTGATTGCGTGATCGAGTGAAGGAAGTGAGTGCTATATATACGAGTACTCGTCGGTACGGACTGCGGAGAGCAGGCAGTGAAGGAGGCGTTTTTTACCCAGCAAACAATCTGGCATGTTGAATATTTTGAAAACTCGCTTTATTGGGAATTTCGCAGTCTTGATTATGACCTCTTCATCGCAATATGATGCTATACGAATATTGTTTTGTGATCACAATCAGCTATAGTTTTCTAAACGACACGCTCAAAAGACCATAATTATAAATAAATAACACTCTTCTATACATAGTTGTCAGTATGGTCGGCGGAACTTTATGCTTGAAGCATTCTCTACCAGTCAACCGGTCTCGTCCAATCTGAGACAGGACCGTAGTGGTTAAAATCCGAATTTATCTACCATTTGCTAATAATTTTAATTAATAATTCGAGCCATAAACATATAGGTAGTGCCGCGTTATTAATGTTGTTTGAAGCGGGTGGATATACACACAATAATGACCGCAGTGGCATAAAGAGTTCTTTATACACTTGTGCAATAGATTCTTACCTACCTATACACCTCGAATTGAAAATAAAATAGGCACACCATTTTACTATGAAAATTTCCTTATCAATGAAGAAAATTACCTACCTATTAACGCATAATTGTTTACTACGTGCACATGCTAAAACGGACGACGGAGTCACCTAGTGACGGGTGAACTTTATTTTTTTTTCTCTCATAGGAGACATCGGCGAAAAAATGTGACAACATTTTTTATAGCTTTTTGATCAATATCTACTAATTACAAACAAATTTCGCCATAATGATGATTGGTTGTGAAAATTTAAAGCAATAAAGCGAAATAATCTATTTATATATTAATACGTGAAGGAAAAACTTTGTGACCATTTTTACAAAAATTGCGCGGACGGAGGAGTATGAAATTTCGCACACTTATAGTTTATATAGAGAAGGGGTGTCTTATGCTACTTATGCTATTATTTTTTATAATTATGCATAAAATAGAATAAATCAATAAAAAAAGCTCTACTTCGATGTATTTGACATTGTTTTTGACATAGATATTTTGTTTATCTGTGGTCAAATTGAGAAATGATTAATATTTTTTGTATCAAAAAATAACCTTAAAAAAAAACTTTGTACCTACTTATCAAAATTTCTAATTTGACCTAGGTACCTATCCATGTCATTATTTTTGAAAGAAAATTGTGAAATAGCGCTCGCTCAGTTTTGACAAAGGAATCTTATTAACGTTCAAACTCATAATCTAAATTAGTTATGGTCGAATTTCGAGCACTGGCCGACCACTAGTTAATATGAAAGGACCATTTTAAAATATCGATTATTTCAGCTTGTTTACATGCCTGTGTTGTGTTGCAGGTATAGGAATTATTATTTGCACAAGTGACGTGCTCACACTGAGGATATCTTACGGGCTTTGTTCTATTTCAGGACGAGAACAACATCAAAGGTTTCATATGATTCAGTTCAACAAATTCCAATAGACTGATGACGATGAAACCACCCAAACACACCTATCCACATAGCTATGTACCCTCGTATATAGCTGTAACCTAATATACTAGCCGCAAGTAACACGGGTCAAATTTTTTACTAAAAAATTACATTTATAATTATAATGTTACAGTTATATGTAAAACAAAAATGGTCGATAATTTACTAATTCAATAAAACTTTGAAATATTTTACTTAATGGCTGTAAGATTGTTTGAATTAAAATTTAAAAAAAAATACATAAGTATTTCGGGTCTACTTTTGGAGCATTTAGATAGTAGAAAATCATTAAAATTGGGGTTATAATCAAATAACAGGCATGACGACATCAATCACCAATCGGAGAAATTCATGATATCGTCATGCGGGTTACAACATCAATCCAACGCCATAAAACATTCGGTTTTTCCATAACATTCAAACAGCTCGCACCGTTCAGCCACGCGAATAATTAAACCGGCCCACTTGTTTATTTATTATCAACAATTTTTGAAGTAAGATTTAGTATTTTCAAGTTTTTTCCATACCAAAGACAAAGCAATCCAGCCACGGAAAATAATTTTCATACTTGCATGATCGACTTATACTAGGGGAACAAGTATTTAAATAAATATAGGGGTTGAATTGAATGGAATAAAGGTATGTGCGCTTATGTATGCCGACGATTTAGTACTTATGGCTGAGTGTGAAAATGATTTGCAAGAACTTGTGTCAAGTGTGTTTGAAAACTGTGCAAAAGTCTAAAAATTAATGTCAGCAAAACAAAAGTTTTGGTATTTGAAAGGGATGAAGCAAGAACGAATTGCAAAATAACGGTAGAAAATGAATGTCTTGAGCAAGTGAATGAGTATGTGTATTTAGGAAGCATGTTTAGTCGGGATGGAAAGTATGAAAAAGAAATCGAGCGTAGGAAAGTTGCTGGTTGCAGGGTGGGCGGTGCACTAAGACCTATAATGAGAAACAACAACGTCTCACTACAAGCAAAGAAACTAGTGTATAACGCAATCCTGTTACCATCGATGATGTATGGTTGTAAAACGTGGACATGGACGAAAAAAGAAGAATGTAGTATAAATGCAGTAGAGATGAAATCTCTACGAAGAATATGTGGAAAAACTTTATGGGAATGAAAATATTAGGAAGGAATGTGGTGTCGAAGTAAGTGTTGTGACAAAGATGAAAGTTAAAAAGTGGAGATGGTTTGGGCATATGCAAAGATTGGATGCAAACAGAATGACAAAAAGTATTCATAAGGCTGAAAGGAAAGGTGTAAGAAAGCGTGGCCGACCGAGAATGACGAGGATCGAACACATCGATTCCGTCCTCGAGGAAGGCCAGGTAGTAAGAGTAAGAGAAATAGAAGAGGGTGTATGAGAAATGTTATGTCGGCGGAAGAAGCTAAAGAAGTGTGCTTGGATAGAAAAGAGTGGAGGTCCGTTCTCTCTGCCTACCCCTTACGGGAAACGGCGTGATGGGTAAAAAAAAAAGTATTCAAATGTTAATATTGAAGAAATATGTGATATAAATCTAAGTGTTGCTACGAGAAGAAATTTCGACTGCGTTATAGGCCATAGGGCAATCAAACAGTAATTATTATTAATGACCTTTTCTTCCAACAGGCAGTATAATAACAATACTTACGGACATAAAATCCCGCAAAGTGCCCGATCAGTTTTCATAATATACCAATGGTGTTCGATCATTTTTGTTTTTATAGAACGTTAACTATAGGTTAATTTTGTTTATTTTTTCTTTGTCTTTTATCATAATATTATTTGTTACTATTTTGAACTTCCATATTCCAAGTGGAAACTGAATACTGTAGCTTAGCGAATATATTATTTACAGATAAAAAAAGCTGCTAACCTAGGGTAGCCCAGAACTCATAGTATATTATAACAGCCTTTTCGTGTAAAACATATATCTTTGCATAAAAATTCATAATATTACGATTAAAATGAATTTATCCTTGGAATTATTATAGAAACTTTAAAATGATATCGCTAATTGGAGCTTTTTATTATCTGCTAACTTCATATTCAATATTAATCGGTACTTTAAGGGGGACCCACTGAAGTTACGGACCTCAAATTTTACGTTCTTGTGTAGGAGCATAAGACCAACCGGTATACCAAATTTTATGAAAATCGAAGAATTTTTTTTCTTTCTTAGCCCTTTTTCTAGAACAAGTGAAATTTTCTTTGGATACTTTAAGAGGGTTCCCCTGAAGGTACAGATCTCAACATTTACTGACTCATCTACATCGAGGGGCTAACCGTTCTACCGAATTTCAATCAAATCGGATAAGAATTACTAAGAGTTATGGGTGCGCACACATTTTTGGCGTACGGGTACGGGTTCGCGGAAATTTAAAAAACAATTTTTTTTTGGAATCCACACCCTCGAAAACGCCGAGAAAATTAATTTCAGCGAAATCTATTATTTTTTTTTTGAAATCCGATCACAAGACTCGTGTATATTCCATATACTATGAGTAATAGTAACAGAGTATTAAAATTAAAATGTATGAGTACTTATTAGATGTTTTGGCAAACATTCCAGAATCTGTTTGAATAACCAAATTTGAAAATATTATTTGGGTATGTATTAGATGCTGTGGGTGCCAATAATAGGATAAAGTATTAATATTAAATTAATTTATTTGAATTTAATTTATATAGTTTATAAAACTACTAGCCGCCCCGGCAGAAGTTGTTCCGTTAAAAAATAAAGAACTTCGGGCTTTCAAATTAAAGAGTAATTTCATCAAAACGTCGACATTCATTTTCAAACCAAGTTTCATTCTAGCACTTATTGCAATTGAAAGTGTTTTCAAAAGAGCGAGATGCTACAAAGTGATTGTTTTTCGTGGAACAGGGTTGCTATAATGCAAATTCGAAACTGGTGACTTGTAGTACCTAGACCTATTCAAAATATAACTCACTGGAAACGCGGTACGGGTACGCGGAAATAAAAAAAAAAAATTTTTTTGCATTTTTCTCACTCTCGAAAACGACGAGAAAATTAATTTAAGCGAAATCAATTTTTTTTTTTTTGAAATCCGATCACAAGACTCATGTATATTCCATATACTATGAGTACAAATAACGAAACAGCACCTCATCATAACCACCATACGTGATGCATTTATAATATAAATAACCATTGGTTTTCAAAAGGATAGTTCAGTGAAATGGTAATCAAACAAGTTAACACACAACCAAGTTATATGAGATTGGATAATTTAGAGCCAAAATACAGAGCAGTTAGCTCGTAGAAGATACCAGAACTCCCGACTATAAACAGAGTTCGGTTTACTCGGATGGATCCCGACGCGCAGATAGGAGAATCCAGCATATTATTTCATTAGTTCGTGTAATAATTAATTAGCAGTGCAAGTCTGTAACAAATGTCTCAGAATTTGAGAAACGCTGCTCTGTACGGGTCCATACGATACCACGTCATACAAAGATTGAGTTCTGTAAATGGAATTAGCGAACTGAGCATGCGTTCTTGTTCAAATTATCTTGATTCAAATTTAAATTGAGTAAAACGTAGCCGGGTCAGTTGATATCTATATATCATTAATGCGTGAAGGAAAAACTAAGTGAATATTTTTACGAAAATCACGCGGACAGAGGAGAATGTCGCACACTTATCTCTAATATAAATTAAAGTCGGGTTAGTGCGAACACTTATAACTCGAGATTGGCTCCACAGATTCTTCCGATGTGTAATTTATTGGATTTTTCTCCACTCCGGATAACAGAATAACTAATAAAAAGTTGAAAAATGACTAAGAAATAATATAAAATATGATATTTAAGTTTGTATGGAAAGAATATGAAACATCTTTGAAATAATCAACAACAAAATTACCTATTGTCTTTTGCACCTGCACCCTCTCATTCTCGAATACGTAATTATTGTCTATTCTTATGCATTAGCCCATTTCACTTACTCCCTCGTTTCTGGGGTTTTAGAAATTTTTCATACAAAGTCAATAATTATATTCTCGCGTTTATCCCGTCTGAGCTTTGAATACGAATGAAATACCTATGGAAGTTTTAGAATTAATATTTTAATGTTATTATTTAGTTGGTTTATTTTTGTTTCTGGAGGCGTAGTGCACAATAAACGGGCCGCCTCTCTGGTTAGGACTAAAGGGTCCACAGGACAACGTATGTCGGGAAAGCTATTAGTTTATATAGAGAAGATGTGGCGAATGCTAATATTTTTTTTTAATTACCTATGCATAAAAATAGGTTTGGAATAGCGTCATTGGCTTCATCATTCTTTTTGGATGTAATGCCATTATATTATAAATAAATAAAATAGGTTAAATTAAAAACAAAAACATTACAAACACGGGTGTGTAATGGTATGTATTTGATACTCACACACACTTCCAAAGACTACTCATAAAGATCATCAACTTCATACAAACAGATGTAAAATGAAAGCGCCTCATAGTGGGCGAAAAAATCTTTTTGAAGGCGGCATATTTTTATTGAAAGGTGGAGCTGGAAATGGCGGAATATAAATAATTGAGAATAGATTAATATTGTTTTTCTTTAATAATAATAGAAAATGCTTTGTACATATCAACATTTCAAATATGACGTATCCGGGTCATTTCATTATTTTTGAAAGAAATGTAAAATAGCGCTCGCTCAGTCTTTGACAATGGAACCTTAATAATGTTCAAACTTATAATTTTAAAAAGTTATGGTCGAATTTCGAGCACGGGTCGACGACTAGTTTTAATAACTACTTAAGGGTTCCCCGTCAACTTGTGACTTGGTCGTTTATTTTAACTGTTACTTAATGATACTACTTTTTCTCTCTCTTTTATTCTTTTTAAATTCCAAATATTAATCTGTTTTCAATTTTTCTTTTTTTTTAACCTTAGTAAGTATATAAGTTGACATTATTTAAATTTGTTGATTTTTGTATAATATGTATGTTGATGAACTCGGGCCGTGTTCCCCTTGGTTCTCCTGCTTTGGCTCCCTATTGCGGCTATGGGACCTCCGGGGCTTTAGGTTCTGGGGGTTTGGTGGGCGCTTTGGTGTGCCGGGTGGGCATTGGGTTCGGGGGTGGATGGCCTGAGTCATAATATATTTACACCTGTAATGGGGTGCAGCATGATCTATGTATTGATATTTGTTCATGTGTTGATTGTTATTTTTGTGTTGTACCTGTTGGTGTATGATTGCGAATGAATAAATAAATAAAATAAATATTCCAATGCAAACTCCCTCTACGCCCCGCATAGGGAGGCAACAAGAATTTTGCTATATTTTTTTTTTATATATAAATGAATCTATGCTCACTCAAAGTGAACACAAATACACTCCTTGACTCTTTCACAGTAAGCTACTTAAAGCTTGTGTCGTGAAAGAGGAAGATGGTCGGCACCTGGGATCGAACCACGACGTCCGCACCAAACGCCTCCAGTGGTTATTTTTTATTCGTATGGTTTGTGGCATATTGACTGGTAATCTCAAATTCACGTTCCAACTCAACGCAAGAAGCTCTTGCTTAGAACTTAATCGGTTACCAGTAGTTACGTTACTAATGTATTGGATAAAACATTTACAGAATACAGAAATGTCAAAAGTCTCAATAGAAATTGGATACGACGCAACTGTCTGTTTTTTCATTTCAGAATAGCCGTCATTACCTTGAAAACCTTGATTTAAATAAGTCAATCACAGAAAAATATTATTATATTACATCAATCTTTTCAAATTTTGTGAGAACTTTATAATCATCGTCCATCTTCACCTTCAATATCATAATTAATACGAGTAGGTATAATCATATTATTCAAAATGCGCTAAAAAAATGTCAAACAAGGATAGGAAAAAAATAACGAATCAAATTGACGGAGAGTTTTCAGTTCCACGTAAAATAATTTAAATGGCTTCAGCTAGAAGTTACCTACCTACTCTCTCTTGAAGCAAAATCCATTTGACGTATAGATTATGATCTAATTAAATGCCCACTGCTTTCAAAATAAATAAAAGCGTTGTTATAACCACAAAATAAAAGGAAAACTTTGTGAAATAGTTGTCCTAGCTAATATTCCTGGGTATTTATGTCATTATCATATCATGTAAGTCTTTTCACGTGGCGCAATCTTGGGTAAGTTCTAAGGCCCTGTCCTAGCTTATCGTATGATCGTGCGATTGCGATGATCGCATGAACGTGGACGCCCTGTTCAAACATATAACATTGTATGAACGTGTCCTAACTGGGCAGACGGACAGACGTAAATTCGATCGTCCGATCGGTGCCTTGTTTGAAATAATAGCGCGTCGCTTGTATTGCTCTGTTGTATCCATAATTATTATTGGCGCTGTAAATCTCAAATTGTTTTTTGTTTCTCTGATATTCTGTAAAAGCTGTTGTATCTTTAAAATAAAATAAAAAAATAATGTAATTAATACGAAACCTACTTGACAAAAGTTCTAACTTACTAACATTCATATTTATTTGTTTGCGTTGTCAAGGAAAGTGGACGCACGTTCATACGACGGCAGTCAGGACACACAATTTTTCATCGTGCGATCACAAATTTGTTTATGCGATCATGCGACAGGGCAGGGCTTCACGCTCCATTTTGAGATACGTTATTTTCTTCAAAGATGGATTTTTTTATAAAACTTTTACTTGAAATATTCATACCCCAAATTGGTATGTTTGAGACACAGCCAATAAACTCGGCAACTTTTAAAATTTATTTCGTAAAATATAATTTGATTTGGAAAAAAAAAACAAGCAACATTCTTGGTTATTGGATAAGGCCAGTGTTGTAGTGCAGCATATTATGTTGTTCAGCAAGGAGTAGTATTTAAAAGGATCACCTCTCGTGGACATTCAATAATTAGACAAAACTCCAGCAAATCTCCGGAAAATCTTAGAAAAATGACATAGCATGGATGCAGAAGGTGCAAGAGAGACTGGAGTGAAAAACCATGGAAGAAGACAACATTCAAGAGTAGACGATTCCTAGCTGAGATAAAAAGTTCAATTTCTGATATTGTAAGAGATGAAAATGATGCTTTATCTTCTTATTCTACGCCGTAAGACCTGTTATCAAGAAGTACGGTTTGTCTCTTGCAAGGTCGACTGCATCTCTTTGGTGGTCTGCCTAGGAGTCGTCTTCGATGGAGTTGGCCGTGCAATGAAATGTGGGGGAGATTGGATGAGTCCGTTCTCCTCACATGTGCATACCAGTATGTTCTTCTTTGCCTCCCCCATCTTACTATATTATCAACCTCGCATATTTCCCGTACACTCGTATTCCTTATCCTATCTCTGGGGGTCTTCCCAGCAATGCTTCTTAGAGTCTTCATTTCTGAGACTCTCAACGCATTTTTTTGTTTTAGCGCTATCCACTCTAGACTCAAATCCGTACGACATAATGGGTCGCAAACAAGTTTTATACATGTTCATCTTGCTACTGATTTTCATGTCGGGGTTTCTTTACAACCCGAAATGCTGGGAACCTTGTTTCAGCTGGAAGATTCGTTTCTCCACATAAATCAATGAAATCGAATCTTCGAAATACGATATTGGAGTGAGCTGATAAAAAGGTATAGACCTATTCGACTAAGCAGATCACCCCTCGACAATATAATATGCCCCACGCTTGGAGCGACATCACCTGACGCGATATATACCACCAGCCAGCAACTCCTGACACGGAATACAAAATATTCAATAAGTTTATCCATCTATATTACTCCCTATCTCTCTCTCATTTTCTTCTTAATAGGCCTCATTCAAGAACACGATATATTCCAAATTCGAATTATCGAAAAAGCGAATGAGGTTATAATAATAATATGTATATGCATTAGAGATGAAACGGATATCCAGCGACTATCCGGTATCCGGCGTAATGATTACTATCCAGCTGAATACCGGATAAATATAAGCTATTTGGCCGAATACTGGATAGTAAAAAGAATCTTTTTTCAAGTAATTTATAGCTTTTTTGGACAGAAATACTTAAGAAATACATTCAGTAATCATGAAAAATAGTTTGTAAAAACAATACTACCTTTTCCAACACTATCCGGATGGGACAAGAAGGCGAGGCAGGCCAAAATTAACATTCAAGCGGGCATTCAATTTACAAGAAGGTGGACTGAGCTGGGATGAAGCTGTACAACTGGCGCAAGATAGAGAGACTTGGAGGAACTTCGTGGTATCCACATGCACTAGAAGCAAACGGGGATTAAGTAAGTAATTAAGTACCTACTCATACTACTGCTATAAGGGCTTATTTTGGTGAATGGATACTTACTTAAATGCTGCAAGGTAATGAATGTTAACTTTGCTTTTCAGCGAAATTACCCGAATTGGACGGAGTACACCCATAGTAACGTTCCGCCGGAAATTCGTCATTCTGCGTCTGTGTTAGTCAAATATCTGGTATCCGGCTAACTGGCATCCGTTTCATCTCTGATATGCATTCGTATACCTATGCTTTTTCGTATATCTTTCTCAACGTATACGGTACACAAATCTTTTCGTAGCAACACGTGCATTGATCCCGTATGAAGAATATCATTGAAATATTGGATATTAATTTCCTAATTTTGTAAAGTGTTAACGTAAAGAGATCAAACTAAGTCAGCCTTCGAAATAAAATAAGAAGAAAGTCATATAAGTCCTGGACTCATCCCCATGGAAGACCTTCATGTTTTTGGAGATCTTCCACTAGGATTAGTCCCGTGACAAATTGAATAAAATTGAATTTGATTATTGCACTATTAACATTTTAATATTTGTGTAAAATATAATATATATTGCTATTGTAAATAGTTTTCAGGACATAATGTAAATGAAAAAAAAATCTTATATTCTGAATTTTATTTTTATACACCCATTTTATATGGAAAGGTATACCAAACATAAATGTAAAAAAATATTAAGGTAATTACCAACTTAGATTAGGTATGCAATTTCTGCACATAAACTATCCAGAATATGCAGAGAAAATCTTAGATGCAAATGTGTCATTTTGCCGAATTGATAATGGCATTGAAAATTTCGCTGACTCTGGAAGATGTAGATACCGAAAAGCAAAGGAATATATTGAATTTCAGAACAATTTTGACTTGATGAAGTATTTATTATTATCGATGTTCGCATCATATTCTACAGTACTTTTATAAAAGGAAAAGATACCTAATGATTTTTTTTCCTCTAGTCTTAAAAAATGTTAGTAACCACGATAAGTTTTTTTTGTAATGGATTTTACATAGGTAAGAGTATGTAAAAATTGGTATATTTGACAGTACTTAATAATATTAAGTTTTTTTTTTATTATTGCAGTGAATTTTTACTTACATTATCATAATTATATTTACTTTAGTTACATATCCAACAAGTATTTGCAACTTACAGACAAGCTTGCAAAATATTACTTTTCGGTATGAATGATGTATCTAAACATAAAAATATTTTCATTGAACACGTTTAAAATACGCGAAAAAAATTAATACGAACACGTTTTACAAAACATTAAAAATTCAAACGCGCTGGCCATATTTCTAATGAAGAGAATAAAAATTCAACCAAAAACGTATATATACGTTAAATTTTATTCTGGAACACCGTTGAAGCATTTACACCTATTAAAAAATATATATTTCGAAAAACGTTAATAATTGAAATATTTTCGGAAAACTCGCGAATTTCGAATGATTGACATGTCTCGCAATTTAACAACCCTTCATTCTCCTTCAACCCTCTTCAACTTTTCCTTATCGTCTCTACCACTTCTTCGTGTGAACATTTGAATAATACAAGCGGATTTGTCTCATCGTCTCTTATGGGATGTATTCCATCCAATATATTTTCGGATCCGTCTCCTAACACACTGCATTCATCTCAAAGGCATTATTGAATCTTGTTTTTGGTTCAATTTGGCTAGAACTGTATTAAAAACCAGTAATACAACCAGTAACGCTTTTTAGTAGCTTAGTGATGTTTTCGAAAACGATTTCAATCATTCGATTAAAGCTTTCATTAAGTCAATGTCGTGAGAATTCTCATTTTTTATGATAATTTGTAGCGTTCCTAATTTAATTTAATTTGAAGATTTTTCGATTTGTACGCGATGATCGTTTTGTTTGATAACTTACGAAGAATGAGAATCAACCATTTTAATCGACTCTCAAGACTATGAGTGAATTCTTATATAATCTTTATATTATATAATAACACTTTCCATCAATGGAAAGTGTGAAAAAGAAATCGAACGTAGGAAAGTTGCTGGTTGCAGGGTGGGCGGTGCACTAAAACCAACAACAACAAAGACAACAACGTCTCACTACAAGCAAAGAAACTAGTGCATAACGCAATCCTGCTACCATCGATGATGTATGGTTGTGAAACGTGGACATGGATGAAAAAAGAATAATGTAGTATAAATGCAGTAGAGATGAAATCTCTACGAAGAATATGTGGAAAAACTTCATGGGATATGGAAAGGAATGAAAATATTAGGAAAGAATGTGGTATGGAAGTAAGTGTTGTGACAAAGATAATAAGTTGAGTTGAGATGGTTTGGGCATGTGGAAACAATGGATGCAAACAGAATGACAAAGATAATTCATAAGGCTGAAAGGAAAGGTGTAAGAAAGCGTGGGCGATCGAGAATGACGTGGATCGAACACATCGATTCCCTCCTCAAAGAAGGCCAGGTAAGAAGTAAGAGAAATAGAAGAATCTGTATGAGAAATTGTATGTCGGTGGAAGAAGCGAAAGAAGTATGCTTGGATAGAAAAGAATGGAGGTCCGCTCTAATAACACATAATCTTTATATTAATAATACGTGAAGGAGAAACTTTGTGACTATTTTTACGAAAATTGCGCGGACTGAGGAGTATTGAAATTTCGCACACTTATAGTTTATATAAAGAACGGGTGGAATATGCTAATATATTCATAAAAATAATGCATAAAAATAGATTGAATAAAAAAAAATCACTACGCACACTACTGTAATGTTATGTATTTCATACTGACACACTTCGATGTAAGTATTTAACATTATTTGACACAGATCTTTTGTTTATCTGTGGTGAAATTGATAATAGATTGGTATTTTTTTGTATTAAATAACCATAGAAAAAAACATTGAACATATCAAAATTGACGTAGGTATCCAATGGATACTATCTACTATCCATGTCATTATTATTGAAAGAAAATTGTGAAAAAGCGCTTTATAATACTTTGCAACAAGCGCGAACATCTCCTCCAACCCTCTCGATTCTCCGCTGTCCTCTTCAGTTCGATGTACATTTTATGAACTGCTCTCCATGTCCTAGCATATCTATCACAACATATTTCTGACGCAGGCCTCCTCTACCAATCGAACCTCAGACGCCCGTAGACAAATTCAAATTGGCGTTCGACTACATACGAAGATTTCGCCAATGTATAAGCGAACAAAAATAACAGTCTACTGGAACATATAAACAATTATTTAAACCAAACAAAGACACACTTATATAAAAATATAAAAAGTGGACAGTTAATTTTCTTCCTACACTACATTGTCGAAGAATTATTCGTTTGTAGTCGATCGCCAAATGCATTTTGTCTAGGCAGGGCCGTCGCGTGGGTGGGGCGACCGAGGCGGTCGCCTTGGGCGCCGCGATACGAGGGGCGTTGCCGTGGGTAAAACAAATTCTAATTTGTTTGTAGTGCTGTCCAGGGATTCACATGCGTACTCATAGCTGAGAAAAGCCAAAGGAATGCAATATTTGCAATAAAGAGTTTAATCAATTTTTAAATTTAAATCTTAAAAAAAAACTCTAACTAAATTTTATTTTCATATTCATCCTTGATTTTCATTGCAACCGAGCGAGCAGCAGGAAATTTTTCACAAATGGCGTTTTTGTCAGTAAATCCATTCCATACTAACTTTAAAATTATATTTTTTATGATTTGCTATCCATTTTTCGAATTTTTAGTAATTATTTTGTTATCCAGAGCGGAGAAAAATCCAATAATAATCCAATCCGCTACTCAAATTCTTTAATCGTTTTTCGTTAACTGAAACGTATCGCAAAGTAAGGATTTAGTTTCGTTAGCGTACTACTGTATTAAGGTATTTTCCATTCCGATTCGTATGATACGCGTATATATTTGAAATATAGGATTTTCATCAATACACCCCTACGCGTACTAGGCACGGTGTAAAGTCTTAATTAACCCATACGAATTATTATTTTTATTATTATTGGATGGGAATCATTTTTTTTTTTAATTAAAAATCTCAGCCTAACTAGAAAAAATATTTTTATACTGTGTGGGCATCGCGTAGAGAGGGATTTTTTCTGTGTAGGTAGCTAACGCCTACTTTTTAATTATTGGGGTGGAATATCTTCCCCGCTAACTGAGAATAGTCTATTATATACGAGTAGCAATGATTTACGTGTGTGTGACTAATATTTTTTCTTTCATTTTCTTTTTCCTCAGCCATCTCTCCTCTGCTAGATTTTGCTGCTCCTCTTCCATTCTTATCTTGGGTTTTTTTAGCACATGCAGCAGGGATATGTTTATCGGCTCATAATATTTCTGAGGCTAGAACCGCACCTCTTCCTCCGTCCAAATGCCTCCATTTTAGGATTCTGGGTGCCCATCACTATGTTCCCTGTCTGCCGACATGAGCCGCAAACTCCATTTTTTTTTTCTTTAAAAGCGCTCAATTTCAATCGGTTCTTAATCTTAATCCATTTCACCTGCATCATATTCCTTTTTCCTGCTGTGTATTTGTTTCAGTTCCCTGATTCCTTTTCAATCCCGTCTTTAATTTACCTCGAGTTTAACGTAATTATTGAGAAGCTAAAAAAAGGATTTCTGTTGCAAAGACAAAAAGCATGGTGTTTTCGCGGTCTCCAGTGGATCTTAACCTATCTGTGGAAGGTGTCTCCGTGGGACAGGTCATCAAATTTAAATATCTTGGAGTGGAGTTGTGTGAGCAGACCGATCTACCGACTGAGATATTTAGTCAAATTAACAAGGCTGCTGCAGTCTCAGAATACCTCCGAAACTCTATTTGAAGAAACCCTGATATGAGAACAAGCAACAAAGTGAAAATCTGTAAGACTTATTAGACTTATGTCAGACCCATAATGACGTACGGGTACGGGTCCAGGTTAGATACCACTGCAACCAAAAATGCGCAGGAGCATAGCCGGGAAGACCCCCAGAAATTGAGGGTAAGGGAAATATGTGAGGTCGAAGACATAGTGAGATGGGGAAGGCAACGAAGAAGGTTCTGGTATGCATGTACATATGTGAGGAAAATGAACTCTTCCAGACAACCTCGCGTAGCACTGCACGGCCAACTCCATTGACGACGGCTCCCGGGCAGACCAGCAAAGAGGTGGAGGGACACCCACAAGTTGAATTACATGCCACCTGGCTTAAATTAAGAAGAAGAAAAAAAGAGAGGTTTAATCTTACATCTTCACACAATTTTTGACTGTTTCTTCTTCATATGAAGATAGAATGATAGCAAAAATCTATATGTAAATCTGAATCAAAGGGTGCACAGATATATGGCCGACGAAAAATGTTGAGAATCAATCATATCGCAAGTCGGGAGAAAATGTATGCGAAAAATTGTGATTTTGAATGAAGCGAAAGAAGTTTGTGTGGACAGGAAAGAGTTGAAGAAGGTACGTGATGGGTAGAAAAAAAATATTTACCCAGTATAAAACGTGGCCTTCCATAGCACACTTCCCAACACAGTCATCTAACCACCAACTCCTTAAAAACATGTTATGTAGTACCATTATTACTCTACGCTGCTCATTTCAACAGGTCTAGTACACAAAATCCTTTTTGTCATTGCTCTCGAAATATGGCCCTTTCTATTTATAACTTTGAGAATCTCATAAAGTTCACGCTTGTTTCGAAGATTAACAACCTGAAATCATCCTCACCACAAATTACAGAAAACTGGGTCTGGCGTAAGAAGGAAAAATAAATGTGCGATGTTTTCTCAAGCGCAACGAACAAAAACAAATGTCGGGATTATACTGGGTGGTGAAAAATTATGTAATATGAATTCCCTATTTTTTTTTCAGTAGTTTATAAAGAAGATTTTGGAAAATGAGAATTGATCAAGTGTTAATTATGCAAAATTTTATGAACAATCGAATCCAATAATTGACCCTCTGGATTCACCGCATTTAACAGCTCAACATCATGTTGTCAAGTTATTTAAATCAGCCCGAGCGATGTTGCATAAGAAATCGGTTGAGGTGAATATAGCTATAAGTAATTTCAAGCGAATGATTTACAAAATGTAAAAATTCTCGTAAAATGGCTGCCAAATTTGCTTTTTCTCAAACAAATTCGTATTGGTCAAGAAATACGTAGGTTCCTACTTTTATCGTATATTTTATGCTAGAAACAGGAACATAATAATATTCTTACGGAAAACAATACATGTTTATTAATTGTTTTGATATTTTTTTAAGAGAAAATCTGACAAAAAATTGATGTGAGTTCGAAAAGCGGTTTCTCTAAAATTTTGCGGATCTTACTCAGACTCAGATGCCTCTTAAATTGATCGAATAGCGGGTCGTTTTAGAGAAAATTTCTAAGTTTTAGTGGAACTGTCAATCAAAACATAATTTATTCATGTATTTTGTATGTACCTACTCGTTTTTAAAAAAGTTGCTAGTTTTGTTGCATAAATATATAAATAATTAAAACCACAACATTCTGCGCCATCCGGTACAATTATGGTATTATAGGAAACTTGTCGCGCTAATCTAGAGAAAATTGGTATTTCTTTTTTTTAATATAACGTTCGGAGAATCGCCATCTCTGCGTCTCCGTAAAAACTAATTCGTGAGCGACGCATTTGTATCTCGAGGAGCAATTATTATAATCCAGTAAAGGAAAATTGCTAAGATAAATGTCGTGACAAGTTTTGTTATTATGATCTCAATTAGGTCTCCTGGTTGGCCCTCTTTCTGTCCCACTTAATGGCGCTTTCTAATTTCCTTATTAAGTATTAAATATAATGGAACTTATAACAGAAATTATTGTGAACAACCCTTACGTTTGAATGAATTTTACAACAATTATTTCAACATTTTTTTTTTTTTATTTATACTTAACTTACTTTCCCGATAGACGATGCCCTTTGAACCGTTACTATGAATATTGATATAGAATTTGTAATTTATACAAAAAAAAAACGGTAAAAATTTGTTTGAATATTAAGAACATACTTCTGAAACCTCGAAAGAAATTCTATCAAAAATCTGCCTACCAATGTTTTGAAACTCAATGGTTGTCAAGTAAATAAAAGTTGTGTTGTTATGGAATTTTTCAAAGATGGCATTGTTGTCAGTAAACCAGTTTCATACTTACTTATTTTAATATTATATTTTATATTGTTTACTTCTTCAATGGCGCTACAGGCCAAATCGAGCCTTGGCCTCCTGTAACTTTCGCCTCCACAGCTCCCTTTCCCCAGCCGCCCCTCTCCAATTGTCCACCTGCAACAGTTGCGCCGCATCTCTCTTCACATCGTCCTCCCACCTCAGCTCGGTCTGCCCACCCTTCTTCTCCCCCCTGGATGTCCTGTCAGGATTCTTTTTGGAACCCGCGATTCTGGCATTCTTTGCACGTGTCCAGCCCATCTCAATCTAAGAAGTTTTATATGTGTTGATATGTTAGGGGCCTGAAATATAGTGTGCAGTTCGTCATTGCGTCGTATGCGCCAAACTTCTCATTTTATATTGTTTGCTATCCATAAATTAAAATAATTAGGTATTTTGTTATCCGGAGCGTAGAAGAATCCAATAAACCAAGCATCATAAAAATAATATTATGTTCAGCCAATCTCGAGTTATAAGTGTTCGCACTAACCCGACATTCTTTCATATTATAGACTAGCTTTCCCGACAGACATCATCCTGTCCTATCTATGAATATTCAATTCGGATTTGAATGATGATAAATCAATTACCTATTTAGCCAACATAATTACGATCGAAGCATCAGTTTTTGAATTATGTTTACAGGGACAGTCGCACTAACCATCAATCAACCGACATTTAATCAAACGTCAATTAAAATTCAAAAAAAGAATATATTGTTAAACAACTGGCAATTGGCGCCTTTTACAATATAACAAAATTATGAAAAGCGTCGGCGTTTAGTGTCGAGGCGAAATGTAAACTGTTTGATGCGTGTGTGTTGCCCATTCGCCTGTATGAGCGTAACCAAATCCCATGCACACAAAGCTTCCGCATTTGAAACGAAGTGCCTTAGAGGAATTTTGGGTATAAGATGGTGCCAACGCACCATGAACGTAGGCCCACAGCAGTTACAATTATCGAGTGGAGATGGTATTGGCTTGGATGACAATTGGCCGAGGATTTCCAAATGTTCTGAGTAGCTTTCTTGATTTTTTCTTTCATTAGAACCATTTACTTGTAGCGCGAACACTGTGTCCGGCCGGCATTGTGTTGCTTTATCTTTACAATACAGTATATAAAGTAGTGTTCTTACTGTATTTCTGTAAAAAAAGATGGAATATGCTGAAGAAAAATCAGATCATCAAATGTAAAATCATGTATTTTTTTAGTTCACACTCAGACTTGTTATTATTGTTTTTATTTTTAAACTTTATATGTATAATGTATACTTTTTGTATATTGTTATGTACTAAAGATTGTTTTAAAAAAAATAAAGAAAAATCTCCTGGCAACACATCAAAAAAAAGAATAAGCGAATTTAAAAACAAAATACAGGACAGGGCCTATAGGACTCAAACTGATGTGCATTAAATTGCTCAAAATCAAATATAGGTACATCAAGTATAGGTACTTATGTAAGTAAATAAAAACGTCTTTGGAGCAGTGTGGATTGAGTGGATTGTACATGTACACCAACCTTGGGAGGACCTGGCAGGGCGCCCCAATGAGAAGAAAATATAAAAACATGTTTACTTACAGCCTTTTGTATTGGAACATTTTTTTAGTCCCGGAATTCATATGAAGATGATTTTTTACCTGAAAAGAAAAAAAACAAAAATATTTTTGAAACAATTATTATTTAACGTTTTCAATATGTGTACCTACCCCCCTCCCTTTTTTATTATTTGGTGAAGGGGAAAATTTACCTCAAATGCAAACTTTATGTACAGTGAAAGAGATCAAATTGTGTCCACTTTGGGTGAGGCCAAATACATTTTTTTTAATAGTGTTCACCCCTCTTCTACCTTTATTCCTTTAACTATTTTCAGTTTCTCGTAGGACGAAGGGAGTTTTCCCCTTGATATCCTCTCAATTATGAATAATTATGATTAGGTTACCATTTAAGATTACAATAAAAATCAATAAGAGGTACTTTTGGCACGTTTTAAGACATTGACATCACCTTAGGTATTCATTGAATTTGATAAAAAAAACAAATGAATGGACAAATATGTTATAGAAAATATTCTTTGAAAAAAAAAACTGTGCATATAATATTCTAGCTAGACTAATGTCTCCCCGTCTGTATGTTCGATTTGTGAATTTCTAAAGATGGAATATTATATTATTATTTTGATATTTCGACCATTAAAAACCATTCAATTGCGCTTTATTTACTTCAATAGCTCCGTGAACATTTCCATATTTCTAACATTATTGGTTCGTTCATCTCTGCAAAGTATTCAATCGTCAAAAAAAAAAGTTGTGAAATAGTCGAGCTCGTTTATCATGGGAAGACAGCTTGGCTTCAAGCTCAGAATATCAAGCGAGTTTGGAGTGTTTCTTTGTTTCGTTTCTTGCTTGAACATTTGACACAAAGATTTATAACACACATACCGCATCATATCATCTGTTCCTTCTGTTTAAACTGTGAGACTTACTAGACGAATTCATTTTCTTAATTTCAGAAGCAATATTATTGAGTGCTTTTGCACTTTGTTTATTTATTTATTTTATTCCCAAAAAATACAAAAAAAACATAAGCATTTACCTCACTAGACGAGAGTCTGTGCTGAGGCAATACTACTTAATGTAAAAAGAAAAGAAAAAGACACCATGCACCCATCAACCATATATGAAGTTTTTAACTTGCATTAGAAAATCGCAAATAAAGAATAAGCACGCACACAAAATAGAACACACATACATTCATAAAGTCTTTTCAGCACACTTCACAAGCATCATCCATCACCGATTTAACCATTCGTAACTGCAAAAAACAAAAAAATAATAACTACTCCGCAACACGTCGTCCAACTCAGAAGTCCCTATCTTAAAATTTCCATTAGCGCACTCTCCGATTCGTCAATTCCAACCCGCATCAATTTAAATTTATAATTTATTTAGCACATGGTCATTTATTTGACATCGCAAAAGATTGTAGGCCGCATATGGATGAGAGAGGCACAGGACAGGAATGATTGGAAGGAGAGGGGGGAGGCCTATGTTCAGCATTGGACGGAGACAAGCTGACGAAGAAGAAGAAGATGGTCATTTAAGTATTCATCCCATCTTTACAGTGGTAGAAAAAATACAGATAATCATACTGCATATTAAAATATGCATTATAAAGGCAGTTCTAATGGCTTGGAGTTTCTTCTACCAATATTCAATATCTTCTTTTTCATAGCTTTCTTTGTCTTCTCTGTGTGTATAATACAGATAATCATATTGCATATTAAAATATGCATTATAAAGGCAGTTCTAATGGCTTGGAGTTTCTTCTACCAATATTCAATATCTTCTTTTTCATAGCTTTCTTTGTCTTCTCTGTGTGTATAATACAGATAATCATATTGCATATTAAAATATGCATTATAAAGGCAGTTCTAATGGCTTGGAGTTTTTTCTACCAACATTCAATATCTACTTTTTATAGCTTTCTTTGTCTTCTCTGTGATGTGTTGTACGCCAAAAAAAATAATTTTAGTATTAAATTTTTATAAAAAAAATAATACCTATACATTTAGGATAAGAATTTTATTGTGAATTACTTCCACATTTTCATTACTTAATAGATTTTTTTTACGTTTTAATTATTTTGTCCCAGGGCATGGCTGCAGAAGGCGCGAGATAGACAGGAATGTAAAAACATGGAGGAGGCCTACGTTCAGGAGTGGATGGTTCAATGCTGATAAGAAAAAGAAGATTTATGTATTTTTTTATCATTGTTCTTAGTGGTGTTATTTTTTTAAACGAATCTGTGCTAACTAAAAGTGAACACAAATACATTCTTTGACTCTTTCACAGTTAGCTACTAAAAGGTTGTGTCGTGAAAGAGGAAGATGATCAGCACCTCGGATCGAACTTACGACTTCCAGTACGAAACAGTACGAAAGCCGGCATTTTAACCGATGGGCTAACAACCACTTCGTAGTCAAGCAAACATTCTTCTTCTTCTTCTTCCTCAGCCATCTCTCCACTGCTGGATATAGGCCTCTTCCATTCCTTTTCACTCTCCTCTATCCTGGGCTTTTCTTATCCACCCATAGCAAACATTACACCTAAAAAAATAATATAATACCTACACAGAAACTGCAGAAATACTAACATTTTGATACGGGCCAATAATTTTAAATTTAAACCTGATGAAACTAGTAGGTAATTACGAAGTTTTTGTTGCTACCTGTGAGTATTCCTTCTGGGCGTAAAGTGGTACCACCGCATCGCGAACGTCGCTATACGCCGGCGCACCCAGCGTGAGCCTATCACCTCTACCATTGTGGGGAGGAGATGGACTTGGCTGGGACATGTGTTAAGGATGCCGAATGACAGTTGGCCGAGGAGAGCGCTGTTCTTCCTCCCATCAGAGTCCCGAAGACGAGGAAGACCCTCTCACACTGTGTTCCGCTCCTTCGAAGCAGAGCTGAGGGACATGGTATGGGAGGAGGTCATAAACATTACGCAAGATCGAGCGCAATGGAGAGCTCTTGTTGCCTCCCTATGCCCCTGAGTGGGGTGTAAAGGGGAGAATTGAATTGAATATTGTATTTGTATGCTTTTATTAAGGAAAAAAAACAATGGGATGGATGGAAGATGAAAAATATTTGATCGAAGGTTCCCACATTGTTGTGGATTGCAAGCATTCAATTAAAGCAATATATCGCCATATAAAAATTTGATTTCAAGTCAAATATTTTATAAAGTGTTGACTTTTGATTATAGCAGCACATTCGTTCACCTCTCTTCGATCGCCACACATTTTGGGATATCATAAAAAAAAGTTTAAACAAAGTCATATTTAAAGGCATAAAATTGCCACCTAATCGACCAAACATAAAATGATGTTCGTTATGTAGGTACAAATAATCACCTCATGCAAATAGCCAAACTATGAAAAATCAAACAAACATAAATAAACATTGAAACATTATGAGGATTTTATGGGAACAACTTAGCGTGGAGCGTTTGTAATAATAACTGTCAACGACTTTCAAACTAGACGAGATATTTCTTTCGGAAAAAATAGCAGTAACAAATATACGAATTTATTAAAACCACAACAAACTGTCGGCTGAAATAGGTGATAGGTTGTTCAGTCTGTTGCCTATGTTCTAGAATTCTAATAGAAAATTTCAGATAATAAATTGAGGCTCTGTGTGGAAATGTTATGTTCGACTTATGGTCATTCTGTGTTTTGTTCTTTTAAAGAAGAATGAGATCAAACCGGATTGGGTTATTGAAATTGTTTGACATCAGGTTCAAGGGGACTCTCGAAGTTGCCATAAGAAAAAAAAATGGTTGATTTTATTTATCGTACATAGTTTTGTATAGAGAAGTGTAAATTTATTTGCGTAAGAGAAGTAAAAAAGAACATAGTCTCCACACTTCTAAGGAGACAATAGGAGATTTTAGTATACAACAACAACACTCCCTTTTACACCCTACTCAGGGGCATAGGGAGTCAACAAGCGCTCTCCGTTGCGCTCGATCTTGCGCAATGTTTATGACCTCCTCCCAAATCATTTTAGTATAGGATGGGACTAAAGATTTTCAGAAAAACGATGAATACATTATGAATAAACAAGAATTTATTTAGCTATTTATTTATTTGGTGACATGGCTATCTGTTGAGCAAATTGGCAATCGTCTTGTAAATTGGTATTTTATAGAAAGATACTTTAGATATGTATCTACATACGCCATATTTCCACAGATAGCGGTAATGATTCATTTTGTATTATTATTGTTACATTTAAATAGTATGTAAGAGTATTGTAACTTTTGGGTAACAGTAAGTCGTAGGTATATCTTTTTTACTCCACTCAAATTTTCCCGTATAAGCCAATGAGCTTTTCCACATTAAATATTAAATGAATCCATAAAGAAGAGATCTTTAGACATCTGCTTTACAGTCCATCATCGATGTAAATTCGCAACTGTTATTTTTTCGAAGTGATGCAAGATTCCATTTCAGCCCTAAATTTTTCTACTACCAGATAACGTTGAATATATATGGCAGGTATTAGGTACTGAAATTATTGATATAAATCAATACAAAATAAGGAAGATTTATGCGTGATACATTGACGGTTAGGTTACGATTAACAGCTTAGAATTATACGATGTAATCTCCGTTTGTGTTGAAATAATCACAACAAATAGTAATAAAGTGAGAAGGATGTATGAATATCGTTTGAAACCTCTTAAAGTTATTAATTTAAGGAATGAGCTTGATTTTATACCTTAACCAATGTGATTGAGATGGAATGAACGTCTAAGTTAAAATCATATACTTACTAAAATAAATATTATTGACGAAAGTATCCTCATAATGAACTGGTAGCTGGGGTAATAAACCGATAAAAAAGGTATAATCGACTTGTATTACATTGAAAAGGAATAAGGATCCCTAAAATTTTATAGCCCCGGCGATCAGTTCATTCTGAAGATACTGTAGCATTCCCGATAAACGTTGTCCCGTGGTCTTTACTATGGATATTGAAATCGAATTTCTGTAATGATAAAATGAATTACCTTTTTTAAGCAATGTATTTCCGACCGATGCATCTGTTTTAAACCATATATTTTCCATCCACATTCTGTCGATCGCACAAACTATCAAACGAGAAAGAAAATAAAAGAAAGTTACGCGGAACGTTAGAAAATTTAAGAAACCATAAATATGGTAACCTTCTTAGTGTATTTACAAAATTTACTTTTCGATTTTCGAATTTTGATTGGCGTTTGACAAAATGTCAGTTGATTGATTGTTGGTGCGATTGTCGGAATGTGACCGTGGCGTGGGTTTCAAATAGACGCATCGGCCGGAATTATATTGGTTAAATCTTCTCTACTACATATATAAATTAAAGTAGGGTTAGTGCGAACACTTATATAATAACTCGAGATTGTCTCAACAGATTCTTCTGATGTTTGATTTATTGGATTTTTCTCCGCTCCAGATAACAGAATAACTACTTAATAAAAAGTTAAAAAAATGGATAAAAATGATGTAAAATATAATATTTAAGTTTGTATGGAAAGGTTACTGGGACGCGCCCACGACATCGCGGGTAGTTCCCTCTCATTCTCGCATACGCTCTTACAGTAGCCCATCCCACTAACTCCATCGCACCCTTTCGATAGTTTTAGAAAATTTCCAAAAAAGTCAACAATATTATCGGGCAGATTCGTGTTGGTAATAGGCGAGGTAGGGTGTGTGCGCGAGCGCATTTTTCTCATTATTAAATATCTATTTGTTGTGCACATGGAATTTTTGACATTTTGAACATGTCGAGAATTCTCATGATTAAGAGTTTCGGAAACTTAAACATTACCACCTAATGGCGAACGTTGTAAACGCAAAGTGATCACACTAAGCCAGCCTTCGAAATAACAGTAGAAGACGGTCGTAAGCCCGTACTGGTTTGTTCCATTTAAAAATCGAACATAAAGAATGAATTGTTACAGTCATAAGTTGTTACATTTTCGTTAAGATCTAGTCCTGAAAAATGGTCATAAGAATCTAGACATAAATATTCATAGTTAAGACCACAGGGCAACGTCTGTCGGGAAGCAAGTGTTTAAAAAAAAATCGCAAATAAAGATGAAAATAAATATCACCCACTCGTATTTGCTCCAAAATGACCAAAGAAAAACAAACCCATCGCAAAATTTGAAAAAATAATTAAAAATTCTAATTTTAAAATGTTCCACTGGTGCGAAATGTCTAAAGTTGCGACATAAAGTGCTTTATCGTATGATCTAAATTGAATTTCACAGCTTACAGGATTCCATTTTATTGTTCCAGGAATATTCTTGAATACGGTTTCGTCCTTTCGAAAGTTTTCGCATGATAAGAACGAGATTTGCAAAAAATGACAAAATCTGCATTTAGCGATCGCTGAGTTGATGCAACACAGTCGTATCTCAAGTAAAATAGTACAATCAAGGTAAAATTTTCGGATAGGGAATTCATATCTACATAATAATTCAGAAATGTTTTTTTATTTGCCTTTTACCGTATGTCATAGCATCACGCTCAAAATACAAATGCTACGTCAGATATGAATCTGCGCAGAGCCGTGCAAACTGCTTGAGACGGTTCTTAAATACAATTTACTGCATTAACTTTAATATATTTAGAGCTATTTAAAAAACTCTATTTTTTAGGATCTTCATATAAATTTCTCAAAAAGTCAGTAACCCATCTTTTGGAAACAAAATTACTCATGTAAACGTTGAATGGAATCTTGGTATTACGGTATGAAAATGTAATAAAACAATTGTAGATTGATTTGTTATGCATATAAATGTTATTAAAATCTTATTATGCTCAATAAATAAAGATTTAATGAAAAAATTTGCAAAATAATTCCCCCATTTTGAAGTTTGACAGCTGCCTTTATCACACATAGCACAAATCACCCTCTATGGGTGGAATGCCTAATTAATTATCACACATAGAGGGTGTAGGGAATGTAGCTAAGATTCAAACCATAGAGAAAGTAAAACTTGCAAATTATGTAGGTAGGTTCGTATAATATTATGAGGTCGGTAAAACAGCTGCCTTCATCATTAGTCAATTACCTAAAATTTGTACCATTCCACACATAGAGAAAACTTGCAAATTATGTACGTAAGTAGATTCGTATAATATTATTATTAAAGTATTTTTTTACCCTTCGATTGAACAGTGAAATTGAATCAAGTTTGAGATGTAACATATTAACATGGAGTTTTTTTTCCATGTGGGTAGCAGACTATAATTTTTCTTCTTTCTATTTTTTAAACATTAAAAGTATCATTCTTCTCTCTTTTTATGAATTGTAAAAGTGGCTACTATTATTTTGTTTCATTACAAAAAATGTCATCTTCATACATAACAAACGCGGATTAAATATGGTTTTTAAAATAAAGTAAAAACTGAACATACTTAATCTTACGATTAACGATTTTTTTATAAGTGAGACGGATAGTATTTACATCATTCAGTTTTGAAGACCGGCTACACAATTCTGTATATGGGCTGGGATTTTAGGGTCAACCATCGTATGAAGAGTATATAAAATAAAAGCGATTGCAATTAACAAACCTAAGTAACAAAATTTGTCAGTCCATAATCAATTTCAAACGATGCCAACAACCACGTGTTTAAAAATACATTTAAATCTTATTGGGTTTATTTTTTTGCAATGATATAAATCACGTTCTCTTATGAATTAAAAAACAGAGGGACTCAATCTAGTTATTTTAATTTTCTTTTCATTTCAGGATGATGCCGATTACACGGACTGCCAGCGTCTGGGTCCTTCCTTTAATGTCCAAATATTTATAAAGGCCAACTTCCACACCTTTGAACATTTTCTGTTAGAAAGAGAATGTTTCTCAGAAACAGACTGCGCTAAAAAATCTTCACTGTCCCCCATCTCCCCATCTTAATAGCCTTTTCTTGCCAATTTTACAATGTCTACGAGATAAGATCGGTTTTTGGCCAGATTCATAACTATGAAGCTTCATATTATTTACTTTAATTAAAATATCATTCAATTGAATTAATGTGAAAGTGTAGTGTATTTTCAATCCAGCCGTAAAATAAAACCACGAAAAGAAGAAAATCAAAGCATCCACCGTACTTTATTATGTAACAACAAATATTTATGGGAATTAAGTTGTGCTTAGTAGATTATTTTTGATAACTCTTCGGCTTGATGTGGAAAATAGGGACAATTTTTTTGGGCAAAAAGCTAGACTAACAACGACTTCAAACTGTCTGTTACTACTCGATTTTGTTGTTATTATTTTAAGGGAAGACCGAAACACATCAGCGTTGTTTGTTCCATTGTTTAAAACGGGCGGATACACAAACCAATAAAGGTACGACATCCCAGAAAGTCTAAGGAGCAAAGACAAACGTTCCTCAAGCACGTCAAGCTGTGGCTGCTGGGATTGGACATTACTGTCTACATATTATTTGAAGTAAAGTTTCTCAAAATCCTGTGGTTGTTTCTTTGCTGTTATGTTTGGTTTTATAGTTTTTGTATGGGGTATTTGTATTACCTGCGACTGGTGATTTTGTATCTTTTTTGCAATATTTGATTTGTTATTATTATTATTTTTACTAAGCTCTCTTGTTTAATTGATTTATTATTGTTTATTTTTTAACATTAGTTCTTCCAGCAAATTTCCATCAAACCTCGAAAAAGTACAACATGATAATATCAACGGATAAAACAAAAAGCCTCACATTATCAAGAAATCCTGTGAGATGCAAACTGGTTGTGGAGAACAAAATAATAGAGCAAGTGACAGAGTTTAAGTATCTTGGAGTCGAAATCAGCAGCAGAGGAAACCTCTACGAGGAGACCATGGCACAAATAAACAAGGCTGCAGCGGTGTCTGGATGCCTGAGGAACACCGTATGGAGAAACAAACATATGCGACTAGATAGTAAGGTTCGTATATATAAGACATGTGTACGACCCATAGCCACATACGGAATAGAGGCCAGAGCAGACACTGCTAGAATAAAGTCCCGACTGAGATGCTCGGAAATGAAAACATTGAGATGTATTACCGGAAACACAGTGCGTGATCGTATAAGGAATACCACCATCCGCAGCATGTGCAACACGGAGGACATCGTCAAATGGGGAAGGCAACGAAGGCGAAACTAGAACGACCACGTTAATAGAATGTCAGACGACAGAACCCCTCGTGTCGCCCTTCAAGGCAACCCTGAAGGAAGAAGACCCCCAGAAAGACCACCAAAGCGATGGAGAGATAGTTGGCAGTCGACCTCCCAAGAGGCTGAAACGGCGGCACAAACAGATCCGCAGGATCTATGAAGAGAGGAAGAAGAAGAAGTTCTTCCAGCCAATGAGCTGTAGGTAGATATTGATTTTGATAAAATGTTGTTTTCATTACGCTACATCCACAAACAGGCTACGCCTTGTGGGATTTTTCGAAGGGTTTTTTTTATAAAAAATGAATCTGTGCTCACTCGAAGTGAACACAAATACACTTTTTGACATCTTTCACACTAAGCAAATGCTTGTGTTGTGAAAGCGGAAACGGTCGGCACCGCGTTATCAACCCACGACCTCCAATATAGTGCATACGAAAGTCGTCGACTGATACCACTGATCTACCAACAACTATTTAAAGGATTTTAAGGGAAGACCGAAACACATCTACATAGCGTTGTTTGTTCTATTGTTTAAAACGGGCGGATACACAAACCAATTAAGGTACCGCAAGAACTAAAGATGCCTACAGCCATCATTTACGCATCGAACCGGAATTTCATATTACATCACATTGTGAATGGGACCTTTATTTATCTTTTACTAGCTGACCCGTCGAACTTCGTATCGAAATAAATAATATGGGTACTCTAGGTTTTATGCAACAGAGCTCAAATTCGTATTTTAGTTATTTGACATGAATGACTATTTACTGGGATTAGCAAAACCTGCATACCACGCTGCATGAGTTTATTTTTACATCAAAAACATATAACCTATGTTAATATGATGTGGGAAGAGGTCATCATTGCGCAAGATCGAGTGCAATGGAGAACTCTTATTGCCTCACTTTGCTCCTGGGTGGAGTTCAAAGGGAGTTTTAATTTTGATTGATTTGATGTTAATATGTAAAAAAAGAATTTAGGTATGTCATTATATTCGATATTTCAATAATTATTTTGCTCAGTTAAAATAATATTGATCGATTAATCAAAGTACGATAAGAACTTCTCCGTACCGATTCAAAATACGCATTGAGGTATAAATACTTATTTTACCGATCATGCTGATTCCCGAAGAGAGTATGGACTTCCATTCTCTCCAATCCAAACTCATTCGCTTCCTCCAAACGCATAACATGCTCTTGTATTCCTTTTGCTCCTGACTTGGCCCTCCTGTAAGACGGCATTGATATGGTCGGTCTATGTCATTCCAGGTCGGCCTCGTCTGCGTGCACCTATTCTTTCAGATTTATATAGGTATCCTTTAAGTCATTCTCTCTTCGTTCAATTTCTTTACATGCCTAAACCTTCTTTCTTTATTCACTTTCATTCTAGTCACTACACTAACATCCACTCCACATTCCTTTCTAATATTATCATTCCTCACCTTATCAATAAGTCTCTTTCCGCATATCCTTCGCAGTGATCTCATATCCACAGCATTTATTCCAACTTCCAAATTTTTCGTCCATGTCCAAGTTTCACTCCCTTACTCCCATAAATCATGGATAGTATCAGGATTGCAATGTACATCAACTGTCGATTTCAGAGATATCTTCTTAGAGGTCTAAGTGCACCGCCAACCCTTCTCCCAGCCAATTTCCTTCTTTGAATCTCTTTTTCACACCTTGCATCTCTTCTAAATAAATTACCTAAATAGACATACTTCCAAGTTCTCGACATTCACTTTCACACAACATTGCGTTCTTAAATCTTCTCTTTCAAAACAATGGAAATAAATAAAAAGCACATTTAATGCAGTATCTGTGATTTTTTTTCTATCTTCTATTACAACTGTGGAAGTGTAGCAATTTTTATTTTCAATAAAGAAACAAATGCTAGCTTATTAGCAAATAATATCCAGCTTCTTTTACATATTAACGATGCAGATTATATTTACGTTATATGTAGGTATGTACTCATCCTCTGTAAAAATCAGCCCATAAACGAAAAATTGATTATCAAACAAACAAAAAAATATTCTACTTGTTCTTCAATATAAACATGTATTCCTTGTGTTAAAACTTATCAAAACACCTTATAAAATGAACTTCAATTAAGTATAACTCCTTAATAGCAATGTTATATATACGATTCTGTTTACTGGCGGTTTTAAAGATCTCTGTAAATAAAGAAAGTTTTCAAAACTCCTTACACTTCATTACAATAATGAATTCCTTGTATTAAAACTTACCAAAACTCCTTAAAAAATAACTGCAATGAATATTATATGTATGACTTATCCATCCAATCAATCTATTTCATACGATATATTTTACATTCGCATTCTATCAATTGCAACAACAATCAATCCACTGACAGTTCTTTCAAATGTCAATTAATAAAAATTCAAAAGTAGAAGAAAATTATATTGTAAAAAGTACTAAAAAGATTACCTACTTTCTGTCTTTTCTTTAATTTTCTAATTTCCCATGCATTTTTCTTATATTCTACATTGTCCTGATAAAAGCCTACACGACAAAAAAAGAATTAGCGAAATCGGTCCAGCCGTTTAGGCGTGATGCGATGACATCGGAAAATAGCTCACCATTGTTATAGTTTTCTTAAATTTCCTAATATTCGATGATTTTTTCTTAATTTTTTTCTTCTAAATCAACCTTCTCCCGATAAGAGCCTACACGCCAAAAAAATAATTTGCGAAATCGGTCCAGCCGTTTAGGCGCGATGCGATGACATCGGGAAATAGCTCTCCATTTTTATAGTGTTTCTTAATTTTCTAATTATCCATGCATTTTTCTTAATTTTACTCTTCTAAATCAACCTTCTCCCGATAAGAGCCTACACGCCAAAAAAATAATTAGCGAAATCGGTCCAGCCGTTTAGGCGCGATGCGATGACATCGGGAAATAGCTCTCCATTTTTATAGTGTTTCTTAATTTTCTAATTATCCATGCATTTTTCTTAATTTTACTCTTCTAAATCAACCTTCTCCCGATAAGAGCCTACACGCCAAAAAAATAATTAGCGAAATCGGTCCAGCCGTTTAGGCGCGATGCGATGACATCGGGAAATAGCTCTCCATTTTTATAGTGTTTCTTGATTTTCTAATTATCCATGCATTTTTCTTAATTTTACTCTTCTAAATCAACCTTCTCCCGATAAAAGCCTACACGACAAAAAAAGAATTAACGAAATCGGTCCAACCGTTTAGGCGTGGTGCGATGATATCGGGAAATAAATCTCCATTTTTATAGTGTTCTTAAATTTTCTAATTTTCCATGCATTTTTCTTAATTTTTTTCTTCTAAATCAACCTTCTCCCGATAAAAGCCTACACGACAAAAAAAGAATTAGCGAAATCGGTCCAACCGTTTAGGCGTGATGCGATGATATCGGGAAATAAATCTCCATTTTTATAGTTTTCTTAAATTTTCTAATTTCCCATGCATTTTTCTTAATTTTTTTGTTCTAAAAGGACACTCTCCTGATAAAATGCTACACGACAAAAAAAGAATTAGCGAAATCGGTCCAGCCGTTTAGGCGCCATCCGATGACAACGCGAAATAGGTCTCCATTTTTATATATAAGATATGGAAAACCATAATAAAATAAATATTATAAATTACATATTCTAAGGATTGCAAAAACAAACCAACAAATCTATAGCAATAAATACAATTATGCAAAAGTAAAAAAAAAAAAAAAAAAGTTATGAATGAACCATCTTCTTAATATATATATATAAATCTCGTGTCACGATGTTTGTCCTCAATGGACTCCTAAACCACTTAACCGATTATAATAAAATTCGCACACCATGTGCAGTTCGATCCAACTTGAGAGATAGGATAGTTTAAATCTCAAAAAAACCTTGGGTAACCTACGAAAACTTCAATAATGTAACCCATGGTGTAAAAAATTTACCTAAAATATTCTTTTTATCGCGAACGCTGTGAAAACTAATGATGATAGAATAAAACAATGTACCACAATTTTGTAGAAGACATCATTATTTACAAAAAGTATCGCGACAGCATATGTCTAACTATTATAGTTATGCCACAATAAGTGTTTTTTTATTTAAAAAAAATCAATAAAATGTCACCTCTAGAAAAGGCTCTTTATTGGTATCTTGGTATTACTCCTTATTAAAATAAATTAGTTCATATTCAAGTCTGCTTCAATATGTTTGTATAACTTTTTGAATTATTCAATTCGGACATTCCATTCGAAAGTTATCACGAGTTTAAAAATGTGAGTATTGGAAAAAAAAGCATAGTCTCTTATCATCTCAACTTATCCGATGCAGAGTGCGTACGGGAGAGGGGAGGGGACTGAGGGGAGTCATGTCAAGTTTAGTAGAAATACCGCGCAAAGTAGTCACGGTGGTAAACTGACGTGACACGATACATTGCAATGCAATAATTCCAGATTAACATATCCTATAAAATATTTTGAAAAAGTTAGGGATCTGTATGAAAACTAAATTATTTTTAAGTATCTATCTACCCGTGCGAAGCTGGGGCGGACCTCTAGTGTTAATATAATTTCTAGAACATTTTTATAAACAAAAAAATTCTAGAGTGTGTTTGGGGCTTTAGTGATAATATGTAGGCGTAGACCTCTGAGAGTAATGAAGAAAATGGAAAAAAGTATTATCATACCGAAATTTCATACGCGTTGAAAATATAATTAAAAGTTTAACCCAGATATAACATTTTGTGTATCAAAAAAAAAATCTCCATAATATTATTTATTTTCAACCCTACATTTTGTTAACTCACAAGGATGCAACTAATATTTTTATCAATTTCAAATTTTTTCATGTGAAATATCAGTTCACATCATAAAAAAATTATTTGTTTAAAATTCGAGTTGGAACTTTTCAAATTATGAATGTATGATTTTCGTGATTTAATAGGGCCATAACATCCAGTTGGATGAGCCGCCAAAATAAAAAAAAAAAAAAAAAAAAAAAAAAAAAAAAAAAAAAACTTTTCAAATTAAGGTGACGATTTTTACAAGGAAGGAGAAAAATATACGCTTGAGGTTTACCTTTAGTTATTTAACAAAACCGTTTCATAAAAGCCTGCAAACTTTTTACTTTAGAATAAAAAAATCTCAGCAAAACAAAGCAAACCTTTGAACAAATAACTCAGCAATATGGTCCGTTTTTTTTTCTCATTTCTTTTACGTTGCTTTCTTTAATGAAGGTTTTAAAGAATGAATATAAAGCTTTTAATTATATGTTATGTATAAGAAATAAAAAATCCTTTTTTTAATCGTTTTCTCTTACATCAAAGAACGAAAAAAGATTTGCACACATCCTCATTGCAATCACAATTACTATGTTATTATTTTATAGAAAGTTTTTCGAAAACGTAGCAAATTGCGATGCAAAATTGATTTTTAGGAAAAAAAAATATATACGGAGTAGCAGCAAAACCTGTTGTTGAAGACAAGCATAAGAAATTTCGGGTTAGTTGTTACTTGTTAGAGACCGCAATTTCGTTGTCGTAAGCTCACCCTTTGTATCTTGATTCTGTGATAACGTTGTTATGTGATATTTTATGTGTTACTGTTACTCATACTACCAATGACAGTAAAGTATTAATTAATAAAAAAATAAAAAAAAGGATATTGATTGTTTGATTCTCCTATAAGTTACTTGAATCGTCCCATAAAGAGTCACAATTCCAGTTCATCATGATGTAAACTGCGAAAAATTTGACATTTCTTCTTGTAGCAACATTTGGATTTAGTAACCTCTGATATATCACATATTTTTGCGAGATATTTACCGCGGATACGTGTTATTAATTATTGTCAAAGAAACTACCATCATTTTTTCATTTGTATGAAAAATTTTCACCAGATTTTGTCATTTGAATGAAAAATTAAATGCGTGAGGTTGTGTTGAAGTGGTTGGTAGACTAGCGGTTACAACGCCGGCTTTCGTACTGTTTGGTGCGGACGTCGTGGTTCGATCCCAGGTGCTGACCATCTTCCTCTTTCACGACACAAGCTTTAAGTAGCTTACTGTGAAAGAGTCAAGGAGTGTACTTATTTGTGTTCACTTTGAATGAGCACAGATTCATTTAAAAATAAAAAAAAATAATAAAAAATGAGTCATTGAAAATTGAAGTGCAAACATTTGGACTTAATTGCAAGAAGAAAAAAAATATACAGAATGAGAATTTGGTGTATCACACTGTATAATGTCAAAGTTTTAATTTAATCCTTATTTTGCGTGCACTAAAATTTACACATGAGTCAATTTTGTGCGCAGCGGAGTACCTATGTCAAAAGTAACAAACTAAACGATAGTAGGTAATAATAGTACCTATTTTACAAATTATTATAGTTAATATTTTGTCTTAGCAGCAACTTTGTACATTATCCTCAAGGTTAGAAAACACATACATGATTCACAAACTGTGACAATATTTTACAGAAGTTATCCGAACGTTGTTTGAAATAACGCACATACTTACCTATATAAATAGAAGAAAATAAAAAGTAAAGAATATTTAATTTAATTAGAACGTCGTGCACCAACAAAGCCAATAGGCAATAAAGATGAGACATTAACAAAAATGGATATATTCATATCCTGACGCCAAATACATGACAGCAGTCGCAGTCTTCAAATTTGGTTGCTCTCATGTTCTCAATAATTTCCAACTTTTTTCTCTATATTTCATTAATTATTGAATATCTACTTGTTGTATACATTGGATTTTTCGACATGTTGAACATGTTGAGAATTCTCATGATTAGGAGTTTCGGAGACTTAAACATTACCACCTAATGGCGAACGTTAACATAAAGTGATCACACTAAGCCAGCCTTCGAAATAACAGTAGAAGACGGTCGTGAGCCCGTAGTGGTTTGTTCCATTTAAAAATCGAACATCAGTAGTGAATTGTTAGAGTCATTAGTTGTTACATATACGTTAATATTTAATTTGTTTTTATAAGAAACTAGCTGGTATATTTTTATTATTCTTCCAAATTGATGTGTGATCCGTCTTATTGTACGGATATGAAAATTTGACCTTGAAAATCAACACAACAGAAAATAATGACTCAACCAGGATTTATGCCCGAGACGTTTGGACCAGGTATCGGCTGTGGATAGACAACTAGATGCAGATACTTACTCATATATACAAAAATTGTCGAAAACTTAACATTTTTTGTTTGTTCCTACTTTTGAATCGAAATACATAAATTGGATCAAACAATGCCAATATCGATTAGAAAATGGAAAAAAGTGTAGAGACGATGAGTCCGCATAAAATCTTTATGTCCAGATATGCTGGAGCATCCTCGTCACCTTGTTTTATTGAAATTCTTCCCTAGGAATGTAATAAATCTTGTGCCTGAAAAAAACCTTCTTTATTCAAAGGAAATCACAGATTACATCCATAAAAAGGGAACTTTTATAATATCATTTTATAGCTTTTCGAAGAAGAGATTTTGCAATATAAGTTAAAGGTTTATGTGTGATTGATATGACCTTTAAACTACACAATGACATAATGACCATTTATGTCGACGACTTTTGTGTCGCGTAGTCGTTGGTTTGAGTCAATATGGTACAAAGAATTTTCTTCTTTCATGACACAATAATTGTTTTGGGTTTAAGATGCCTAAGATACAAATTAATGAACTATTATGGTATCAATGATTGATTTAATCTTATTTTTGTTTCAAATATTTATAAATTTATAAAATGATTCTGTGTTCACTCAAAGTGAACACAAATACACTCCTTCACTCTTTCACAGTAAGTTACTTAGAGCTCGATCGAACCCACGACCTCCGCACTAAACAATGCGAAAGCCGGCGTCGGAACCACTAGTCTACCAACCACTTCTGTTTTTTAAATTTGACTACTAAGTCTAAAGAGTTTATAAAATCACAATACGACTCTAAGCGACATCATTTGAAAAATAAATTACCTGCCTACTCAAAACCACACAACGTGCGACACAATATTTGTAACTGACGTTTATGGTCACAGAGTGTCGAGACATGCGCTCCTTGATTCACGTTAAAAAATAAATAATTGTAGGTACACGTACCTAATCTATAATTATGGCAGAACAACGCAATAAACAAAAGGAACATTTTTGATAAACATATTTACGGAACCACTGTGCCTTTAACAGGTTATAAAAGATAAAAAATTACAATAAATGTCAAGTAAAGGACATTAAGTAGGATTTGACATACTAATACAGAGCATTTGTAAAAAAAAATCCTGTGAAAGATATAGGTTCTATTCACGAACAAAAATAATAGGTAGATAATAATGTTTACATAAAATTATAGGTATTATTCTCAATTTACGGGTATGAAGTCTTGGTTTTATTTTTTCTCTTCTTTGAACTCAGCAAGATAATATTTATCCCTTATCAACAAAATTTTTTGAGACTTTTTCCTTGTGAGAAACAGATATTTATAGAAAAACCGTAACATTGTAGGTACATACCACATTCTTTAATTGCATGATTATTACTTTGAAATGTATACAAATATTTAAGTATATAATTTTCTATTTATTTTTTTCAAACACTTGAATCTCTGGAAAGAACAATAGAATTTGAAAATTTTATTTTGGAATTACCATTTTTGAGAAAGGTTTTAGGCTAATAATTACTACCGCACCGTTCTTCCAATTCAGTTTCTATTCAAATTTTCGCTGACACCTGCCACAGTGTATCACCAAGAGACAAACGTCAAACGTCATTCTCGTCACTTGTTCTATGGTAGGTATCATTTTCTATTACAAGATTGCATTGTACTGGCTGTCTTGAAGTTGTATTATCTATGGAGATTTCCATGATGAATAATCAGGAGAATGGGTTTCCGAATCTGCTAGTACGAGTTTTATCGAAAGCTAATTGTACGCTAATAACCGCTTGTAATGGTTTGTTTTCCTAGGAATACGGCGCTGCTATAAACAACGGTGAATGTGAATTGTTAATATTGTTACCTTGGTTACAAAAAACATTGTCATATACTGCCGTCTTGTCAGACGACGGACCGCTCGCTAGGAACCCAGTGCTTAAGCGTGCGAAAGGTAAAAACAGTCGAATCGTTCGAAAACTTTGTATGGAATTTTTTTCTAAACTTTTGATAATTGTTTCGATATACGATAATCGAAAACTTCCACTAGGGGTTAACCAGCGTCTGCAAAGCAAATTATTCTTATCCCAGTTGTTGTGATTTACATATAATATCTTCTATACTCCTGTCAAGTACATGCTTTTTCCTTTTAATTCAAATAATGTTTTTTTTTTCTTTTTTGCACGGGAGCAATGCGTCAGATCTGCTAGTTAGTTAGGTAAGTGTATTAATGATATCGACCCCAAGCTGGTATGCAATCACGTAATTGTACATCCATAATTTGGTTCCGTTCGAGTTTGGTCGTAGTTTCAAGTTGTTAGCGAACTATTTCCATGACACACTTATAACGCCAGCGACAGTGTAGTGTGTGTACTAAAGTGTACACGTTTAATCAAATTAGTCTCTGGTAATACAACTGGGCCAATATCCTCCCTTTCAACCCGATGAGTTGCAATTTTTAAATATGGAACCGTTTCCGTTCTAGAATCATTTTTTTTTATTTGAAATGAGTTGCCATATTCATTACAACTAAGAAACGTGTTACCATCTTGAAAAAATATGAAATTTATTAATGTACATAAGTATCTTTGTTACAATGATAATATTATGACACAAAAAAAAAATACGATTTCGCACGTTTAGATTAAAATATACCTATCACTGGTTATTTAGGAAATAAGATTTTGGACATATTATTTAAAAACAGCGATTCAAATTAAACAAGAACAATTAAAAATTTGAGTTATTTTATATCACTATTATATGTCTCCATTTTTCTGAAAGAGATAAAAAGAAACTGGAAACTTTTGAGATGTGGTCCTATAGAAGATTTCTGGGTATATCCTGGAGAGACCATATGACAAATGAAGAGATTCTCCAAAGAATCGAAGGAGGAAGGCACCTGATCAAAACCCTGTATGAAGGGCGTGCAAGATGGACACGAAGATCTCCTTCATACCATTATTGAAGGGATGACCGAGGCTACAGGAATACCAACAAGACGTGTATTTGGATACGGGCTGTTCCTCATGTGAGGAACTGAAAAGAGCTGCAATAGACAGAGCGGAGTGGAGAGAAAAAAGAGAGTGGAAAACAATTCTGCCAACATATCGTAAGATTGTGACCAGCGAAGAAGATTTGTATACTTAGTTGATATCTCAGAGATCGAACATAGTCAGTATTATTAAAAAAAAAACAATTTATTACTGGTATGAACCATAGAATTACTAACCTGGTATAATCTCTAACACCGTGGATTTATTTATTTATTTATTTATTTATTTATTTATTTATTTATTTATTTATTTATTTATTTATTTATTTATTTATTTATTTATTTATTTATTTATTTATTTATTTATTTATTTATTTATTTATTTATTTATTTATTTATTTATTTTCGGTTTTTCTTTCATCAGCCGGCATTATAAGAAGTTATAAGTTATAAGCTTACTCCATGGTTTATACCATAGATCTGTGGTATACCTGGATTATTAATAACATTTTTCTGATACCATGGTATAAACCATTGTATAACTTTATACCAAGATTTTTAATAACACTGGAGTTTAGGTAAAATACAATGCTTCAGAATCGTTAGCACTAAGGGCGGGAGTCCCTCAGGGTGGAATTCTTTCCCCACTTCTCTTTTCGGTATTCATCAACCCGGTGGTTCACTGTCTTAATGTCCCACATCACCTTTATGCTAATGATTTCAAAATTTTATTCACATAATCTGATGATTATGCTGATGCAGGCTGAATGTTATTTATCGCGTGAATTCAGAATTGGATCGCATATCACAATGGGCTCAGAAGAATAGACTGATGCTTTATCCCAGTAAAACTCGAGCAATTTTAGTTGGCAGTTTACCTTTATTTTTCAAAATCGATTGAAATATTTGTCCATCTGAGGAAGCGAGTACCTATTCACCCCCGAAAACTAGTTTATGGTAATTAATAAATATGTGGTAGCACAAATTGATGACTCGTTTATTTTTTTTTTTCACGTAGTAAAATTTACACCATTTTATTTCGCACCACGCTATTTCAAAAATATTTTAAAAGTGATAAAATCGACGAACTCAATTTAAATTATTTTCCAAGTGAATTTCAATAGAATAAAAGTAAAAAATCAAACATTAAGCAATGTATAAAAACAAATTCGATATTTTTGAACATTATCATAATATATCTCATGTATATTTTACTAAGTCTGACCACGGGGGGCAGGTGGCCGAAGTGTACGCCGAGGAACATATTAAGAAAAAAAAATCAAAACAGAAAATTGTACGTAGAATCATTAGCCGCGAAAAAGTAGACATACTCACACATAGCTTAAAGTGTGATCTTGAGTTCGTAGATAAATGTAAGGGGGGAAAAAATGTTAACAAATCCTTCGGCGAATTCTTTGGCAGCATGATTCTCCGTTTAAACCAATATATGCCTGTTCAATCCAAAATGTACAGGAGAGATTCTTTTAAAGATTGGGCTACAAAGGGTATCAGGGTATCCCGGGATAACCTATTTTACATGTATGGTATAAAAAATACAAATGAATTATTTAGAAAGCATGTTGCGTTGTACAGCAAAACTTTTAAAAAAGTATGTACAGAAGCAAAGCAAATATTTTTTAGAAGTAAAATTGAAAGGTCTGGGAACCCTCTCAGGACAATGTGGGACATAATAAAACTCGAAACAGGAAGACAATCAGACGATCCAAATGATGAAGTGAAAATGAAAACCGATAAAGGTGAAATGACAAATTTAGAAATAGCTAATAAATTCAATAAATATTTTGTAGAAATAGCCAAGCTATTGACAAATGAAAAGTTCACAAAAATAATGAAGCTTTAAAATACCTTCCTGTTAACAAAAAATATACAAATAGATTCAGATTTAAAAAGCTCAGCAAGGACGAAATAATAAAAATTACCAAAACTCTTAAAACTAAAACTTCACAAGACCTCTGGTACATGTCCACAAAATTGTTAAAAATGATTATATCAGATATAGCAGAACACTTAGCAATCTTGTTCAACAATTGTCTTGAGACGGGCACTTTTCCGGACCTTCTGAAAATGGCAAGAATTATTCCTATTTTTAAGAAGGGGGAAAGATCTGACATAGACAACTACAGGCCTATATCGGTTTTACCTGTAATTAGTAAAATACTGGAAAAGGTTGTCGCGGAACAGCTCGTGCACTTTCTGACATCCAACCATATACTGCACCCTCAACAATTTGGGTTTCAAAAGGGAAGGGGTACCAGGGATGGAATAGCTTCCTTAGTAGAATTTATCTTAAACTCTTTTGAGGAGGGACATGATGCATACGGTATTTTCTGTGACCTCTCTAAAGCGTTTGATTGCGTCGATCATGGCATACTGCTCAGTAAACTTGATCACTATGGTGTACGCGGTGAGGAGAAGAAATTCTTCACATCTTATCTTTCAATGAGAAAACAGTGTACTGAAATTAATAATATACGATCTAACACAGAGATTATTGAGTACGGAGTCCCTCAGGGATCTATATTGGGTCCCATACTGTTTCTATTATATGTAAATGATCTGCCTTATTTATCCCAACAAAACAACTCTATTATTATGTTTGCTGACGACACATCTCTTCTTTTTAAAAATGAGGGGGCATCGTCTGCTGTGGAAATGGAGAAAATGTTGGAGAGTGTAACGGGTTGGTTTGATGACAATAACCTTGTTTTAAATAAGACGAAAACGAATGTGATTCATTTTTCTCTCAGAAAAGAACATAACCAAAATGAAATTAATAATATGCTTTTAGAAAAATCTATTGATAGGACAGCACAGTGTAAATTCCTGGGTGTAACATTGGATGGAAAACTCCAATGGGGCTCCCATATTGAAAAATTGTGTAATAGCCTTAGTAAAGCAATATATGCAATACGCAAGACTAATGAAATTTGCGGACGAGTTGCCGCCAGAAACATCTACTTTGCGTATTTTCATAGTGTGATGACATATGGGGTAATATTCTGGGGACAAGCAACAGACTCTTCGAGAGTGTTTGTCCTACAAAAAAGAGCAGTAAGAGCGATTCTAAATATGCACCCAAGAGACTCATGCCGAGATAAATTCAAGGCACTGGGAATCCCCACTCTGGCTGGCGTATTTATCTGGGAATGCCTACTTTATGCTCGGAAAAATCTTACAAATACCCCAGAAAATGGCGATGTACATAGTCATTTTACAAGAAATAGACATAACATCAAACCTATTAGGCACAGATTGACAAAGACCTCAAACAGCTTTGTTTGTCTCAGCGTAAAGCTATTTAATCTGCTCCCGACAGATGTTAGAAATCTGAGTGACACTGAGTATGAGAGAAGGGTGAAAACATATTTGTTGGATAAATCCTTTTACTCAGTTAACGATATGTTACACGAAGCAAAATGCTACGTATAGCATCGAACCCTCACACATATGTACATGAACGACGTGCCTGCTGACCATTTACATCAACAGGCACTGAATTGACATATAAATTGTATTTATTGACATCCCCATCTTGTATTATTTCACTTTGAATTTAAATTGCTGTGCCCTTGTTTTGTCTTTGTTAATTCATTATTGATTCTTTTGACGTGAGCGTGAATGGGCCCTTTACACCCAGGCATGACTCAAATATTACATCCATTTTCCGAAAATAATAATTAGTGCCTTAATTTTGTCATGTTATGAATTTAAATGTGAGCTCCATGTTTTTCTTGTCTATTTTGTTTTATTTTATGTATTTTGACGTGAGCGTGAATGGGACCTTTACACCCAGGCATGACTCAAATAGATAGATTTTCATTACAAAGTCCTACTTGCTCGCTTACAGTCATACTTTTTCCCCCTTATGTTATTTTTGTGAATAATTAATTATTGTATTACGATATCTTGACCTTGAATTGATCTGATTTGTCTCCATCTCTATAATGTATTCTTAATTTATACATCTAAAATTGTGAAAATTTTGACGTCCCCAAGTGCCTGGAATGGGTCTATGGTGGAAAATGGAATAAATAAATAAATTGAAGATAACAAAAACGTACCTAATAAAATATGATAAATTAGGCGATGGATCAAGGCAATTTTAATTCCGTGGAGATAAGTATCAAAAGACTTGGATGTGGATTTTTTTAACGTATCGGATCCACTCCAAATGAGATGTCGTTTTCCCTAAAGATTTATAAAATGTTATTTTAGACGATACATTTTAATATCTTGTATAAGCATATAAAAAATGTGCTTTATTAAGGACTTTGTAGTACAGGACACATCAAAAATAGTTAGACTACTGGGTTAAGCTTCCAAAATTACTCTCACTTAAGACTTAAGTTTGTAATGAAGATGTACATAAAATTATTAGTCTATCTGTACTGTTTAGGGTTTTTCATAATAATATAAGGAAGTCGAGGAACCATATGCATTTTTTAATTCATTAATTTTTGTGCCTCGTCTCCAGAGGCCTCATGCAAAGTGACAGTTCCTATTTCCGACTCCTGCACTCCGCAAGAAGCCTCTATATTCATCTTACTGGTGCTCTCGAAAGATAAATCCTTACAGAATTCCCATCTCCCGGTTTCAACAAATAACTGCTTTTGGCGTATGACTTTTTGGCCGGTCAGTATAACCGGCGGAACTCCAGTCAACCGGTCCCGTCCAGTCTGAGACAGGCCAACCCAACAATATCGCCTAACAAAAACATAAATGAAACGAAAAGTCTGAATAGTCCTTATAATGGGAGTAGGTACTGTTTATGTCAGACGCAATAATATTATATTGCCATTTTATACGTGTATGGATTGTCCTTCGCCTTTTCTTTGATCTTATTTTCTAAGCTTAAATCTATGGTTAAACACATTTTCTATATAATTATTTTTTTCTAACTCAATTATTATTAGTAAAAAAAAACAGCTGAAAAAGACGGGTATTAAAAATAGTGTAGGGACGATGGAAAAATAACACCTAAGCGACTGAAATAATATGTCAACTTCACCAGCACGTGCGTGGTACCTGTACTCACCGCAAAAAATCTGGCGACTGAGCATTGGCAGTAGGAACGTATCATTTATATGGAAACCTGGATAAAACCCACAGCATCCCGCCTTGACAGCGTTGTTTGATGTCTCTTTTAGTACCCCCTTAAAATTAAATAAGGGGGGTGAGGGATTGAGGAAATGGCTTAGAAAGAAGGAAGAAAAAGTATCTCAAATTCAATTTTTTAATATAACGGTTCGACCAAATCCAACATAGGTATGTCCCCCGAGTCCAAACATTACGATAGTCTATTTTACACACCAAGAGGTACAAGAAGACGTGACCGACCAAGAATCATCAAAAGAGATCTGTATGTATGTTGATTCTGTGACGTCTTTTTTATGTGTTGTTTCTTATACTTATCAATTTACAGTAAAGAATTAATAAATAAATCTTCTTCTTTCTGTGTCGTATCAGGTCGCCCCAACGTTGACTATCACTCTGGAGAATGCATCCCGGTCCTGTGCGGCACGAAATAGTTCCTCAACACTCCCCCGTCCACTCACGAATATTTCGGAGACAGGATATCTACCGCCAGCCCATCCCTCGTCGACCCTCTATTTTTTCCTTAATAATTAATTACAACAAATAGTACTTTTCCCCTCTAAATTCATGACCCAAGTAGGACCCCTTCCGGACCTTGATATTTGTCAGCAACTCTCTATCAACCCTAGCCCTTTGCAGGATCTTGTGTTGCTGACTATGCCTGTCCATTGTATGCGGAGCATTCTCCGGTGTACCCACATCTCAAACGCTTCCAATCGGTTCATTGTAGTAGCTTTGAGAGTCCAAGATTCAACTCCGTATAAGAGAACAGACCACACATAGCACTTGACCAATCTCTGACTGAATTTCAAATTAAGATTACACAGAATACTGGTCTCACGTTCTTAAATGCCGCACGAGCTGCCTCTACTCTGCACTTAATTTCTGTTTCTGAGTCGAGGTTTTCTGTCAGGATGCTTCCGAGGTAGTTAAACTTCTTCACTCTCTCTATAGTAGCGCCGTTCAATATAAGATATGCTTCACGCATAATAAATAAATAAATAAATAAAATAAATAAGACAGCGTACGATAGAGACCTTCAGGATGCCTGCTTGGAATGACTCCCTGAATCCAGTGGCTTCCATATGCTCAACCAAGGGATTAAGTAAACGCTCAAAGAGCTCAACGTTAATAAAGTAAAGTGTGTTAGTAAAAATTTCATATAAGAATTTTTAAAGCTTGGAGCGTCATTGGCTTCAACATTCTTTTTTAATGTACTGCCAGTATATAAAAAGCTTATAAATATACACACTGAGCATTCTAACCGTTTTTAAATCTATATACCTAACTTGTCTCTTGACTCGAAAAAACAAAACTCAGAAAAATTGTACAAACACAAGGCCTGTAACTAACAGAATGATAAATTATTTCTCCCTGAAAAGATTCTTCAGTGATGTTAAATCAACATTTTAGTCTAATAAAAACACCCCTATCTTGGCTAAGCGGTCGTTGTACTCATTGCAACCCTTTCGAGCGTTTATGTTTGTATCATTTATTTTTAAGGGTGTATCTGACAACGGTGAAGTACGAAATAATTTATTAATACAAAAACAAAGTAGACAAAAAACGTCGAATGTCTTTTTTATTTGTTTATTTTTGTCAACTGAATATATTAGTACAAGTTCAAATAAACGAAGGAATAGAATTTTCCATATAAATGTTCAAACAACATGATATATTATAAAATGTTCAAACAACATGATATATAAATGTTTCAACAAGTATTTACTTACATCAAAGGTTCATTATTTAAACATTTTTTATTCTTATATTGAAGCGTTTATTGACAGTTTAGTAACTCCAGACTTTTAATCTGAAAAATCTTTATATATAAATTTCTTCTCACAACTTGTTTGTGTGACTGAACTCCCCTTAAACGGCTGAGCTGATTTCGCATGTTTTTTTTTTTATTTAGAATCTGGGCTCACGTTCAAGATCAAGAATGATTTGGATTAACGATAATAAATAAACACTTTTCTTTACAAAGTTATATTGCTACTCCTCTTTTATACATTTTATATTTCTATGTATTTTTTGTTGTTTGTCTGATGTGTGTGTGTGTGTTCTGAGTGGATGTGTGTATGAATGGTGACTTATAATTTTATTTAACTTTCTTTTCATTTCTACTTGTTTTTTTTTTCTTTTGTTTTGTATGTATATACCTACTTTTTTTTCTCTCTCGTATATATAATATGGTGAATGGTGATTGAGGACGAATGACTAAGGATATTAGTAAATGCTGAAAAGTAAAGACTTCCAAGGATGCATGAGTAATTGGGTGACAGTTGACTGAATATTGTTTTCGTTCATATATTGTACTTTATCATAACTGTTGTCTGTTCATGCGTTACAAATAAATAAATAAATAAATAAATTATTGCCTGAGGCAATGAGGCAGTTCAACTCCGTTCAAATATTTGACGAACATTCAACTTGAAAATCGGTCCTGTCATAAAACAAGAAAGAAAAGCTCTTAACAGTCTTATTTATAAAAAAAAAGTAGATCGTCTGAACCACCAATCAATTTTTACTTTATTTATAAAATTTTTTTCATCTGCTTCTGTTATGTATGAAAATGACATTTTGTACAAAATTTTGTAAACAAACAAAATAGTAGCCGGGCAACGCGAGTGGTAACAACCAAGATGTGCTATGTCCGATTTTGAGTTAGTGATGCAGAATATCAAAATAAAATTAAGCCCCGATTTTTATTTCAGAAAATAAAAGGTTGTATCAAATCATACGAAACCTTTATGTTTCAGTCAAAATGAACGATGTGATTCATTTTGACTGAAACATAAAGGTTTCGATCACTTAATTTTAATTACCTTTTGCGTACGAACAAAGCAGATTTTAGTATATTTAACTGTTCAAATAATTCAGAATGTTAAATTTGTGGTTTCCCATTACGGTTTATTTTGAAATACCAAGCTATTTATATATAACTGTGCGATCTGGAGTACGCGGACGACCTAGCGTTGTTCAGTACGACAGTGGAGGAATTACAGCGCAGTGTTTCAAGACTCTGCGACGAAACAGCACGCCTCGACCTTCGAGTCAATGCCAGTAAAACGGAGCTCATGGCGAATAATGCCTGCCCCGATAAACAGCTACCGATAACCATCGATGGTCACCAGGTCTCCCGGGTGGATAAATTTATGTACCTGGGAGCAACCATTACCACTACTGGTGACCTCGGGGCTGAGCTCCCGATACGTATCGGTATGGCAAGTGGCGCCTTCAACAACATGACCAAGATATGGAAGGCGTCGGCATTTAGTGTCGAGACGAAATGTAAACTGTTTGATGCGTGTGTGTTGCCCATTCTCTTGTATGGGTTGTGAGTCCTGGCAACTGACATTGGCCCAGGCACAAAAAGTATCTGCATTCGAAACGAAGTGCCTCAGGAGAATTTTGGGTATAAGATGATACCACCGCATCACGAACGACGCTATACGTCGGCGCACCCAGCGTGAGCCCATCACCTCTACTCTTATGTGGAGGAGATGGACTTGGCTGGGACATGTGCTAAGGATGCCGAATAACAGTTGGCCGAGGAGAGCGCTGTTCTTCCTCTCATCAGGGTCCCGGAGACAAAGAAGACCCTCTCTTACTGTGTTCCGCTCCTTCGAAGCAGAGCTGAGGAATCTGGACATGGTGTGGGAGGAGGTCATTAACGTTGCGCAAGATCGAGCGCAATGGAGAGCTCTTGTTGCCTCCCTATGCCCCTATGTGGGGGTCTAAAAGGAGTTTAGATTTGGATTGGATTTATAAAACATTGTAAATGTTAAAATTAATCAGATAATAATTATTATAACATTAAGATAGAAATGTTTCCCTATTACACTTTCTGTAATAAAAACAGCGTAACTTAAATACAGTGTTTTTATCACAGAAAGCGTTCTTGCACACTCGAAACAACTATCAGTTGACGTAAAATCCAACATGGCGGGTCAAATCTACAGAGATCAGCTCACAATCAAGCGATATGGGTTAATCTACCTCGACGACGGCTTGATCGCATGATTTTCTATCGCTGAGATATTTTTCCACTAATCGCAGTTTATAAATAAAGTAGTAAGAGTTAGTCATCCAAATTCTTCGTTTTCTCACCATTGAGGGTCGTCGCCCTAGGTTTGACATTTGATAACTATGAGCTCCAATTATATTGTAACTCATTCCTCGTAATGAATTGTGTTAAACATCTATGTATGATTAAAGTGGAAACTACTTTAAGGACAAAATACCCATTATAATTTTGAATCTTATATTATTATGTTATATTTAAGAATAAAGCAGTAAAAAGTATAAGAAAATAGTGTTATAATAAAATTCAATATTCCCGTATATAGTGTCGCATGCTAGAAATATTTCATATTATCGTAAACACCCAGAAAATATTATTGAGATTTTCTTTCGAATATCAGCTGAGGAGTCGTTATCTTTTGGAGAAAATATCGCAAATTTATTTAGTTATATCGACATCACAATATTATGTGATGTGATGTGTCGATATCTTGTCGTCCTGTTAAAAAAAAAACATTTTACATTATGAATAAAAGTCTATGTCAGCCGTCCTGAAACGCTGATTCTTTAATTGAGTCTTGAATAATCTGAAACATTTCAAATATTAAAGCCAATTCCTGAGGTTAATTAGACCAAATTCTCGACACAATGTGAACAAAATCCGTCAAGTACCTCGAGATAAGTTTCCAATCACTTATGATTTTTCGAAAGCACAAAACAATGTGTAAGATTGATAAGGTAAATACATAAATTTATGTTTTATAGTATTAATAATAAAGTTGACTGCTAAAAGGCATTCGAAAGAGTTTTTTTAATAAAGGAAATCCACCCGATAATCACCAAAATATTACAAATACTTCAACAACAAGGTATATTTGACAGAATACAAAAAGAAAATATAAAAAAAATATATAGGAACCAACGGTCTGTCATCAAAACTAAGAAAGTGAATCATCGTAAGGTATGTTTCACTTTCTAAATTACTTCTGATAACCAATTAGGTTAGAGGAACATTCTACATTATTCGAATGCTCATTAGTTGATTATTATAGAACATCTAAAGGTGACTTTAGATGAAACGAACAAAGAACCAGAGCAAGAGTAGAGCAATCATAATTGATCTTAAGCATTTTCACCAAACAAAAATGTCAAAGAACAAGAAGGAAAACCAAAAACTACAATTCTGGTCACGTACTCTATAAATAAAGATTACAAATAACGCCAAGCATTGATCATTCTTCAAGTTTCCCTCATCTGCAGCAATATTTTGAATGCAAGTTTGCACCATTTATACAAAACAATCGAGCATTTTCTTGTATGCAATCAAAGCGAATAATAATTGTAGAGAAACGAAAGAATGATATGTCTATATCTACACAAGAAGAATTCGTTAGAATCCAAAAGAATGAGAAATCGTTCGTTCTGTCTTGGCCCAGCTCAACCGTCCATGTCGAGATAAGAATCGAAAATGTCGAGATGGCAATCGAAGAATTTATCTGACATGCCGATTTTATATCACAGTTCATGATTACAGATATAACTTTATAGTTCGGGCAATAAAACCAAGAGGTTCATTTACGAGAGGGGACAACTCCAAAAAAAACTTTTTTTTATTGGACAAAGTTTTCGTCCTAATATATTTATTTGGACAAATTATTTTGTCTCAGTGCGTATATATTACCTACATCTATGGATGAGTATGTATGTATTGTAATCAAATCTTTAATATAAAATTTGTTGGTTTAATGCGTCATCATACCAATAACCATTTGCCAACTAGCTCTCTCGCGCAACGTTTATAGGGACAGTGGGGCTAGTACGAGTTTTATCGATACTAATTGCACGCAAATAAGCGCTTATTAGCGTGCAAATATTGTTCTTAAGACAAACGATAGAATCATTCGATCATTTTAGTATGAAAATTTTTCGAAACTCTTTCGATGATCTTTTCGATATTCGATCATCGAAAACTCATACTAGGGCTACAGTTCAATAATTGTGATGGAATAAGCTTTCTCAGATATTTCAAACTCCATGTTTGTTTCTTTGCTCATATTTTAATGAGGCCTGAATCTTCCGTACAGTATTTTGTTGTTTGGTCATATTTATTGGGGTGGCATACCGTTAATTTTGAGCAGCCTTAAGGGGTAATTATTATCATAGATTTTACAGTAGGTGGCGCTTGTACCCTATGATAAACAAACGGAAAACGTCAAACGGCTAATCTTACTTACATATTAAATTTTTTTACACCTACATTTCAGTAAATACGTTCATAATAGAGAAGAAAATATTTAACACTTTTTAAATCAGTCCTTATCTTTAATAAAAAAGAAAGTCAGGTCAGTTCGAATACTTATAACTCGAGATCGGCTAAACAGATTCTTCCAATGTTTAACTTATTGGATTCTTCTCCGGTCCGAGTAACAGAATAACTATTAAAAAGTTGAAAAATGCATAAGAAATAATATAACATACCTATAATATTAAAGTTAAGAAAAAAATCCATACAAGCACAATTTTTATTTACCTACTTGACAACCATTGACATTAAAAATATTGGTACGCAGATTTTTGATGGAATTTTTTTCAAGCTGTCAGAAATAATTATTTAACGTATTTTTGTATAAATTACAAATTTGAAATCAATATTCTTAGCAAGGTCTACAGGAGAACGTCTGATGGGAAAGCTAGTAATTTGATATAAGAAAGATATTTCTTGAGTTATTACTCATAGTTAGGGGTACGTAAATTTCGTATTTACGAAATAGATGCGATAAATGCGAAATTTTTCAATATATTCCATAAATGCGATGTTTTATTTCTTTGTAAATTTCAGTGAAATATCGATAATTATTATATTTTAAAGGTAAATGACCAAGTAACTCGTCAAAACGAACGCTTTATCCTTGTGAAAATAATTGCAACTGAAAAATCAGTTAGTAGAAGTCGCCGATGAACTAAATTGTATTAATTGAAAGCGTATATTTTATTACATGTTGATATTTTATAAAGGTTTTCTACAATTGTTTACTTTTTATTAAATATTTAAAATACTCAAAGGTGTTTTATTATAGATATTTTATGTTTTATGCGAATAAATGCGAAATTTCGCTTTTATATATTTTTTAAATGCGATATTACAATTTTTTATTTGCGAAAATTACGTACCTCTACTCATAGTATATGGAATATACATGAGTCTTGTGATCGGATTTCAAAAAAAAAATAGATTTCGCTGAAATTAATTTTCTCGACGTTTTCGAGGGTGTAGATTCCAAAAATGCAAAAAAAAATTTAATTTCCGCGTACCCGTACCCGTACGCCAAAAATGTGTGAGCTCATAGTAATTCTTATCCGATTTGATTGAAATTTGGTAGAACGGTTAGCCCCTCGATGTAGATGAGTCAGTAAAATGTTGAGATCTGTACCTTCAGGGGAACCCTCTTAAAGTATCCAAAGAAAATTTCACTTGTTCTAGAAAAAGGGCTAAAAAAGAAAAAAAAATCTTCGATTTTCATATATGGGTTGGTCTTATGCTCCTACACAAGCACGTAAAATTTGAGGTCCGTAACTTCAGTGGGTCCCCCTTAAAGTACCTACCGATTAATATTGAATAATGTAGTTCTAAAGCAGATAATAAAAAGCTCCAATAGTCGATTTCATTTTAAAGTTTCTATAATAATTCCAATGATAAATTCATTTTAATCGTAAAATTATGAATTTTTATGCAAAGATATGTTTTACACGAAAAGGCTGTTATAATATACTATGAGTTCTGGGCTACCCTAGTTAGCAGCTTTTTTTTCCGTCGCAATGTTGTGAAGACTAGCCGCTAGTATAAGATTGAATTGATTATAAGATATCAAGGCTTAATCATCCAAAAACTATGACATATTCTGTTAATATAGCGAATGTGATCCCTTGAAAGTTTTGTTATTAATTCAATTATTTATATGAATCAAAACCTTTTTGGAGTATTGTACAAATATTTTTCCAGTTTTATATAACTATGAATTATTATAATATAATCAAAAACCGAAAAAATCTAAGTATGTAAATGGATCCCCTTTCTCCTTGGTCACAGCATCATTGTTCTTCGAAACGTAATTATCTTTCTTAAAAATTTAGTTGGTGCATCATGGTTGTGAGCCCCCGAACGATTACGGGAATGCATATTTGCTTTATTTGTTTGAATTGTTCATTATTAAAATGATAATCCAAAATACAATGGACCAATATATGAAAGAGGACATAATATTTGGACCGTAAAAAACTTAAATACAGTGTATTTATTACAGAAAGCGTTCTTTTACTCTCGAAACAACTGTCGGTCGATGTAAAATCCAACATGGCGGGTCAAAATCTACAGAAATCAGCCCACAATCAAGCGATATGGGTTAATCTACCTCGACGACGGCTTGATCGCATGATTTTCTATCGCTGAGCTATTTTTTCTACTGATCGTAGTTTACAAATAAAGTAGTGAACGATTCCCTAGTGGTTTCTAAGATCGGTTACGAATTTTATACATTCAGGCATTGACACATTTTGATATCAAAAACTCTCAGATATATAAGTACAATTTTTAATACAGAAATAAGAATATTCCGGTTGACTTTTGAGACTTTGCGCCCACGTTAGAATGTACATTTAGTGAGTGATGGAGAAAAAGTTTTGTTTAGACAACATTTTTGTTCAAACATTATCAAACTTCTTGAATTTTATTTAGACATCAAAGATAATAAGATATATTATTTCAGAATCTTAATTCTTCGTTGTAAACCGAAACTAATTTTATCCTCGACATGGCGGAAATGCCGAGTATGTAGTTATGAAGGTGTAATTAACAAGTTTGAGAAACTATGTTAATTAATGTAAAGATCATAAAGCAAAATTGCCAATCAAAGTGGACGTTGAGGAAGCGCTGTTTCCTCCGGAATATTAACGCCGGCCATAAAACAAGTCCCATCAAAACTTGCAACTTGGTGAGAATTTGCCATCGGAAATTAAAATTGAGAATTTTAACAAGTGTTTCAATATATGTAGGATCCCCTTAATTTTATACTAAGTATTGTCATACAAAGACAACTCACTTCAAAGCATCTTTCATGCAAAGGCAACATATACTCTATTTCTAGAAAGAGTGACCAAAATATTAGGTATACGATTTTTTTTTGCAAAATTCAATGCGGGTCAAACCCGCTTATCGCACACCTATCACTTACATATCACTGACAGGCGTTTTTATTGGACCATAGTGCAACCAACGGTCTTTAATGGCGCAAAAAGTATAAAATTCGTTTAATTTTTTTATCATCCTCTCCAGAAATAGAGAGTAAAAGACATGATAACTTACAATAGGTTTAGAGTCTGTAATCATTGTACATTTCTTTTAAAATATTTTATCTTATTTTATTTTTATATACCTAACATAAATACAAATGAAAAAATACCGTAACAGAAAACAATAAAAGCAGAAGATACAGAACAAAACCACTGAGATTTTTTCTCAAAGAACAGCACTGGAAATCCACCTTTGAAGACAAATACATAGCGCTTTTGTTTGTGTGTGGTGTAAAAGGACATTAAAAATTACATTTAACTGAATTACAGACCATTCTCCGTAATTTGTATTCATTTTAAAAGTCATTTCCCAACGCAATGCTAGAAATAACAAAAATACCGTCTCAAACGGAAAATTCTCCGAACGCATTTAGGTTTTTATAACCAGCTGTCACATGGCTGTCATAATATTTAGACCTGATTAGAAGTGCTGCCACCTAGTGTGTCTTGTCGGAAGCTCCCCAGAAAACATCCCATTAGAATTTGACAGAACTTTTAGTTGTTTGATAGTTGGTGCGATTGACAGATGCGGAGGGAAATTAAATGACTTAAAACATATGCAGCCGTCAGAATTATACTGGTTTTTCATTATACAAATTCGAATGCAATATTCATACTTAGAAACACAGGACAACGTCTGTCAGGAAAGCTAGTTTTTAATAAAAAAAAAATCAATGCAGGTGTTGAGTCAAATTTTACGATACTTTACACAAGGTGACTGTTTGGGATCATCACTAGTTTTCCTATATTGTTTGACTTACTAAAATGTTATAAATAAGATTTTTCAGTTGCATAAAACTTAGCTACCCTATAAATTTATCCCACGCTCGAGTATTGTGGTATTTTCTTTTCAGACGTAAAGTAATTTACATTTCAAACACACTTAGAACTTTATTTAGATGGATAAGTCGGCCTATCATTCAACTACCTCTTTTTTGTTTTTTTTTTTTTTTTTCTCGAAATACAGCAATACGTTTGCAGAATTTACATTAGAAAACACTTTATGTCTCAAAGTAAAAAAAAAAATGTTCAAACATATTGAGATAGGTATTCAAATTCCAAACATCGTCACAACATCGATTTGACCTTGATGTTAACAAAATGGTCGTTGAGGGTTTTTTTTATAAAATGGCTGCTGATAGACTGAAAACTCCTTGGGGGTTGAAACAACTATGAAGAAACTCGTATATAAATTAAAATAGCTTATGATTAAGAGCCTTATTTTTTATATTTGTTTACGTTTTTATTTAGGATAATAATTATTAACCAAAATACACATTTTCACACTTTGCAAAACCAGTGGCGTGAAGATAGAATGGTCTGCTGTGGCGCTAGAAATTACTTACCTTCGGTAACTAAATATGTATTTTTTTATTTATATTACTTTTACTATAAAACCAATATGTTTTTTTAATAAATTGAGAATATTTTTTATCAATATTTCTAAATAGTATTATTTCAAACCCAATAAGTTTATAATGTAGACGGCTAAACTATGGACAATGCTGGCCAAATATAGGCATCATGGACAAGTAGTGTGACCGCTTCACCAATGACGAATATTGCCCAATATTATTTGACATTGGCCATTAGTAGTTATACTTGTCGAGCGAGTCGGCAAATATCGCCAATACTGGTCCAACATTGACAGCTGTCACGTCTTCTCTAGGTTATTTTTTTCATAGTATTTTTTTACCTTATTGTTTTTTTTTAAGTTGAGAAATAATAATGGATGTTGAAAACATAAAAGATTATTTTAAATATTTGCTTACTTATTCTATTTTAAAAAACAAAATACGTTCAAGATAACCCATAATTAAAGCGCGCCAACTGTCAACGTTGGACCAGTAGCGTAGCCAGGTATACAAATATACTTGTCAAATGTTGCTACTTTTCCATTACTGACCAGAGCCCAGCTATTTGACCTACATGGTCCAGCTTTGTCCATAGTGTAGCCGTAGCTTAAATAATTTTGTCCAAAACCTAGTATTTTCGTTATAACACTTTAACTTTACGCGAAAACCAATCCACTTGCGATAACTATTTTACGTACTTATGTATAATGTCGATATTAGTTTCCATGACAATAATAACAATCATAGTTCCGAAGTAATTATTATATAGAAAATAGTGTGACACTTTAGCATAGGTTCATACATACCGACAACTGTTACCACTGCGGGAAGAAATGTTGTTTTATATGACCATCATCCGATAGGCATTTCTGCTTGTGCATTAACAACGGCGTCCACCATTTGTCAAATTTTTATACCAAATTCTATTGGTTTTTAACAAAACTATTTAAAAAAATTAAAGCCCTTGAAAATGTCGTGTTTTTGAACAACCATTCACAATTCACATACCAGGAAAACCATTGTCAAAAAGTAATAAAAAAATTATTCAAGTTATTGCTAAAACATTAATTTTATTTTATTTTTCATACTTACAAGACAACAATAATTTATTAAGAACAGCTTATACCTAACAGATTACAATATGATTGACAAAATATAGCATCGTAAATTTGACAAAATATAATCCTTAATTATTGTATTGACAATTTCCATTTTCCCGAAGAAACAAAATAACAATTTAATCACATTCAATAGAGTGTTGTTAGAACTTCAAATTAATTTTAAAATTATTAATACCAGACGATTAATTTCAAACAATGGTTGAATAACAGTTTCATCTCCCAGTCTCCCGCTTTTCACAAACGGGGAACAATATACAACAGTAAACAATTTAGACCATAGATAAAACTCCTTCTAGGTATTATGGCACATTTAAAAAAATGTGAACATAATGAAATTATTTATTTATTTATCTTTCGGTCACAATATAGTACATCGCAACAAAAAGGTTATTAGCACAATAATTACTCATAGTATATGTATACATATATAGTCTAGTGATCTGATTTACAAAAAAAAATAGTTTTCGCTGAAATTAATTTTCTCGACGTTTTCGAGGGTGTAGATTCCAAAAATTCAAAAAAAAAATTTTAATTTTCCGCGTACCCGTACGCCAAAAATGTGTGCGCACCCATAACTCATAGTAATTCTTATCCGATTTGATTCAAATTTGGTAGAACGGTTAGCCCCTCGATGTAGATGAGTCAGTAAAATGTTGAGATCTGTACCTTCAGGGAAACCCTCTTAAAGTATCCAAAGAAAATTTCACTTGTTCTAGAAAAAGGGGCTAAAAAAGAAAAAAAAAATTCTTCGATTTTCATAAAATTGGTATACGGGTTAGTCTTATGCTCCTACACAAGCACGTAAAATTTGAGGTCCGTAACTTTTGTGGGTCCCCCTTAAAGTACCGATTAATATTGAATATGTAGTTCCAAAGCAGAAGCGTGTTTTACACGAAAAGGCTGTTATAATATACTATGAGTTCTGGGCTACCCTAGGTTAGCAGCTTTTTATATTTGTCAAAAAGAATAAAAATTAAAAAGTGCCAAAGTATCTAGTCAGCTAGTTCGCCTCCACGTGATGCCTCCTGGGTAACAGACCTGGCGACCACAGTTTGGTATAACTATAATAATAAGATAAAGTAAGGTCGGGTTAATGCGAACACTTATAACTCTGGATCGACTGATCAGATCTTTATGAGGCATGTTGGATTCTCCGGATAACCGAATAATAATTATGTAAACATCAAAAAAAGGATAGAAAATAGTAAAAATATAATATTAAAGTTAAAATGGAACGGATTTACTGACAACAACGCTATATGTGAAAAATTCCATAACAACACAATTTTTATTTACTTTTCACCATCAAGTTTCAATTTTTTTTTTATTATTTTTATTAAAATTAAAGATTTACAATGTATATAAAATTCACATGACACGATACATAACATTTAAATTCAAGTTATACATAGACTCTTCTTGACCCGGGATTGTATGTGATAGATATTCTATACAAAAAGTTTATTCTTCCTGCCCGACTGACATTTCATATCGATCGCTTCATTATCCGAATCTTTTGTGATTGGAACAGAGAAGCAAGACACAGCACAATAGTGGGCGCCTTTCCTATTGTCAACAAAATATCGTTCTCAATTCTTTATAACTTCTTACACAATATTACCTTTTTATGTTTTTTAGCAAGCGGTAGGTATGTATTGATGTTTTTGTTTTACATTTCTTCTTAGTCAGTGATCACTGTAGCTCAGTTCCACAATTTGGAACCTTTTCACTATCTTATATTCCGCAGCCAGTTTGCCTTTTTTCAACCACTTTGCGATCCTTTGATGTTTTCTTTCAATATCATGAGCATAAAATGACGCTACGGGTTCTCCACGAATATCCACTATCCATCAGTTTTGCCACCTTTGTAAAATTTTCGACCCTGACACAAACTTAAAAAGAAGATCATTCCGAAAATTTCTTATCTGGAAGTTTAAAATTACGAGTCGGACAGGTGGCAACACTGCGTGTAGCAGATATTACATAAATCTTCCAAACATTTCCCTGCGACAAACATTTTTGCACTACTTACACTGACTCGACTTTAGGACTTCTGAAATTACTTTGTTTTTTTCTATTGTGTTTTTTCGGGTTTTTGGCGAATTTTAGCATCTAAATGGCAAACTTTGTAAACGTAATCACATTAAACCATCCATTAAAACTGCTGTAGGAGATGTTTTTTTTTTGTTTTTGTTTACCCATCACGCCGTGTCCCGTAAGGGGTAGGCAGAGAGAACGGACCTCCACTCTTTTCTATCCAAGCATACTTCTTTCGTTTCTTCCACCGACATACCATTTCTCATACAGCTTCTCCTAATTATCTTTGTCATTCTGTTTGCATCCATTCTTTCCACGTGCCCAAACTATCTCAACTTATTAACTTTCATCTTTGTCACAACACTTACTTCCATACCACATTCCTTTCCATATCCCATAAAAATTTTCCACATATTCTTCGTAGAGATTTCATCTCTACTGCATTTATAGTACATTCTTCGTTTTTCGTCCATGTCCACGTTTCACAACCATACATCATCGATGGTAGCAGGATTGCGTTATGCACTAGTTTCTTTGCTTGTAGTGAGACGTTGTTGTTTCTCATTATAATATGTCTTAGTGCATCGCCCACCCTGCAACCAGCAACTTTCCTACGTTCGATTTCTTTTTCACACTTTCCATCACGACTAAACATGCTTCCTAAATACACATACTCATTCATTTGCTCAAGACATTAATTATCTACGGTTACTTTGCAATTCGTTCTTGCTTCATCCCTTTCAAATACCAAAACCTCTGTTTTGCTTACATTCATTTTTAGACCATTTTTTGCACAATTTTCAAACACACTTGACACAAGTTCTTGCAAATCATTTTCACACTCAGCCATAAGTACTAAAAGTCATCTGCATACATAAGCGCACATACCTTTATCCCATTTAATTCAACCCCTATATTTATATCTTTTAACCCAACTAACTTTTAACTTTTATATACATAGATAAAAAAAAAGATAGAAGAAGATGAAAAGGATGAAATTATGAATAATTATGCATGGACAGGCAAAAAATACTTACATGGTTTCATTTCAACGTTGTTTATTCTGAAATGTTTCATTTGTATATATTAACCCTGTTAAAATTTGTTATGCTTGTGTGACTTTAGATCCCCAAAGGGTTGCCTTAAAAACCAACCCTGTAGAAGATTTTTTAAGAAAAAAAAAACAGTATTTTATGTACCTTTATATAAAATTCTTCAGTCCATGTTATTGTGAGTGAAAAGTTAAACTTCATAGTTTGATTTTTTTCGTATTTTTGTTTACCACTTATTTTTTGACGTATGTGGACATATTATGTGAGAAAACTTTGGTGAAACATTTTGTGACAATTTTTTCATTTTATTCAATCAATTTATTACAATAGGTAGGTATAATGTTTCAATTTGTTATGCCTATAGGGCTCGGGAGACAAAAACATGAAAATTATGAAATACCTCTAAGCGAAACAAACAGAAAAATTTCAAACTACTTCGGTTAGTATACTAAAACCCGTGGGAGGTATTGTGTGAGGAATGCCCTCCCTGACCCCTCTGAGTAATCCTTTCAGAGGCTCTTCTAGTGAATTTAATTTAATTGTCACACGACTGTGTAACTAGCAAAACAAAACAAGCAAAATTTAAATCCTCATATAATACGAACTTGGGTATGAGCAAATTGTATGGTTAGTAAACTAAGATACTCAAACCTCTACTGCAACCAGCCAATTAATCCCAGTAGGTATCACTACACAACAATTATTATTTATTTAAACACTAAGAGCAAACACACTCAAGCACTAATAACTATTGATCTCTACTTGTTTACTTTAATACGTCACTACGCGATTACAGTATACCCGACACCACTCTACGCTTATTTCCCAATATAAACCCAAAATCACTTCCACCGAATAACTAATTATTTTACAATAACTCTACGTATACTGTCGTCAATACTACGTCAAACTCTAAAACAACACAGGCAAGCGTTAGCAGTGTAAGTCTAAATGCGTGCAGCTACGTATAAGCGTGTTATGAGGGCTCGCCGTGCCATACAGCTATTTTTAAGAAAGCTTCCGAGAGGCGGAGTCAGGACAAGGAAGGGGGAAAAAATGGAGTCAAAGTATGATCTTATTGGTGGAGGCGCCTGTGATGTAGTGTGCGAGGGAGACAGGGTAATTGTTTTTGTGACCACTACAAAATGTCTACGCGCGTGAAACATATAATAAAATAATATAATTATAACATATCTTTCCGTATGAATCTTCATACCTAGTAATCAATAAATCTTTTCTTTATACATGATTTTTCATCTTAACTATAGGTTAGTATTATGATCTACGTTTTTCATAAACCTTAATTTAATACATTTCTTAATAATAATCTTTTAAAAGCTTAATTCTTAAAATTAATTACAACCTTATGAATATAGGGAAATCTTATATACTAGACATGTTTAATAATTCTCTTAATATTAATTATTATTAATCTTATTACAAATTTTGGCCATTAATCAATTCTATCTTAGTTAATTCTTAACCTACACATAGGTATATTCCATCTTAATTAAGATGCTTATCAGTAATTAAACTAACGTGCCTTAATCAATAATTAATCTAATAGTCTTATAATATCTTATATTACTCCTTAAGCATATGTATCATTTCAAAACAACATTATAATCTCTACACATTATTTATTCAGTATTTAAGTCTTGTTTAAACCATAGTCTATTATAGAACAACAACATACCTACTTATGTTCGTTTACAGTTACAACTACATACCTAGTTTGATAATAATCATAATACCCTCTAAACAATTCTATGTATCATAACAAACATATTTTATTACAAGGGTTTTTTTTTCATTATTCTAATCCGCCAAAACAATACCATGCACTAAAGAGGTACCCTTATCTACGGTGTTTCGAAGCATCCAAAAAAACCCGTTTCACTAGAATATTGTGATTTAAAATTAAACAAAAGACTATGTTAGGGACAAACTGTCGCCGCGTTAACTATGTAAAAACCATATCCATTGTTTCTTATCTTTCGGACCTTTAAGCCTACTCTTTCAACAACAACCTGTGAGACTTCTCAGAACAGATTTTTGAACGCCTCAACCGATCATAACATCCGCCCCCTCTTAAACGTTCAAAATCTGTTATTTAAATAACTGTAAACTAACTTAATGTAACCTTCTAGGGCGCCAATACATTCAATGGTAATAAGTATATAGGATAGCTGTGAATGTATAAGCCAGTTATCCTAGTTTAAATAAAAAAACATCCCACACCACCATTAAATACAATTCTATATATGTTTTAAACGTATTTACCACTACCAACTAAATACTTCTAAGTTCTACCCACAACCTTTTTTCTTTTTTTTTGTTTTTGTATTTTTTTGTTTTTTTTTTTTTTTTTTGTTTTTTTTTATAATATATAATTTCTAACTTTGTCCTATATTTCTAATATAACTTATTTTACTTCACTACTTAGCCTATATTCCGATCGATAAGAAACTCTAACTTTAATTTAAGGTTCAGTTTCCTGGACCTCTTCCTGTTGAACAGGGGCTAAATTTAATTCGTCTGAATGTACTTTAATAGGTTTTCCTTTACGATCTATCCAGTAAACGTTTCCCCGTCCTACTGGTAATAGAACCGTATAAGGACCGGAGTATTTTGGTGCAAACCCAGCATGAAAACCCGCTACGCGCTTTGAGAGTGGATGTTCTCTCAACATAACCTTCTGTCCAGTGACATAACCAGGGACCTTTCCGTTGGTCTGGGCGTATTTACTTCTATACCGGTCCTGGTTTTGACGAATATTTTTATTTATATCTAATCTATTTGATCTTTCCGGCTTAGTATTTGGGGCTACCGACGACCATTCGCCAGGTCGTTTAATTTCGTAGCCAAATAGAGCTTGGCTTGGAGTCATTCCCGACGCGTCGTTACGTCTTCCCCTAATTGACTCTAAAATTGAGCTTAAGTGCTCATCCCAACGCTTGTGTTCACGCCCTAATAGGTGAACACGGAGCAATTTTTTTAATTCTTGATTTCGGCGTTCTGTTATGTTAGCACGGGGTAGGTAAATCGCTGTGGTCCAATGCTGGCATTGCCACCTATCTATTGCCGAGTTCCAAGACTCGTGACTAAACTGTGGTCCGTTGTCTGAGAGAATAGCCCTAGGATACCCATACCGTGAAAAAATCTCTTTCTCTAACAAGCCTACAATCTGTGGTGCTCTCCCCGATCGCATAGGAAATGCTTCTACCCATTTTGTAAACATATCTGTAACTACTAATAAAACCGTATTCCCCTTAGCTGATCTAGGGTATGGGCCCATCAAGTCAATAGCTAAAATCTCAAAAGGATTTTGTGCTACCGATGATCCTAAAGGCGCGCGTGGACGACTTGGTAACGCTCTCGCTTGAGCACAAGTCATACATCTCTTGACAAACCTTTTCGCATCTCTATTTATCCCTGGCCAGATAAAATATCTCCGAGTCGCTCTAAGCGTTTCCCTTTCACCAGGGTGGCCAGCATGCCTACTGTTATGATAAAAATTTAAAACGTGAGGGATCATAAATTTCGGTACAATCAGTTTCGGAACTGAATCTCCGCTAACCTGTCTATATAAGTAACCATCAATTAATTTATATATCTCCAACCAATGCCTATCACGGGCATTTGTTGGTGGACTGTTGGCAGAAAGTAAGCTTTCCAAATGGTTTATCATTCGAGACAACCGCTGATCGGTGCGTTGGGCCCCACGCACACGATCTGCCAGTTTTCCAGACTGCTGATCTTCAGCGTCCCGAAGATCCAGACCGTTCTCAATGAGCGTCACCTGAGGTAGACCTCTATCTGCTTTCCAGCCCTCCTGGCTAACATTGGGGTACATTCCCCTATCTAACGAATCAATATCTTCAGTAATATTCGATTCGGCCGGATTCCTCGACAAGAAATCTGGTAACTCATTTTTCCTACCTGGGCAGTGTTCTAACGTAAAATTAAACTCCTGTAATAACAATGCCCACCTAGTTAACTTAGCTCTTTCGTCTTTAACCCGTTCTAACCATGTCAACGCTTTGTTATCTGTACGTAGGATGAAATGTGTACCTTCCAAATACTGACGATATTTCTTTATCGCCCAAACAGCCGCGAATGCTTCCTGTTCATTCGAATGCCAGCGTTTTTCTGCATCAGAAAAACGAGCACTAGCGTAAGAGACAATATCACGACCGCCATCAGGTCGTTCGTGATATAGAACGGCGGCAACGCCGAACTTGCTGGCATCTGTTTGCAATACGAATTGCCTCTCGAAATCTGGCCTGCATAGGGAGAGTGGCCTACTTATAGCAATTTTAATGCTATCCATTGCATTTTGTGCTGAGGCATTCCATTTGAATGGCCTCTTCGTGCTCAACAAATCAGTTAATGGAGCTGCTATCTCTGCAAAACGATAAAGATACTCGCGCAACCAATTCGATAAGCCAAGGAAGGACCTCAACTTCTTTCTTGAAGTAGGCACTGGGAAGTTTGCAATGGAGATTGCATGTAACTTCTGGGGATGGTTACCACTAGCCGAAACTACGTGACCTAAAAATTCTAATTCTGTGGTACCGATCCTGCACTTATCTGAAGCGCACCGCAAAATATATTGCTGTAACCGTTCTAAAACTAATCTCAAATGATACATATGTGAAGCCCAATCTTTAGAATAAACGATCACATCATCGAGATAAACAAGGCAAAAATCGCGTAGATATCCAGCCAAGACCTCTTGACTCATTATCCGTTGAAATGTTCCTGGGGAACCTTTCAAACCAAAGGGCATAACTCGAAATTGATAGCAAGCTCCGTCAGGGGTTGAAAAAGCGGTTAAATGTTTACAATCTTCAGACATTGGGATCTGCCAATATCCTTTCTGTAAATCAAATGACGAGAAATATTTCGCGTTACCTAAATCTTTTAACGTTTCATGAATAATGGGTAAATGTGATGGTTCGTCCTCAGTGACGTCGTTGAGTTTACGATAATCTACACAAAAGCGATATTCATCCTTCCCTCGCTTGGGGACCATAACTACCGGAAAACTATAACATGATCTACTGCTTTCGATCACGCCATCAGCCAGCATGCCTTCCAGCTGGGCCAAGAGATGCTTCTTTTTCTCATCAGAGAGCCTATACGGAGGTAAACGAATCGGGCGTGCATCTTTCAGCTTAATCTCGTGAGGTTGTAGCGGAGCAGGGCCAGAATATGGAAGAAATACCTCTTTAAAATCATTTAAAATACCTATAAGACTCTCTCGGTGTCCGCGAGGTATATCGGATTGCAACTCTGGCAATTCGACATCACACTTCATTTCCCCACGTACCGGTATCAAATGCGTCGTCACTCTTTCTACTCTACCGAAATGAAGGCAACCCCTATGAAAATCTATAACGCACTTTTGTGACGTCATCCACGGCACTCCGAGAATAACATCATCCCTAAGCTTATCTACGACTAAAAACTCACAAATAACCTCTATACCCTGAACTAAAATATTTGTCTCAAGTCTAGCCGTTACCTCCATGTAAGCACCTTGTTCTGCTAAATATAATCTGTCAATATGGGTCTGTTGCTTACGCAAATTTCTAACTAATCGGCTACATACAATATTATACGAAGACGCAGAGTCCACCAAAGCTGTACACTCTATATTATTAAACGACATTCTAATTCGCGGGAGTAATGGCGTTCCCGAATCTACAATAGCTACACACTGCGGTTCTTCAAAAAATTCTATCGCATCTAAATCTACATCTGATAACCTTTGTCTATCTCTATCGCGTTGTGGACTCTCTACCTCTTCGGAACTTGAACCCAAAAGTCTAAAATTATCGCGCTCAACATCTTTACCCTTACCTTCACGATGTAACCACGCTTGAACCTCGACTGGCCCATCACTACTTTCGCCCGTATCTTCCCATATTAGCACCTCATCTAACGTTTCATTATTATTTATAGAAATTGGTTTAGAAACTATGTTTCTAGACCTAAGCTTCACATCATTATCAAGGACCTTTGCTACAGGTTGAATAGTCGGTCGTAACTCTGATTCAACCTCCCTATGTTCTAATCCGTTTTCTAGTGATTGCCCTGAGACGGCTTTGATCCGGCGTTCCGTCCAGGGCCTTGAGCGTTTAAATTAGCGTTCTGGTTTCCGTTTTGCCTACCCCTGTTTTGATTCCAATTATTTCTATCCTGTCCTTGCCCATTTCTATTCCAGTTATTATTATTCCTATTTTGACCCTGTCTATTATCAAAGTTATTCCTTTCCTGTCTATTATCAAAGCTATTCCTTGCCTGATTATTGTTAAAATTATAACTATCCTGTCTATTATTATTCCTTGTATTTCTGTTCCTATCCTGATTATTAGATCCATTGTTATTTCTACTGTCCATTCTAAAGCTATTTCTATTTTGATTACCCCTATTTTCAAAATTCCTCGCCTGATTGAAATTATTATTATTTGAGTTTCTAGAGCTATCCGACTGATAATTATTAAACCTTTGCCTATCTGACTGGAAATTTCCTCTATTATTATTATTATTTCCCTGCCTATGGAACTGTCCGTCGCTATTCCTATTATTAAAACTCCTATCGTTCCTATTCCTAGTCAATGGACAATTCCTCTGTAAATGCTGACCGTTGCAATTAAAGCAAGAAATGCTAGTGGTTCGCCTTTGAGGCTGATGTGAAGTTTGTGCCGGCTCAATATTTACTACTGGGTATACCAGTTCCGTCGGAAAATCAATCTCGGAGACTCTATTCTCCAAACTGTCGAACGTGATGTCCTCCTTAGTGAATTCCCTGCGTAAAGTATTTGTATACCGCGGTAACATAAGATTTAGTAGGTGGAAAGCAAACTCAGCCGAATACGCAACACCATTTCCATACACACGGTCGTAGACTTTCGTCTTCCTACTTAAAAATGATGAACCCGATTCGTTCTCTTGTTGTTTATGAGAGAGTAAATGACCAGTTAATGCCAATCTGTTATTGTCAATGCCGTAGCGTTGCAACAACAGAGAGCTGAAAGCCGACCATCTAAGCAAACCATTTCCGCGACTAGACCACCAAATTTTCACATCCCCGCGCAGCTTCAGAGAAGCCAATCTGACTTTCTCTGAGTCCCTTATATTGCGCAAAGCGAAATATTCTTCGCAATCCTCAATGAATGCTTTAGGGCATTCCTGAGGTAAGCCGCTAAAGAAGAAGTTTTCGTTGAGCACTTCATCTCGTACATACACAATCTGCGGTCTTGTATCAAAATTCCTATCCCTCGTTTCTAATGTGTCAGCTGGTGGCACATTATGGTCATCATCGTCATGTGACGAAATGGGTGGCGTTTCGTCCACGCCTAACGAACCTGCCGATGCAGCCCCATTTCTGGTGACCACCGCGAAAATAAAAAGTTTGCAAACGCGTAGCAACAACTCGAACCAATTGAAAATAATCATTTTACTTGTCGATGTAAAATGGGATTTAAACTAATGAAATTGATGGATAGTAAGAAAATCTTATTGGATTCTAGTATAAACCGCGACGTCTCCACGTGTTCAAATATTCCAAATTTCTATAAAATTCACTATAAAAATAATACAAATTGAAGACTCGTCTCAGGGTGAATTCGTCAATGCTTAATATATAACTAAACACACGTTGGCGCCAAGTTGTTATGCCTATAGGGCTCGGGAGACAAAAACATGAAAATTATGAAATACCTCTAAGCGAAACAAACAGAAAAATTTCAAACTACTTCGGTTAGTATACTAAAACCCGTGGGAGGTATTGTGTGAGGAATGCCCTCCCTGACCCCTCTGAGTAATCCTTTCAGAGGCTCTTCTAGTGAATTTAATTTAATTGTCACACGACTGTGTAACTAGCAAAACAAAACAAGCAAAATTTAAATCCTCATATAATACGAACTTGGGTATGAGCAAATTGTATGGTTAGTAAACTAAGATACTCAAACCTCTACTGCAACCAGCCAATTAATCCCAGTAGGTATCACTACACAACAATTATTATTTATTTAAACACTAAGAGCAAACACACTCAAGCACTAATAACTATTGATCTCTACTTGTTTACTTTAATACGTCACTACGCGATTACAGTATACCCGACACCACTCTACGCTTATTTCCCAATATAAACCCAAAATCACTTCCACCGAATAACTAATTATTTTACAATAACTCTACGTATACTGTCGTCAATACTACGTCAAACTCTAAAACAACACAGGCAAGCGTTAGCAGTGTAAGTCTAAATGCGTGCAGCTACGTATAAGCGTGTTATGAGGGCTCGCCGTGCCATACAGCTATTTTTAAGAAAGCTTCCGAGAGGCGGAGTCAGGACAAGGAAGGGGGAAAAAATGGAGTCAAAGTATGATCTTATTGGTGGAGGCGCCTGTGATGTAGTGTGCGAGGGAGACAGGGTAATTGTTTTTGTGACCACTACAAAATGTCTACGCGCGTGAAACATATAATAAAATAATATAATTATAACATATCTTTCCGTATGAATCTTCATACCTAGTAATCAATAAATCTTTTCTTTATACATGATTTTTCATCTTAACTATAGGTTAGTATTATGATCTACGTTTTTCATAAACCTTAATTTAATACATTTCTTAATAATAATCTTTTAAAAGCTTAATTCTTAAAATTAATTACAACCTTATGAATATAGGGAAATCTTATATACTAGACATGTTTAATAATTCTCTTAATATTAATTATTATTGTAATTTATCTTTTCGACCGTGGCTACTTGGTGGAACATACTTCGAACTTATTTTAAAGAAACAAAATATTTAGTTTTTTCCACAATTTTATTCAGCTAACCGGTTTTCGAAGACCGTACGTCTTCTTCGTCAGGCTAGTAGATGTTAACTAGTAGGAGTTAACATCTACTAGCCTGACGAAGAAGACGTACGGTCTTCGAAAACCGGTTAGCTGAATAAAATTGTGGAAAAAACTAAATATTTTGTTTCTTTAAAATAAGTTAATTATTATTAATCTTATTACAAATGTTGGCCATTAATCAATTCTATCTTAGGTAATTCTTAACCTACACATAGGTATATTCCTTCTTAATTAAGATGCTTATCAGTAATTAAACTAACGTGCCTTAATCAATAATTAATCTAATAGTCTTATAATATCTTATATTACTCCTTAAGCATATGTGTTATAATTTATCATTTCAAAACAACATTATAATCTCTACACATTATTTATTCAGTATTTAAGTCTTGTTTAAACCATAGTCTATTATAGAACAACAACATACCTACTTATGTTCGTTTACAGTTACAACTACATACCTAGTTTGATAATAATCATAATACCCTCTAAACAATTCTATGTATCATAACAAACATATTTTATTACAAGGGTTTTTTTTTCATTATTCTAATCCGCCAAAACAATACCATGCACTAAAGAGGTACCCTTATCTACGGTGTTTCGAAGCATCCAAAAAAACCCGTTTCACTAGAATATTGTGATTTAAAATTAAACAAAAGACTATGTTAGGGACAAACTGTCGCCGCGTTAACTATGTAAAAACCATATCCATTGTTTCTTATCTTTCGGACCTTTAAGCCTACTCTTTCAACAACAACCTGTGAGACTTCTCAGAACAGATTTTTGAACGCCTCAACCGATCATAACAAATTTACACATTATTCGTATTTTAATATTACATAATTCATATTAATATTACTGGTTTCATACTCTCTCATAAATCTCAGAAAGTTTGTGTAGATTCAGATAGAAATTCACTTCATTCTTTTTTAATTAAAAATCCAAAATTATATTGTATAATATGTTACGCAAACATTTGTGGGTATTATAAGTTATGATTGAAACTATGTCTTAAGGTATCCGGAGCTTTATTCGGCCATTCCAATACGCCGTAATGGGTCAAAAATAAAATACGCCGTAATGGGTCAAAAATAAAATACGCCGTAATGGGTCAAAAATAAAATACGCCGTAATGGGTCAAAAATAAAATACGCCGTAAAGAGATCGTTTCGTCGTTTGATAGGGTCATTGTAAGGCGTCCTTGTAGAATGCTTCGGAAAGCTCTGATGTTTAAAATTTCCAGTGAGCTATATTTTGAATAGGTCTACTACAAGTCACCAGTTTCGACTTTGCATTATAGCAACCCTGTTCCACGAAAAACAATCACTTTGTAGCATCTCGCTCTTTTGAAAACACTTTCAATTATTGCAATAAGTACTAGAATGAAACTTGGTTTGAAAATGAATGTCGACGTTTTGATGAAATTACTCTTTAATTTGAAAGCCCGAAGTTCTTTATTTTTTAACGGAACAACTTCTGCCGGGGCGGCTAGTAGTTTTATAAACTATATAAATTAAATTCAAATAAATTAATTTAAAAATTTATACTATGTATCCTAGTGTTGGCACCCACAGCATCTAATTCATCCCCAAATAATATTTTCAAATTTGGTTACTCAAACGGATTCTGGAATGTTTGCCAAAACATCTAATAAGTACTCATACATTTTACACTTTCCATCACGACTAAACATGCTTCCTAAATACACATACTTGCTTAAGACATTCATTTTCTACGGTTACTTTGCAATTCGTTCTCGCTTCGTCCCTTTCAAATACCAAAACCTTTGTTTTGCTTTCATTCATTTTTAGACCATTTTTTGCACAATTTTCAAACACACTTGACACAAGTTCTTGCAAATCATTTTCACACTCAGCCATAAGTACTAAATCATCTGCATACATAAGCGCACATACCTTTATTCCATTTAATTCAACCCCTATATTTATATCTTTTAACCCACTGACGCAAAAATCAAAGAACTAATTGAACAGCCAGGGTGACATGACGCACCCTTGCTTCACACCTCGGTCGGTCGGTCACCCCTAGTAATTCAAATTTGTAAATTTACCTTTTAAAAATCAATCACTAGGACACTTGGTTATTTGATTTAATTATTGCATTAAAAAGTTGGTTCTTTTTTGATCCACTAAAGCGTATTTCTACAAAATCTTACTATAGAAAAAGTTTTATATAGCAAAACAGCAAATTTATTGATTAATTCCAAGTCTTTGGAGTAGACATCTTGGACCCGTATGCCGAGGACAGAGTAACTCCAATTTTTGGGTTGCAGCAGCTGATAGAGTGCAGAAGTAACGAAATTTCTGTTCCACAAAACTAAAAGTTCTCAACTCAGTATGTAAGTTTACTCCTAAAGAAAATCACCAACATTATTTTCACAGGTCACGCAAGTAAAAAAAATACAAACTTCTACGAATATTAATAAAAAAATATAATATATACTACACGAAAATGTTTATCATAAAAACATTATAATAATTAATTTTTCGTCTGAAAATCGTTAAAAATCTGACCAATACATAAATTAATTTTCGTGATTAATTATTATTATTTTGATAAATTAACATCCCCTATCGTTCGGGGGATGAAGTTCAACCTCAATGTAAAATTAATTGATTGAAAAGGCTTTCGCAAAATCTCTAACCGAGTATACCTACCCATAATGAGTACCTACCTTTCTATACCCCATATTATATTGCCTTGAAACAATAATACCTATTATGTTAAAATTTATTATTTACTTATTTACATTTTATGAAACTATTAGGTAGTGTGAATCAACCCTGAAATTTAGTCTCTAAGATTTACTTCAATTATTTGCATTTTTAATGATTCATATCGACTTTATTTAGTTAGCATGAGTGTCCATTGAGTGTCACTCCCAGAAACTACATGAAATGCCGTTTATGTTTTCATTGAAATTATTGTGTGTGAAAACTTGAACAAAATTCTGTCAAACATCTGCGTAGGTACCTATCTTTTGAAACCCAAAGGTTGTTAAAGATTAAAAAATGTGTTGTTTTTCAAAAAATTTCACAGGTGGCGTTATCAATGATCATCCGTTCTCTACTAACCTAAATAATATATTTTACATTATTTGCTATCCATTTTTTTTTTCGATATTTTATTAGTAATTCCGTTATAAGAAGTATCCAATTATTCAAACATCATAAAAATCTGTTCAGCCGATCTCGAGTTATAAGTCTTCGAACTATCCCGACTTTCTTTTATATCTTTAGATGTTCACAACCTCCTCTTTAAGATTTCCAAAGCTGCAATAATAAGGCGACACTTACCTGTAGTCCATCCATTTTCAATGGGGGATGAGCGATGGATGCGCTTCCATATAAATATCGTTTATAAGTGCTTGTTAGCCTAGGGCCTAGAGGTTTAGTCGCCTACATTCGTAGTGGAGGTCGTAGGTTCGGTGCCAATCATCTCCTTCTTTCACAAGCATTGATTTTAGTGAATGATGTCAAAATTGGATATGTGTTCAATTTGGATTAATCTTGATTAGGTATTAAAAAAAATGTAATTCGAATACAATATACCATTATATTTCAGTAATCTTCTTTCAGTACGGTTGAAATTAGATTTTCATGATTTAATTGAAATACAAGTAGGTAGTCGAAATAAGCTAGAAAAAAAATACATAAGCGCACATTTCTACGCTGAAAATCGACTTTTTATGTTGCAGAAGCGCTGGAGTTCTTTCGTGAGTGCTGTCAAAACTGCGCAAAATAATATTTTTATGAAAGTCCAAAACTTCTAGGAACATACAGAGAAATTTTAGCTAAAAACATAATATTATTATTATTTTTAGGTGTTTCCAGCCAATAGTAAAGCTAGCTACAATCGAATTAAGTACCTACCTACCTGTACAGTAGTTTTCGAGTAAGTGGCAATTTTAAAAACATGAAACATGCTTTTAAATTTAGAATGCACTCTTCTCGTGTTTGTGCAAATGACACTTCTTGGTCAAAAAGCTTTTAAAAGCGAATGCTTTATGGTTTACATAATAAAATATAGTCGCAAAGTTGTGCATAAGTATATACCATAATAATAAATAAGAGATGCCGTTAAAACACAATCATGCTGTTTCCAATTATAAAAAGCTGCTAACCTAGGGTAGCCCAGAACTCATAGTATATTATAACAGCCAGAAGACAATAATTATTATCTGCTTTAGAACTACATATTCAATATTAATCGGTACTTTAAGGGGGACCCACTGAAGTTACGGACCTCAAATTTTACGTGCTTGTGTAGAAGCATAAGACTAACCCGTATACCAAATTTTATTTAAATCGAAGAAATTTTGTTTTTTTCTTTTTTAGCTCTTTTTCTAGAACAAGTGAAATTTTAAGAGGGTTTTTTAATTTATTATTTGATCTTTGAAATTTCTTACCTTACTAAGAAGTAGAAGAGATTTGTGCTGATAAATAGAAAAAAATTTAAGCCGCAGGTTCACCTATTATTATTTTTTTAAACATTATGATGTGAAAAAAATAAAGACATATGTGAAAAGGTCATTTGGATTTATCCAAGAATAATTTCGTTGCTGTGGCCAACTTGTCGTAACTCCAAAAAAAAAAACAATTTTTCAGTGTCTTACTAGCCCTGATGGAATATGCGGCGTATATTTCGGGTAATATGTATTTCATTCAGCCATTATACCCCAAAAATAGAGTTAAGATATAGAATTAGGAACTTATATCGTTGAAAAAATACAATTATTTTGGCTTTATGACTTTTAAAAGAAGACTTTGAACGTTTAGCAGTTGGCTTTACGGGTATGAGATAGCTGGAGGTATGAGTTCGAATCCTGGGGGAGGCATACTATAATAATCTTTCGCTGTTTCTCATCGGTGACTAGCGTGATAAGATTAAGATTTTAAATTCAATCTCTTAATGATAAACTTTATTTAGGAATATTCAATCAATCTCTTAATGATAAACTTTATTTAGGAATATTCAATCAATCTCTTAATGATAAACTTTATTTAGGAATATTCAATCAATCTCTTAATGATAAACTTTATTTAGGAATATTCAATCAATCTCTTAATGATAAACTTTATTTAGGAATATTCAATCAATTTCTTAATGATAAACTTTATTTAGGAATATTCAATCAATCTCTTAATGATAAACTTTATTTAGGAATATTCAATCAATCTCTTAATGATAAACTTTATTTAGGAATATTCAATCAATCCAAACATATAGTCGTAGAGTGCATAACGCAACCTTCAATGATGTATGGCTGTGAAACGTGGACATGGAAAAAATGAGGAATGTAGAACAAAACATGCAGTAGAGATAATAGCTCTTTGAATAATAATTATGTGGAAAGACTCTATGGGATATGGAAAGGAATTAGGATATAAGAATGGAATGTGGCATAGAAGTAAGTATTGTTACAAAGATGAAAGTTAGTAAGTTCAGATTGTATGGACAGTTGAAAGAATTGATGCAAATAGGACAACAAAAAGAAATTTGGCTGAAAAGGAAAGATGTGAGAAGGCGTGGAAAAAGGCAAAGTTAAAAGCAAAAGAAATAGGAAAGGTTGAATAATAAATGCAATATCTGTTTGAAATGAACGTTAAGCATACAAATTTGGTGACCAACTTCTATCAGTAGATGGCGCCAGAAAATTTTTACTGTATTTCCACTTGTAATAATTATTCATTGTCTATTGAATATGTAACAACTAATGACTCTAACAATTCATTACTGATGTTCGATTTTTAAATGGAACAAACCACTACGGTCTTCTACTGTTATTTCGAAGGCTGGCTTAGTATGATCACTTTACATTAACAACGTTCGCCATTAGGTGGTAATGTTTAAGTCTCCGAAATTCCTAATCACGTATTATAAAAATCTCATGTATACAACAAGTAGATATTTTATAATTAATGAGATATGGAGATAAAAGTTGGAAATTATTGAGAAAAAGAGAGCAACCAAATTTAAAGACTGCGACTGCTGTCATGTATTTGGCGCCAGGATATGAATATCCATTTTTGTTAGTGTCTCATCTTTATTGCCTATTGGCTTTGTTGGCTTGTCTATTGGCTACCTTAAACACATCATTTCAAAGATGTTTTTCTACTTTTACAATATGCGAAGGCGTTTATATGAAAAAGTCATAAAAAATACATCTTACCTATGATACACCTACTACAATCCCCCTTTCAAATGTCAGTGAAAATAATTTGATGTACACCTCCAGGGTTTGAGTATGTTTTTTTAGCGAAGTCAACGGAACCTCAATAATTAATTCATCTTTAAATTGAAGGAAAAACTTTGAGACCATTTCTACGAAAATTGCGCAAGGAAAGGAGGAGTGTACAATTTTGCACGCTTATAGTTTACATAGAGAAGGGGTGTGGAATGCTTTTTTAATTATCCATAAAAAAATACATTAAATCAATTAAAAAAACATTACAAACACTACTTCAATGTTATGTATTTGATACTCACACAGACTACGATGTATTTGACATTGACACAGACACATATTCTTTGGTTCATCTGTGGTCAAACTGAGAAAAGATTAATATATAATAGGAAAAAAACTTTGTACATATCAACATTTCAAATTTGACGTATCCAAGTTATTGTTTTTGAAAGAAAATTGTGAAATAGCGCTCGCTCAGTCTTTGACAAAGGAACCTTTTTTTTATTTTTAGGCACAAAGGAACCTTAATAACGTTCAAACATAGAACTTAAATAAGTTATGGTCGAATTTCGAGCACTGGTCGACCACTAATAATAGTATTTAAACTGTTTACTTTTTGCAAAGGTTGAATAAAATCAATAATAATAAAAAATAGGGGATACACAGATAGTGCATGTCACCACGGTATTTTCTGAACGCGGGTGACCAAGTGTTAAAGATATGCCTACATAATATTATGTTCTGAAATGTAAATATAATATATAAAAGTAAAAGTATAAAAGAATAATGAACCAAAATTGGCGGGCTTATGGCCTGGGGAAATTTCTTCCAACCAACCTATTCTATATAACATTTTAACTGTTGCATTTTATATATAAAAAATCAATACACATACATAGACCAAAACATACATAATTCGATCAAATATATACCTACACACATACAAATTTATATATATACATATATATAAAAAATAATAATAATAAAGTAAACCATATAAAATGTACCTAATACAAAGTCAAGCATAGCTAGGAAGGAAAGGATCGGGAGACAGGAGCAGGAGTAGTAGAAAGGAAATGACGTTTCAATCTGTTTTTATAAGAGAATAACGTTGGAGCGAGTCTGATGTCATCAGGTAGTTGGTTCCATAACCTGGCCGCCTGTGCAGTGAAAGATGAAGTGAAAAATGAAGAACGATGTGTTGGTATTTGCAGGATGCCACGTGCAGCAGACTTCAGAGGAAGGCCATGAGATGCTAATGGAATGAATAGAGACCTCAGATAGTTAGGAGCGTTGGGGTTAGAGAGTACCGAGAAAAGTAATGTGAGAATGTGTGAGTCTCGTCGTTGTGACATAGTTAACCATTTGAGTTCCGCTCTGAACTGAGATACTAAAGATGAAACGAATACAAACATTCTGCAGACGTTCCAACCTTTGTAGTTGCTCTTGTGTAATATCAAAGTAAACAACGTCAGCATAGTCCAATATTGGATGTAAGAGAGATTGACATAAAAGAATTGTAGTGGAAATGGGTAAAAGGTTTTGATGCTTCCTCAAAACGTGAAATTGATAGAATAGTTTGCGGCTGACTTCACTGATCTGTGGGTGCCAAGCGAGGTGTTTATCCACCACGATGCCGAGATTTTTTACTTGGGAACTTAGTTTGACTTCAGATCCATTCAGACGCAAAGTAGGGAGAGTGGATGTCTCAATTTTGGATAGTAAACGTGAACTGCCAATTAAAATTGCTTACGTTTTACTATATAGGATTAAGCAACAGTCCATTCTGCTAAGCCCATTGTGATATGCGATCCAGCTCAGAATTATTCATGTGACAAATAGCACTCGCTGTCTGCTGATAGTTAAAATGCGAATAAATTTGTAAATCATCAGCATAAAGGTGGTGTGGAACATTAAGGCAGTGAACCACTGGGTTGATGAATACCGAAAAGAGAAGTGGGGAAAGAATTATACTTACCTACCATTAAATATACCATAATATTAAATATATTTAACAGACCATTTCATAGAACAAGATTATGGTTTTAATCACAATAACTCAGAATTTTATTTTCGAAGCGCAGTAAAGCCCAAAACTGAAAAAAAAATCCAAACTTGCAGTGATAAAAGAATATTTCTAGTGAAACCAATATCCAGACTCTGATGCTATCACCATTATTAATAAATTTCATGTACCAATATACATTATCCTTACAAACCCGTATGTGACCTAGAAATTTTAGTAGGTACAAAGAACTATTAACCAATATACCCATATAATCTGTGATGTTAAAATTTTCAGGTCCTTAAAGCCGATCCTTAGTGAAAATGGTAAGTTTTGTTATTTTTCTTTTTTCAAAAAAAAATTTAATTTAATTTCAAAACTTGTTGATGTACATTTTTATTTGAAAAAAATATTAAAACAAAATCGATTTACTAAAATAACAGATGTTAATTTTTTTTTTTTTTGATACATACCTAAGTACATAATTTATTAAAAAGATTTGTTTTTATGTAGTTCCTACTTTTTTAATCCAATTTATCTTTTTTTTTTGATACCAATAAACACTAAGGAAACTGGATTTTTGATATACTGAAACATCTTTGTAGTCACTTTTACTTAAAATGTAATATATATTTATAAATAACACTTACACTAGGTATCACAAATAACACTCAGTTAAAATTTACTGTAAATTATTACAAAAATAACATATTATAATGCTGAAAGAAAATGGGTAAGAAGTATTGGACTACCTAGAATGAAGTGAGACAAAACCATCTTTTCTGTCTTCAACGGAGACCAGTTCAGAAGTACAAGAGGTGGGAAGTGGGAGAGATTGTATCTTACCATAATAATTCGAATTATCTAACAACTAATGACTCTAAAAATTCATTACCGATGTTCGATTTTTTAATGGAAAAAACCACCACGGGCTAACGACCGTCTTCTACTGTTGTTTCGAAGGCTGGCTTAGTGTGATCACCTTACGTTAACAACGTTCGCCATTAGGTGGTAATGTTTGAGTCTCCGAAACTCCTAATCATGAGAATTCTCGACATGTTCAACATGTCGAAAAATCTCATGTATGCAGCAAATAGATATTTAATAATACCTAATTAATGAAATATAGAGATAAAAGTTGGAAATTATTGAGAACAAGAGAGCAACCAAATTTAAATACTGCGACTGCTGTCATGTATTTGGCGCCAGGATATGACTATATCCATTTTTGTTAATGTCTCATATTTATTGCCTATTGGCTCTGTTGGCACACAACGTTCTAATTATGTCTAGATTCTTGTGACCCTTTTTATTATTATTTATTATTTAGTAATTCGGTAAAATTTGGTTTTGATGGACGTCTATGTATTCTTTCAATAACGTATTATAGAATATCGTAACGTGTATCACATGTGATGTATTTACTTCTACGCCGCCATCTCTTGGATTTTTTTTTAAAGTTACACATCTATAGAAGAATTTATTGTTTTTATTTCAAACTTATGACCCGTCGAACTTTATCCCGCACCCGAATCAACAATAATCATTATACATAAATACATGATAAAATAAATTAATTGCTAAATTTAATTCAGTTTTTATGTCATAAACTGTATTTAATTCATGCAATAAGTCAAAATATTTTTTTTATTCTGGATTATGTCGGAGTTCGACGGGCGGGTCAGATAATGATAAATAAATATGTCCGGATAGAAAAAAGTGAAAGTATGTTCTCTGCCTATCCCTTAGAAACACGGCCTGATGGTTAATAAAAAATAATAATAAAACTAGGTACTTCAAAAGCCAGAGTGATAATATTAAGTTAAATGCAAACAGTTTAGAAACGGTGAAATAGTTAAAGTTACTTGGCTTAGCACTAGTCAGTTGGCTTGTGCGTGACAATATCAATTAATAAATTAGAACTGGATTAAGATTTAGTGGGTGCGATTTCATAATAGATTTTGCACACTTAATGACATCGTACTACTTTATTAACCCTATTACAAAGATTAGAAACAAAAGATAAATAATAATAATTATGGTGTGATAGCTGATAGAGAAAAGTTGAGGAGTAAAAAGTAACGATCTAATAAACTAGAGTGACTATTGGAAAAGTTAGGTATTTTTTAGTTTCACACTCAATTGAAAATAACGGAGGTCACTCAACCTCAAAAAAAATACACGTATTGGAACCGAAGATTAAAATCATAGTTCAAAGGCATTAATTGTGGGCTCGAATCGTGCTGTTCTTTTTGCATTAAGGAGTTTACACGTATCAGACACCTAACATTGTGTGGTGCTTAGGTGAAAGTCTTTAAATTTGGTTGCTCTGTTGTTCTCAATAATTTCCAACTTTTATCTCTATATTTCATATATTATTGAATACCTATCTACTTGTTGTATACATGAGATTGTTCGATATGTTGAACATGTCGAGAATTCTAATGATTATATCTGAATAAAAATTTATTTATAACCCTATTCAAAAGGTTCCATTAATTCTTTATAAGAATTGAACGCCAAGGTTGATGGTTTTCCTTTCTGAACAATATAACATTGAGGTTAGGTTTCATATTTATTTTATGGGTGGTATTAAAATATCTATTTGTATTTTTTATACCTACATTCTTTTTTGTGTATAAAACAGTGGGTAAATTTTAATAACGAATATTTATCAGTATGGTTTTATTTAAACGAAGACAATAAGGTAAACATTTCTAAATTGGACATTACGAATTTTATCGAATAATGTGTAACAACTAATGTAACTCTCCACTGCTGGATGTAGGCCTCTTCCATTTGTCTCCACTTCGCTCTATCCTGGGCCGCTTCAACCCATTTTTTCCAGGCGACCGCAACAATATCGTCGGCCCATCTCTTCTGTGGCCGACCGACATCCCTTTTGTTTTCCCATGGTCTCCACTTTAAGACTCTGGGAGTCCATCTCGAATTTGGCTGTCTGGCTACGTGTCCTGCCCATTGCCATTTTAATTTTGCGATCCCATCCATAATATCGGCTACTTTTGTTCGGCGTCTGATTTCTATATTTGTAATTCTATCGTGCAGACTTATGCCTAACATTTTGTCGCTCCATGGGTCGTTGCGCGCATATCATTTTGTGGGCACTATTTATGGTCAGGGACATTGTTACTAAACCATATGTCATCACAGGCAGGATGCATGCTTCGTAGGCTTTTCTTTTTAAATTAACGGGAATATCCTTATTTCTCATTATATGATTGAGCTTTGCGAAGACTTCCCAACAAAGTCCGATTCTTCTGGGTATTTCTGCCACCTGATTTTCTTTTCCCATTTTTATTTTATGTCCGAGATAGATGTATTCTTCTACAGATTCGATTATTTTGTCGTCGACTTTTATGTTTCATATACGATGGTGATTGATAGTCGTGCGGCTTTGTACAATGTGTCAAGCTGCTACCGCGTGACGGCATCCTGAAGAAACGCTATAGGTGGATGATGTCGTCATACGAAACATGTCCGCTACACCAGTATTTAGAAACCCCTGATCAACAACGACATATCTATTTTGTAACTAAAATAATAATTCCTGCAGATACCTGTTATTATGAATTGTCATAGCAACTATCGACTTACATACGAAAATTTGAAGTTTGAAAAATATTTCCCGTAGTTGGATTTTATTTTTATTTTTTATGAAAAAAAGGGTAAGTGTTTCAACTAAAATACCGATTTACAGACTAACTGAACCGATTATAAAATTTGATAAATTTACTGTGTTGGTGTGTAGAATTATAATCGTTTGTTTAATGTATTATAAAAGATAGAATTAATGGCTAAGTCATCATTTATTAAAAAAATACTTAATAACACGTCATTGTATAAAATATTTTGTCGATTATTATATCTACAATTAATTGTAATTACTATTGAAGCTTCAATATTGATTATGATTCTACTTACCTACATTAAATATGCCTGCGGTAGGTAATATAACAATTATTGTTTTCATTTAGATTATTAATGAAGATAACACTGTCATTGCTTAGATTTATGAAAAAAACTAGCTTTCCCAATAGACGTTGTCCTGTGGTCCTAATTATGAATTGAAATTATTCGAATAATATTTTTTACTAATGTAATCCCGACCAATGCATATTATGTTTTAAACCGTAACTGTATTTCCATCCGCTCTGCAACTCAAAGCAACTGACATTTTATGTCGAACGCGTATTTAATTTGAAAATTAGAATTAAGTAAATTTTTAAAATTAACGAATTGGACGTGCATTCTTGGTGGAATTTTTTAAATAAAGTAATTTAAATAAAACAATTGATTTGTTTTTCCACAAATAATCTGACTAGTTTCGCTGGCACATGTCCTGTTTATTATACCTATGTTAGAATATTGAAAAAAAAATAAAGTAGGTAGGTAACTTTCGTAGTCCTTGTTTGAAAAAAAAAAACTTTTTGATAATTTCTAAGCCAAGATATTGGTTTTTTATTTAAATTTTATTTTCATATTGCAACACCCACAAATAGTCTATGCCTTGTGGAATTTTCGAAGCGTTTAGTTGTTAAGTTTAAGAGTGTATTTTTTAATTCGTAAAATAAACCATAATTATTATTATGTTTCAAAGTCACCTGTGACCATGCAGGACCTGCGCCTGCAAAACTAGTCAGGTTAATATTTAATTTGTGGAAAAACGAATCAATTATTGTTTTACTTAAATTACTGTAAGTAAATTGTATTGTGAAAAACACTACGAAAGTTACATATTTTAATTTTTTTTTACAATGTATCTCGCAATTCAATAATTTTTTTCAATCATAAAAACCTTCTCCTGCCATTGAGGAGGACAACCATAACAAAATTGCGAAATCGGTTCAGCCGTTAACGCGTGATGCGACGATCACGAAAAACAGGGTCCCATTTTATATATAGAGATACCAATCACAAGTACTTAGTGATATCTTTATAATAATAATAATAATACTAATTTATTTCGATTTAAAAAACATACATAAAATATACATAATATCAATTATACACATAGATATTCACATAGGTACATTCCTTTGATTTGATTCCAATTTCGATCGAAAATCCCACTAGGCAAATGCCCGTTAGTGGGGGTATCTAATAAGACTTAACAATATTATTATTATTATGTTTATGGCATCCCATCCCTAGAGGGACGATTTGTGCCAGTTTCAAATATTTGATGATTTGCAAAACAAAAATATTATGCTTTAATTTATTATTTTTCTTTTATTTTATATAAAGACTTACTATTTTTACATTCACACTCGGCCTTACATATTACTTACAATCACGCCCTTACGTACATACATTCTCGCATTTATATAAAAATATATACATACACGCACACACACATACTGTTTATATAATTAAATAATTATGTTTTACTGATTTTAAAATTTTTTTGTAGACAGAAAGCTTTTCAGAGTGTAACAGACAAGACATATTAATGGGGAACTGAATTTCATTGATTTCGTAATAAAGTTCATATGAATCTCTTATTGGGCAACCGAGGAAGACGTGGTCTAATGTCTCCATATCGAGTTCGCACTCACAGAGTGGAGACGAGGCTAAATTTATTTTAAATAGATGACTATCCAGTCTATGGTGATTGAATCTCATGCGAGTCAGTGTGACTATTTCTGATCTGGAGAATTTGAAGTCTTGGTACCATGGCTTTCTGGAGATAGACTCCTTAATGTCCCGATAAATCGATCCCTTAGCTCTACCTACCTCATCCCAATGATCGGTCCAGGCCGACATTGCTCCGAGAAAGGCAGAACGTTTTATATCACTCAGGGGGAGTTCAAAGTTTCGAGGGACCAATCCATTGCTGGTGGCCTCTTTTGCCAATGCGTCTACGTCCTCATTGGGTGTTATACCACAATGAGCCGGGATCCAAGCTATGACAATATCTCTCCCTTTTACTTTATGACTATATAGGTTTCTCCTAATGTCTAAGATGATACAGTTATCAGTATCTGAGCCGGACGCAAGTACATTTACTAGAGATAAGGAATCCGTGAAGATGATTGCCCTTTCCAATTCATGGTGATCACACAGAGTGAGAGCCTGGTGCAGAGCAGCACACTCTGCCGTGAAAACGGAGGCTTCCGGAGGAAGTTTTAGCATTGATTTTATTTTGAGTTTGGGGATGAGAACCGCCGATCCAGAATGATCACTAGTAGAAAATTTGGAGCCATCAGTAAAAATTTGGATGTGGTTTGGCCAAGAAGAATCAGCTTTTGAAAAGAACGTCTGATTTATTTGATTGGAGGATATTTTAGGAGTTTTACCGATACCGATATTTTCAAAGACGGTTGGGGAGAATTGCAAGACTTCCAAAGGAAGGTCATAAACAGCGGATGGAAAGGGGTAACGTTTAACGCCAAACTGAGTCATGTAATTACTGTAACTGTTGCATAAATAAGGACTCGATTTATTTTTCCAGTAACCGTTAACGTGATATAGGTTACGTAGTATGGGTAAATTTTTCAGCAATGGATGATCAGTGAAAGTCCGTTTTTTAATAAAGAAGGAATCAGAAAGATATTGTCTTCTAATCTTTAGTGGCATATCAACACATTCCACCTGGAGAGAGTTGTTTGGAGTGGAGGGCATTGCGCCAACCAAGAGCCTTAAAGATTTTGTTTGTACCGCATCCAGCTTGTTCACCAAGGCTTTGGATATTGGAGTCAATAAAAAGCTACCGTAATCTAAGTGGCTGCGAATTAATGCATTGTATATGTTCTTCATAGAGGATGGGTGGGAGCCCCAAGAGGTGCCAGAGATCGCTCTAAGTATATTTAAACCTTTTTCGCATTTGGCCAGTGTATGAGTTACGTGAGGGCTCCAGGTCAATTTCCTATCTAAGGACATACCCAAAAATTTAACCTCTTCGCACTGAGGGATTATACTTCCGTTAAGCTCTACAGAAATAGATGGATTCACGTGCTTTCTGGAGAATGATACAACTCTCGACTTTTGAGGGGATAGGAATAAGTTATTCCGTTCCATCCATGAATTGACAATATTTAAGGCTCCTGTCAAAGCTCTTTCAGCACATACATTATTTTTATTAGTAGTATATATTGCAATATCATCCGCGTATTGAATCAATTGACAGTCATCAGGTATCTTGGGGATGTCTGAACAATAGACGTTAAACAAGATAGGGCTTAAAACTGACCCCTGAGGAAGGCCCTTCCAGACCACCCTGTGGTCTCCAGGGACGTCTCCGCTCACTGAAATGCTTCTCTCCGTAAACATGCGAAAGATCAATGTGGCAATTTGGTGAGGGATACCGAGACTTACAAGTTTTTTGAAAAGAAGAGGGATAGAGACATTGTCGAAAGCAGATGTTATATCAAGGAATACGACCGACATCGGATTTTTCTTAGTAAAAGCAATCTGGATATCCGTGATCAATACACTCAAATTATCTACACAAGACAGTGACTTTCTAAAACCAAACTGTGTAGAAGGTAGTATAGAGTTGTGTTCTATATACCAAACCAGTCTGTTTTTCAAAATGTGTTCCAGAATTTTCATGGCGCATGCGGACAAGGCTATGGGCCGGTAGGAGGAAGCGAGTTTAGGATTTTTTCCAGGCTTTAAGATGGGAAAAATTAACTGGTGTTTCCAAGAGTTGGGAATGTTTCCCGAAGATAGTATTTTATTGAGAAGGTCGAGAAAAGATTCGATAAAGATGTCAGGAGCTTTCTGAAAGAAAGCGTACGGAATTTTGTCTTCACCAGGAGATGAATGCCTCACCGATAGTAGGCAGAGCTTTAGTTCATACATATTTACTTTTTCTAACAATCTATTGTTATTTTGAGGGAGATTTCTGTTATTTATACAAGGGGGAACTAGTTGGTCCAAGTTAGGGGCAGTAGGAGGAGCTAGATTATTTAAAAACTCTGAAAGCCAGTCAGAAAGAGGAGCAGAAGCTCTGGAGGTCTGGAAGGAACCCTTGAAGCGTCTGATCATATTCCAAACATGTGAAGGGGGAGAATTCGGGGACAGAGAAGAGCAAAAGGTTTGCCAACTCTGTCGCTTTTTAGCTCGTAGTTTTTTTTTTACCTTGGCTTGTATGGCCTTTGCCTGTATAAAGGAGTCTGAATCAAATTTTTTCCTAAAGTTTCGCATAGCTTGTTTTCTTTCAGTGATAAGATCACAGCACTCTTGATCCCACCAAGGGGCATTTTTCGTGTTTTTGCTGGATTTATTTCTAGAGGGAATGCTGTTATTAGCCGCCTCGTAAATAATCTGTGTCAGGTCATCATAATGCTTTTGGACAGGAGACTTGGACGTATCTCCGATTTTAGACATGGATTCCTTTACAATTTCGGCAAATCTATCCCAGTTTGCCCTTTTTGTACTGTATAATTGTCTGCTGTAAGAAAACTTTCTGGATGGAGCTACGGATAGAGTAACAAAAATTGGGTAGTGGTCGCTAGAAAACGGGTCGTCTAGGATACTCCAGCTTGATGAACAAGCCAGATTGCCAGTACAAATTGTTAAGTCCACTGCACTTGGATTCTGATTAGGGGAAGACAGTCTGGTTGGTGAACCGTCATTCAGGATGCATAGGTCATGCTTATCTACAAATGACAGTATTTGGTTACCCGCTCTGTCAGTTAGGGTATTCCCCCAGGCAACGGCATGGGCATTGTAGTCTCCGAGCAGGAAAAATGATGTTGGAAGTAAAGGGACAATCGAGTTGAAATAATTACTGTCAAATCCACCATTTGGGGGAATATATACAGAGACGTATCCAATACCGTCAATGCAGACAGCAATTATTTCTAAGAAGGGATTGCTTGGAATTGGAATAAGATCACAATGGAGAGATGATTTCACCAATATGGCTACTCCACCTCCCCTGCCCTCAACTCTGTCATTTCGAAAGACAGAGTAACCAGGAATATTATAGGTATAATGTGGTTTGATCCATGTTTCGTTTAAAGCTGAAAGGTGAATAGAGAATTGATTTAACATATGTATAATATCTGATTTGTTGGAGATTGCGCTTCTGCAGTTCCACTGAAGAATATTCAATTGATTATTATCTGACATATTGAATTATTAGTAGGTAATAAACGTTTAGTAGAATAAATAGTTTGAATTCGAAATAACAAATAGCATTCTCCAACGAAATGTTGAGAATATTGTCTGTCTATTCTTTTTCTATAATTGTTTTAATAAGAGGAAGTATTTTTGAAGTGAACATATCAGATTTGTTAAAAATAATATCAAGCAACAGCTCTAAGGCTGATTTCAAAGAATTTGTCTCATCGGTGGAAGATTTTGAAATGTGATTTTTGAGAGATGAGGAACTCTCATTTGAGATTTCGTTTTCGGATGATGTTGAAGTGAATGACTCTGGAGTTATAAGAGCACATCCTGGAGTTAGATTCCCAGCCTGCCCGTTAGTGTAAAAAAGGTTGTCTATGTAAGATTTATCATTATACAGAGGTGAAACTTTTTTGAGAGGAGCTGAGTTAGCTTTAGTCGAGATTGTAACTCGTCGACTAGAGTTTTGGGAATTATTAGGAACTTGGACTGAGGGGAGTTTCCCTTCTAAGGGCTTGACGATTTCACTATAGGGTTTGCTAGATTTCGGGAAGAGCTTAACAGCCTGGGCGAACGATAAGTTGTCCGCAGCCATAACCTTTTTTATGTCTCTTTGCCTTTTTAGTTCGGGACAACTAGAGTGCAGAGCACTATGATCTCCATGACAGTTAGGACACTTCACCTCTTTAGAGGTGCAATTATCCTTGTTATGTTCAGTGGAACTACAGATTGCGCATCTGGGTTTGGATCGACAATTTTTCCTTAAGTGCCCAAATCTAGCACAAAGGTGACAAATTATAGTAGGTTCAGAGTATAGTTCTACTGGTAAGGAGTTATAAAATAAGTAAATGTTTTTGGGCAAGATTTGCCCGCGGAAAGTCAGAATACAAGTAGTTGAAGGGACCCATGATATTTTATTAGTGTCTTTGTCAACTTTTTTCCTATTAAGTCGGCGGGCTTTTAAAACTTTAATCGAGGATCCAAATGTGGAAGAGTTTTCAACGATATCAGATTCAGATAATTCCAGGGGAATATCTCTTACTAGTCCTGATTTAACCAACTTATAAGTCGGAATAAAGGCCTTCAATTTGTTTTCAGAGACAAAGGTCGATTTAACGAACTCGTTTGCAGATAAATAATTATTAAATGTTAGAGAAATTTTATATCTGTTTTCGGCTCTAATGCATTCAGGTTTTATGCCGAGAAAGTTTCTTCTGTATAAGAAATTCCCGAATGTTAGCGGGTGCAAATGTGTGTCGTCAGCGTTCTGAACAAACACGACAAACGGCCCGGGAATATCCGGTGTATATAACAATTCATTTTGGATCATGTTGCTCGTGTTCTGAGCAAGAGAAACATCTTTGTCTTTAATTGTATTTTCAGAGATAGTTTGAGAAAGTTTACGTTTTTTCCCCGACTCTGGAGGGTCAGAGACCGATGAAATCACCCCAATGTCAGGGGGGATCTCACCTCCATCACGTTCCTCCATTTTTTAACGTCACATATAATAATATTCACAAGTGATTTAAATACAAAATAAAGAAACAAAAATAATAAAGAAATAATAATGACGTATTTAGTACGTACCGTGCCGTCCCGATGCAACAATAACGTCGCACGGGACAAACAAAACAAAATAATATAAAAAAATAAATGTACAGTAATTTAAATGGTGTTAAACTAACTACAAAAATAATATCTAAATAAATAAAAAGATAGTAAGAATTAGTCAAAAAGAAATTAAAAAAAAAAAGCTTATCGAGTGTAGAAAAAATCAATTTCCAATAGTAGTTGAATTCACGCAGCACAAAACACGTCCAGCGGGGAACTCGTTTCCGACTTAACAATAGTCAAAGTGAAAGTGAACATTTTATGCTAAAAAAACCATAAATGCTAAATAAATTAGTCAATCATAGCTTAAGAGAGATTAAAAAACAATACATCTCAAAATTTAAATAGATTAAAATATATAGGTACAGTACACTAAGTTAGGAATAAAAAACAATAAATGATAAATAAAACAGTCAATCATCAATCATAGTTTATGTAAGAGATTCCTCTTCTTCTCCTAAATAAGAGGAAGAATCTAAGAATTTAAGATTAAATTAAATAGATTAAAATATATACAGTACAATAAGTTAGAAATAAAAAAAAATAAAAAACAGTAAATGATAAATAAATTAGTCAATCGTCAATCATAGTTTAAGAGAGATTAAAAAACAACAATACATCTCAAAAATTAAATAGATTAAATATATAGGTACAGTACACTAAGTTAGGAATAAAAAAACAATAAATGATTAATAAAACAGTCAATCATCAATCATAGTTTATGTAAGAGATTCTTCCTCTTCTCCTAAATAAGAAGAAGAATCTAAGAATTTAAGATTAAATTAGATAGATTAAAATATATACAGTACAGTAAGTTAGAAATAAAAATAAAAAACAATAAATGATAAATAAATTAGTTAATCGTAAATGATAAATAAATTAGACAATCATCAATCATAGTTTATGCAAGAGATTACAAAACAAGATATTTCAAAAAATTAAAAAGATGAAAATATATACATTAGGTACAATAAGTTAGACAAAAAAGATGATAAATAAATTAGTCAATCATAAATCATATTTCAATAAATAAAATAAAATATAAAAAATAAATAAACATTGGAACACAAGCGATTTGCACAGTGTTTATAGAACTTTACACCTCCATAATATTATGGTGATCCATTCAATGTTCTTGTAACACATATTAAATTTTTAAATCCTAAAAAACACCCAACAGGCCGTCAATGTATAAAAAAATAAAATATATAAAACACAAATAAAATAAATAAATAATAATCATTCATTTATCCAGACACCTCAAGGACAAAATCAGAACTAACTGTAATGAAACAGCATTTCATCTTATGCCAAAACAATAACAATACCTGTGTAAATCCCAAACACACTTTGTTATAATAACTATTTTTTATTAACTTTTACGCTATATAAGTGATTAGTAATTTATTTGAGCTTCGTTGGTAATAAAAAAATATTGATCTTTATTTTCTAACTACAATATTTAACCGTCGTTTTATAAAATTTTTGATACCCTAAACAACCAGCAACATTTTAATAAAAAAATATGATTTTTGTTTATTTTGTTATTAATTAAGCCTGCACTTTCAGCAGATTTCGACTTTCTGAAAAATTGAGGAAATCGCTCAAGATAAATCTATCACCTTAATTAATTAAAATATAATTATTTTTTGACATTGCACTTTTTATTAATATTCAATATTGAGCTATTTTTTTAATACATCACCTTATATTTGATTGACAGCCTTGAAAGAGTCTTATTTTAAAATCGGAAGAATTAATACGTGTAGGATTTTTTTTTTCATAAACAATATACAATAATATACAGATTTTACTGCCCGACTAGACAAAGTCTGTTCCGTCGTAAAAATAACTAATTAAATTTTTATTGAATAAAATATAGGTAGATATATTAAAAAAAAAAAATATTGGCAAAGAACTTAAATCTATGATTACAATAATTCACAGTAGGAATATTTAAATGAACTAGGGAGAAATCTCTTGTTGCGCAATTCGACGATTTCAAGAGTTATGCAGCAAAGTGAAGGAAAGTGCTTTCACATATTCCAAATTTGGAAAGACCTCAGACAAAAAAAAAAACAGAAAAAAAGTAATATTAAAAACCTTACCTTCAAAAAGAAAATAATTTGTCCTTTTTAACTTGGGTCACAACTTTTTGAAACTAATCCAAAAGCTTGTCTTTCAAAAACATCTCAAAAAAATATTGTCACTACATTATGAATTTACTTTGAAATATTTCACAAAACACTACGTATATTATTTAACTATAGTTTAATTTACTTTATTTTTAAACTTTTACACATTCTACTTTTATAATAATTAATAGCAGTTCGATTAACTTCACAGCTAACTATGAACAATTTGTTAAACTTTTTCATTTTGTTTAGAATCGCCCGACAGACGGTGTGCCTCCGCGCTGCTTAGGGTTAAACTGAAGCCTTATTCTACTACTCTACTTTTCCCACCAAAATCAAACTGCGCTGAAACTACATCACTTCGTAGCGGTTTCGTTCGTAGCATCGTAGCAGACGGATCTACCCAACGGCGTTCTACGAATTTTCAGCTGTATAATAGTTTTTATTTGATTAATTAACTAATATGATACGTTTTTTATTAAACTTTTTCAATTAGCGAGATTTATTTCTTTTTTGTGATACGTATAAAGTTGTCATTTTACATTTTTTTTTCTCTTCTCTTAAGTGGTCAATTCACTCTCTTGATAGTGATCTATGTTCCACAAGTACGGAATAAATCAAACTATCCAATCCAATTCCAACCTCTCTTTAAGCCCCACTTAGGGGCATAGGGAGGCAACAAGAGTTCTTCATTACGCTGGATCTTGCGCAATGTTTATGACTTCCTCCCACACCATGGCCAGATTCCTAAGCTCTGCTTCGAAGGAGCGGAACACAGTGTGAGAAGGTCATACATCGTTGTATAAAAAATAATAAAAAAATAGAGTAAAAATGAAATACAATGCTTTATACGAAATATAAAAATATCGCTATTTTCTTTCATGATACATCACGATGTAATGTAACCATGAGAGATCTTCGAACTACATAGAAACGAACTTTCTTAACATCCTACATTAGGACAACAGAATTGCCTTTTGAATGGCATATCTGAGACCACTACAGATTCTAAGTTTCCCTAGATTCTCTTAGAGACTTAGGGATAACTCGATTCGTCGATATCACTATAGGTATTATGTGGGTGGTTGGTTTATGCCACATATCCTTGATTTTGTGAGCAAGATCAAGATATTATTTAATTGTTTATCTTGCTCGGCTTTTTTAAATTTTATTATTATTATAATAGTATTATTTTCACATAATGATTCCAAAAACATGACATTCTAGAGTACATTAAACAAATTGAGTACTTATAAAATAGTTTTACTAGTAGAATGCTAATAAGACTATTTTCTTCCCACACGTACACAATGATTCAACATTACTTTGATATAAAAAGAAAAATTACTAGACCATTATTATTCTGATCGTGACTTTTCTAGGAAATGTGACATAGCAAAAATTATATTTAAAACTACTAGAGAGTTTATTTACCCATTTCAATATAAATAATATGACGTATATACCTACCTTGTAGGGTAGGTTCTAGAAAATATCAATGTTTCCGCGAAAAGAAGTCGTATATTCATATACCTACCTATAACTGTCTGGTAAACATCCATATTTCATGACCTAAAATAAATAGTTGAAAATTTTATTTACATATTTTAAGCAAATGAAATATATTTGCTTTTTATACTTCCTCATGATGACATAGGAATAAAAACATACCTAATTATTTTCGACCCTTTGTATGTATAAGACTAGCTTTCCCGACAGACGTTGTCCTGTGGTCCTAGCTATGAATTATAAATTAAAATTTGCTTAGTGATCCTAGATTAAATAACCCCGACCTATGAATTTGTTTTAAACCATATATTTTTCATCTACATTTTTTCAATCGTACCAACTGTCTAACTCATCTATCTGTCGACCTGACATTTTTCGTTAAACACCAATTTAATTACAAAATTGGAAAAAAAATGTATGTAGTGTTAAAAGCACAAACAAAAATATAGGGTTTACTACTTTGGATTTTTTAATAATCGGCGCAACTTTTTATTTTTTTTCTTTCATAAGAACCTTCTCTTGGCAAAAGCAAACACGACAAGAAAAGAATCAGCGAAATCCGTTTAGCCGTTTAGGCGTAATGCGATAGCCACGCAAAATCGGTCTCCATTTTTATAATATAGAAGAAAACGAAGCAGCCCAAAGGGGTTGGATTGCCAATATAGAAAAAAAAATACATAAGATGTTGATCGCATCCACCTTAATTTGCTTAGCTTTGCGGGAGATACCTGTTTCACATTTTCTTTCAGCCCTACGTGGATTATTTTTGCTGTCATCGCTGGTTTGATAATGTTTAAATTAATTATGTGAAAATAATGCGTCGATAACGAAAACGTCCATATTCAATGTTTTTATGAAGTGCATCGTTTCGGTGAGAATAGTATTTATACCGCAATGCTGGATTTTCTTCAATCTACCCATAAAATGACGTTTGGCTAAGAATGAATGAAATCCAAAGGTATTGGTATCATCCCCTTGCATCAACCAACGTGGGTTGAAAGAGAACGAGTCCAAACAACCAAAGAAAAACGACCTTTTAAGTACTTGAAATGAACCCCGCAATTTTCATTTTTATTCCAGTCGCACTGTAATAAAACCTTTTATATTTATATTGATAAGTGTACGGACAATATAAAAAGCATACCGTCACACATCACGCTCTATTTGACCGGAATCTATTCAAATATGGACCAGTACCACTAGTATAAGTTTTCGATGATCGAATATCGAAACGATCATCGAAAGAGCTTCGAAAAATTTCCTTACAAAAAAGATCGAATGATTTCATCGTTTGATTTTCGAAGACTATTTGCACGCTAATAAGCGCTTATTAGCGTGCAAATAGCTTTCGATTAAACTCGTACTAGCCCCACTCGAGTCGGAGCGCTTTTTGCGACAGCACATCAGGACAGAGAAAGATATTCTCGAGTGATAGTCGACGTTGGACGGACCCAGCATGACACTTTAAGAAGAAAAAGAATTAAAATATAATAGACAGACCTTAATAACGGTGTAATTGGGGATTAAAATGTCCAGTAAAGCCGAAATTTTATAAGTACTTGATACACAGCTAAATAGGTCTATAAGCAGATAGGTGAGTCTCAAATTGTAGTGCTAGACAAATGATAATCATTTCCTACGAGTCTTGAATTTATAAGCATGTAGGATATTGTAAACATTACATTTTTTTACATTAGATTGGAATTTTCGTCCCACTGAGGGCCGGAACTATCAAAATAAAGAGAAGAGCACACTTAATACAACCGAAGAAAACCCCTCGTTGCTATTATAGTTGGTAAGACTGTTAATGATTGAACTAGGAACACAACAATACAAAAGATTGGCAAACAAAGGCAGCGATATTGGCATCAACATGGGGAAAATAATATCACAAGAATATCATTCTAACAGGGCATCGCTGACAAGTAATAACAAAATTAGTGATTGTGTTCCAGCATGCTATCTTATGGACGAGACCGGCTGTTTAGTACAGACTATCCGACACAAAACCACTTAGGACAAACTAACTGACAAATTCTGGGTTGGCTGGCAGAGATCTTTCGGGATAAGTCCGCCCTTTAAACTGTCAAAACTACTGTCGCCACACTGTACATTGAAACACTAAAGCTATATTTATTTATTTATTTATTTATAAACCCTCACAGACATAAACTACATATAAAATAATCTCCTTCGCCCTTCTTCCATCTCTACCATTCTCCCCCTCTCCTCTCTTCTAACAAATTTAAAAGGCGACATGTTATAAAAATGTAAAATCTCTAATATAAAAGAAAGTTGGGTTAGTGCGAAAACTTATAACTCGATATCGGCTGAACAGATTTTTCCGATGTTTGATTTATTGGATTCTTCTCCGCTCCGTATAACAGAATAACCAATAAAAAGAAAATAACCAATAAAAATTGATAAAATGGATTAGAAATATTATAAATTATAATATTAAAGGTATTATGGAACGGATTTACTGACAAAAACACCATCTGCGAAAAATTTCATAAAACTCAATTTTTATTTACCTACCTACCTACTTGACAACCATTGAGTTTTAAATCATTGGTTTGATAGAATTTCTTAGGAGCTTTCAGAAATAATTTTTCAATATTCAAACAAAGACCAATGACCCAGCGACCGAATATATTATAAGAAACCTTTTAAACATTTGACAAGCAAGCCTGTTGTTTGCGCTCATCCAAACATTTTTAGTATTTTACTAAATGACTATTATTTTTAATTACTTATGATGTGATGTACTGTATACCATACGATAAATAAATAAATAATATTCAAACATATTTTAAACCTATGTATTTTTGGCCCGTGGGGTTGTCGGCTAAGAATAGCACCTCTGCTCTTTTTGCTGGTTTTTCGAGCATCCTGTAAGAGGCAGGAAATCGAAAAATCAGATCGGGACCGTGAGGTTGACCATCTCACTTCCTTAAACCTCAACCGGTCAGAAAAGGCACCATAGGCCTCAGTCGCTTTCGAGCGCAATGGAGAGCTCTTGATGCCTCCCTATGCCCCTAAGTGGGGTTCAGGCCCCCCCGCATTGCGGGATGGTTTGGTGGGGATCTGCGGCGGGCTTGATTTGTGTGGAACCGGCTTTTGGATTAGATTGCTTCGATCAGGCTAGAGGATTAGTTTCATGCGGGTCGGGTTTGCTGCGGATTTGTCTCCTCCGGGCTGGCTTGCGATGTGCGTTAAGGGAGAATGTATGTATGCATTTTTGTATAAATTACAAATTCGACATCAATAATCATAGGACTACATGACAACGTCTGTCGGGAAAGCTAGTATAATACCTAATAATTAATAGTGTGCATTATTGTGAAAAATTGTATAAATAGTGCTTAATTTCAATGTCCGAGGAAAACTGTGATTTGGCAAACTGAGTCTGAGTCTACGAAAATAAGATGGAGATCATTAGGGTGCGATTGGTGTTTCATCCAACAGAAGAGCTGCGTAAATATTTGGCCAATGTAAAAATATAATATTACTGTCTAACCTTTATGCGCGCTATTTTTTCTTATTTTAATATCCGTCGTGTTCATTATTCATAAAATTTATTATTCAAAGGACCTATGATGCTGGTATCCCCACAATTTTAAAGCAAAGTGCTTTAATTGTTTTTCTCAAACTTTTTAAAGTCACGCCATTTATGTTTGATGAGTATGAACTTATATGATTGTTTTTTTTTTTGTCATGTTGGTAAGCCTTGATCGTAAATAAATTGAGAAGAATATAAGGTGAAAAATACTACTTACAAGAAAAAAAATACCCACATGTTTTTTTTTTTATCATACCCTGTCTTGCAAAATCTTATTTTGAGCGATTAAAATAAAACATCTGAAATCGAAAATGAGTTTGATAAAAAAATTAAAGCATAATTTTTACCACTTAACCACTGAGAAAATCATCTCAGAATTCTTTCCATAATGGATCAGAAAAGTATTGTTTTTAATCTCACAAGAAACAAAATAATTGTATCAAATTACATAAAAAATAGCTTTTAGCTTAGATTTAGCCCAACAGCAGAAAATTTCTTAAGTAAAAGTCCTCACAAAGATCGTTGAAAAGAAGAAGGAGCTCTATTATATACGGCTGCTAAAACGACACCGAGCCTCAAAGCGAATTTGACTGGGCAGGAATGTGAAGAAGGAAAGACCAATTTACGATTCAGTGCTGCCAGATTGCACATTACAGCACCCTTGTTAAACTTATATTACGGACAACCCTGTGGTGTACCAAACTGTAAGCAAGTCTTCTCTGAAAGCTTCTTTAAATCATTTTAAAGTAACTAAAGCTTTCTCTGTGAAAAAAATCTTGGGATAAAAATGATGATGGTAGATTCAGAATATACACGTCCTTCAAACTTGGAACAATGCCAAATAATCAATTTCCATTGTTTTCTATGGGAGAGTTTCTTTATAGAAATGAAAAAAAAAACTTTAACTAAAGTACATACTTAATAATAGATTCTTAAAATTAAAAGAAGATTAGAAGAAATGGCTAAGAGGCTCTATCCATGTAGGCATTATAAAAGTCTTTTTTTTTGTGTGAATTATGTACAATTTTTAAAGAATAATAAACGTTTTATAACACAGAACAATGATTGATTCGTGCAGCAAGAGAGAGGAGGACCAACGTCTGGCGTTTTGATGGACACTTGCAATGCGCTGCGGGCTGCGGATGACAGGGTGGATTGGAAGCATTCCGTTTATTCAACTATGGAATCACAGATCAAGAGCCTCTGAAGCGAGGAAATAATAATTGAAGAAGTATAGTAATCTTACAATGTTAGATTGTGTAAGTGCTTATCCAAGATCCGACATACCAGAAGAAAAACGCTTTAGGTTTTAACGAAAATGTAACAACTAATGACTCTATCAATAGATTAGGTACTGATGTTCGATTTTTATGATCAAGATCCCTCCACCAAGGGGCTGAATACAGTGTGAGAGGGACTTCCTTGTTTCGAGACCATGTTGGGAGGAAGAATAGTGCTATCATCGGTCAACTGTCGTTCGCCATTGGCACATGGCCTAGCCATGTCCATCTCCTTTTCATAGTGGTGGAAGTGATGGGCTTGAGCTGGGCACGCCAGCGTAAATATTCGAGGGTACCACCTTTTGCCCAATATTCTTCTTAGATTTCGATTCAAATGTAGATACTTTTTGTGCCTGAGCTTTGGTCGGGGCCAAGGATTTCCATAAAGAAGAACGGGCACGCAAAGTGTTGAAACTATTTCCTAGCTATTCTTGACTAAAAAGATTTTTCGCAAATGATTTTCTACATAGAAGGGATCTATTTCTAAACAATGGAACATGATGAATCCTGTTTAGATTTTTTTAGTAATAATTTTATTATAACCACTCTATTTCAAAGTGACGCACGAAACTAAGGTACCTACTCTTCGGTTTCCCATCGATGGTAATTTCGGAGGCTTGTGGACATTTGCAAATAATAATTGACTTATAAAACCTAGTTTGCGGCAATTTACCGCCTAACAAATTCAAATTGGTAATTGCATTCGTACAACAACAAGAGCCAGAGGAGCTAAAGAGAGGGACAACGGCTTCCGAGAAAACAGACATACTAATACAAACTGTCCGAGCGATTAAGGCAAATCGTCCGGACATTGCATTGGTTGATCGTAGGAACGAAATAACATATCTCGTGGATATCACTATACCTTATGACGAAAATATGAAAAAGCCTAGTAAGACAAGATAATTAAATATCTTGATCTTGCTAACGAAATCAATGATATGTGGCATTCACCAACCCACCCACATAATACCTATAGTGATATCGACGAATGGAGTTATTCTTATGTCTCTTATAGAGAATGTAGGGAAATTTTGCATACGTAGTGGTCTCAGATATGTCAGTTGTCAGAATTTGTGAAAAACTTATCCATCATTTGATGACTTTGATAAAATACAGATATTTTGTCGTATGAAATATGTATAAAGACAATTTTAAACTAAAAGTATGGATTATTATTGAATTTACCAACAGATCATAGTGGTGAGGTTTCCCGATACATTTTCAAAACATAGGCTCAACTAGGGCTAAGGGATGTAGGCCAAGGATGCGGAGCAGAAATAAAGGACTGGAAGAAAAAAAAGGAAAATGGAAGCCATTGCAAAATAAGGTATATTGTTGCTAAAAATATTTTATGTATTGATTGGGTATTACGAACTCCAGACCCGGAAACCCCGATTTTACATCGTTGTGTCGAACATTACATTCTCTGGTCAAAATACATTGACTAAGAACCATCCACAACAAAAGCCCAGTATTGTTGGGGGGTTCACGAAACGTAAACATTGTTAGGTAGGGGGTGACTGGGTATAGGATCCATTTATGCACATACTAACCGGGCGGATTGTGTGTTAAGCAAATATGTACCAACATCACAATCAGTAACTGGAATGTCTGTTCGGTACAATAATGGGCTTTGGGCCTCGCTGCAAGGAAGGGAGGACCGTGTTGACTATTAACGAACGTAATTATATTATCGTAAACGAACAAATAATAAACAGTTTTATTGCGGAGGTGAAAATTTGATAATAGTAGGGAAATCTGCATAACATAAAATTTTATTTTATTCATTCATTTGTTTTTGTTTCTGGGCTCGCATCAACGTTACAATGCCGCTTAATTATCATTGTTATCGGTCACTAGATTATGGTTATGATTTTTAATTTCTTTGCCCCTTCATAAAATGAAATATTTCATTTAAGATGTATTTTTTCATCTCCTGATGAATAGGTATATCCATTCGTAAATCCAAACAAAGTTTCATCCACGAACAATCAGTTTTTGTATATTAAACTACTAACAGCCGGTTTCATAAAAAATAAAGGAGACCTTAAGTTTCCTTTTAAAAAAAACACGTTTCATAACAACAAAATGACATATTATGTTAAAGTCCCATTCTTAGGACTTAAAGTCGACTTTAGTGTAGTTCAATCTTTTGCCGTCGGAGTTCATATAAAATTTCGTGGCACGTGACACGTGGTACCAGCTTTCTCTGTCACAAAGATGAACATTTGTATGCGGTGACACTGTGGACAAAAATGACTAAAATATGGTGGAAAACATGGTAAAAAAGATAGAATATTATTGGTTACAGATTTCGGTTACTAATTCATAAACCATAATAATAAATTAACACAAAAACGGCTCTATTGTAAATGAAATTGCGGATCAACAGAAATTCGGCGAAATTATTAGTAAACAACCTATGTTTTCCATAGATTTCCATGGTAACAATACCAACTGCTACCAACTTTCAAATATTTTTTGACATTTCAAACTTTAGCTAAAGTATCGGGAATATTTTTTTATGAAACCGGTCAACTCAAAGGAAACTTTAAATTTTAAATGTTCCTTTAGCTAAAGTGTTCTTTAGCGCTTTTTATGAAACCGGCCGTTATTTTTTTTTTTAATGAATCTGTGTCTACTCAAAGTGAACACAAATACACTCTTTGACTCTTTCACAGTAAGCTACTTAAAGCTTGTGTCGTGAAAGAGGAAGATGGTCGGCACCTGCGATCGAACCCACGAGCTCCGCACGAAACAGTGCGAAAGCCGGCGTCGTAACTACAAGTCTACGAACCACTTGAAATATGTATCTGTAGTGATCAAGAAATATATGATTAATCACTTATACTCCTGATTTTATACTAAAATAATGCACGTATGTATAGTATTTTGCGTGTCAGCTTAAAGCTGATCTTGTCAAAAGACCCTTTACTTTCCTCTGTAATGTAGAATTAGATGGTTAACTTTTACATCAAATCACAGACCTATTCCATTAATCACTTGGGTTGGCTGGAAGAGATCCTGCGGGATAAGTCCGCCCTTTGATTCTCATGAATGAATTGTATCACGGCTGCATTTTTAGTAACAATAAAGCATTATTTATTTATTTACTATTTATTTAATCGCATGAGGTAAAATAGGGGAGGGGGGGTTTAAAAATATATGAAATAAACAATAGAATACTCCGTTTTTTTGACCCCACTTAGGAGCAGAAGGCAATAAAAATTCTGCACCGCGCTTGATCTTGCGCGGCTTCAATAACCTGCTCGCACCCCATGTCCAAATCCTTCAATTATGTTTTGAAGGAACGGAACACAGTGTGAGAGAGTCTTTCTCGTCTTCTAAACCCTGATGAGAGAAAGAACAGCTCTTTAAATAATATAAATAAACACTTTTCTATACAGAGGTGTCAGTATAGCCGGCGGAATTTATTGCCTGAGGAAATTTTTCCAAGGTACCTATGTACCTAGCTTCTTAGCTACCCGAGGTCGGTAGCCTATTGGTAAATATGTGGACTTATATAAATGTACCTACTTGTATAAATTTATTTTTGCGTCCAACCCTCAATCATCAAACAAAAATCCTACTCGTTGGGTCAATTTCTTAGTATATTCATCTTTACCTTCATTATCTAGAATCTTCTAGATCTTTTTTTTTCTTCAAGAAAGCCACTCCTAAGAAGCTAAGGTCGAAGACCATATTAGACATATCGCAGACAACGTGCGGCAAGAACAACAACCTCACTCGCAAGGCTAATACCATCAAGAGTGGGAGGACCAAGTGAGAACAAAACCCTTCGGTCTTATCATCAGTGGCAAATAGTATTATATTATTATATATGCGGCCCCACTATGGTCAATTGGACTGACGCACAAAGAGTACACAAAGATTCTAGAATCTGCACAAAGAAAACTAGCGATAAGAATCTGCAGAGCATACCTTACTATTTCATTCAAAGATAGCATTCTGCTTGCGTGGGTGACTTCGGTGAAATTGCTTGTGGAAGAAAGAATTCAGATGATAGGCAAGAAATTAGAATCGGACGACAACGAAAAAAGTGGCTGAATAAACTGGCCCAAGACCAGACGTGTGATCATGGTTGAAAGTGGAATTCGGAGATACAAGCTACCATTGGCTAAGGTCCAGATGTCCATCTATCTCTTCGATGGTCTTCCGGGTTTTCCTCTAAAATTTTTGCGGATCGAATAACCGGCCATTTGAGAGGAATTTCGATAATTGAAGTGGTACCTACAGTCGCAGTTAAAATATTCTTTTTTCATTAATTTTTTAGCGGATCTGATAGGAAATCGGGGTGTTTATTTCTTTATTTTATTTTTTTATTGAAGTTACAAAAATTACTTATTTTATAACTTAAAAAATAACAATATTATTCCACTTATATTGTACAGATTTAGACTAAAAAAAATCACGAAACTTTTTGATCGCGCTCGGAACAAATACTTTCGAAACATTTTAACGAGATCCAGTTGGAATGTTTTCGCACACGTGTAGCTGTTTCGTGAAATAGGCACGTACGTAGTCATTGTGTACATGAAAGCGCGCACTTATGGTGAAAAACAAATTGCAACAGTCCTCTTTATTGAAAACGCGTGCTATTATTATTATTACTTATTTTATAGCATGTGTAATTATTCAAATAATGTTTTTCTACGTTAGTGAATGGGGATTGGAAGCTAACGAGGTCGGGTACGATTGGATTTAACATTCATTCGGGATTTACTTATAGAAAATGTGAAAATGTAAAATATTTTTTTTTATGTTTGTTTTTGCAGGGTTTGCCAATCCAAATAATCTCTGCTCTTTCTCCTTGACTTGCTCCCAGCCTGTATAAACTGTTCGGACCAGCTCACCTCGTCCTCAAACTATAATTTCTTCACCGCTGCCACTGAGTACAAATTTATAATAAGAGAACTTTTTTGGATGCGCAGAACCGAAAATCGGTTCCTTCATTCAACAGTCACGTGGCTGAAGATAAATTATCAATAATAATCCATTTTACTTTCCTCCACAAGCACTAGACAACACAACAAAACTCATAGGCAAATCCATGAACTAAACTGTATGATTGAAACATAAAATTCCTCTGTATTCATGCTAGAATATTGAAAATAAAAAATCGTATGTCACACACCCCTCCCTACAAATGTCACAATTTGTATGAGTATAACAGCAGTCACGTGGTACATGTTGGGCCCATGCGCAGAAGCACATTATTTCTCTAGTATTATTTCTTCTCAAATACCGTTACCGTCAATATCCGTTACCCCTAGGCTTCATCAATGAGATCACTTCTTGTCTTATCCCTTAAGGACACACCAGGGCAATTTCAGCATACGCATTTCCGCTGTCTCTAGTTGTCGTCAGTTTTGTACGTTGTAGCCTTTGTTATTGGTTTCTGTACTTTGGCATGGCCAAAAGCGCTAAGGCAAAAATTAAAAATCTGGAGTGATAAAGGAATTTCAGTGGCAACAAAGGTCCGTCTTGTAAGGCTCTTGTCTTTCCCGTATGCCTTTATGACACCATGCACTGGGTTATCAACCAAATTAACTCTGTTTCATCTGCCCCCCCCCTCCCCCCTCTCCTTCCCTTTAGAATTTTAAAATTTATTTCCAAAACTACTTAAGTCATTACTGACTTAATACTTACATCCTCAGTTAATCCCAGATCTGATCTGTACCTACATATAGCTGAGTTTTAAATGCACTGTTTTGATGTCGTAAAGGTGGCCACGCCCCTCTCTACTAGAACCTAGCTCTATTAGAGGGGCAATGGTCGGGTTCAGTAAATTAACAGCATTTTTATAATAATTGTATTTTTATTTTGACATGTTGTATTGTTTATATTTTGGATTAAATAAAATTTATTACTATCATTATTTATCTAAAGCAGTGTTTAATCCTGCATATATGCAACTAGTCTCAAAAATATAGTTTTTGTTTTTTTTTTGTTATTTTCAATATTATATATTTTTAGATTTCTATGTAAAATTCTAGTAGGTAATACTCCAGTATTTCTAAAAAAAAAATTTACCTCGGCACAGGCGTCTGCCTAGTGAGATAATAAATCCCAAAATAAATAAAAATATATATATAGATTGTAAGTACTTGTACTTATTATTGTACTTATGTTATTGGTATGGGAAATAAAATAAATAAAAATAAAAATAACGTCCACGTAAAGAACTTTGGCAACCACTGGTTTATTATGTCAGTAAAAAAAGTGTGCAATATTCTTCCAATCACTAAACATACCAGAAATCCACAATAAAATGAATTTGCACTGTGTAAAAATACAAAACAATAATTGATATAATATACGGAGCCGAAATTTTGAGCTTTTTTCCTGTATTAATACTAACGTATACTCTGACAAAAGCATGCAATTATCGAATAAACCTTAGAACCTTCAACCAGAAATTAAGCATCGTTATAACAAAATGAAAACTCGCATCGAGCAACCATTATCTTAAAGGAATTCTGCATTGTGATATAATTAAAGGACGCCTCCTACATCGGAATAATTACGACTGTCATAAACTACTACAGTATGAAACCGCTAATTGAGTTTCGATCTCAAAACGTTGTTCCTTTTTTTTCCTCTTTATTGTGAATACAGCTTTTACAATTATTATTTTTTATTTGATCTACATTGAATTCAAATTTCATAGCGCCAATGACAGTATTCAACATTTTATTATGATGATAATAATTATTTCATTATCAATTACTTGATGATCGAATTAGAAAAAGGGAGGAAGGAAGGGAATATAGGAGAGGGAAAGGAGAGTTTGGGAAGAATAAAGGAAGAAGTGGGAGGAGACATAACTGATAGAAAAGAAAAGAAAATAAAATTGCCAAAACAATTGAACAAACAACTAAACAAGTGCCACCGTTTCCAAGGGTGCCAATTCTCTCAGAGAAGACCTACATTTGCGGGAAGAGGTAGAGAACAAATCAATGTTTGCCTTCATGCAGATTCCATTTTATCCTATGCAAACTCTGTTTATAAAAAAAAATTGTCATAGTTAGTCCTGCTGTGGGGAACGTAAAATAGAGATTTATTTCTGGCAGCTCTAGTTGGACAGTGAAATGGTAATGCCTCCAACAGAACTAACACTACTCTCGACCTCTCCATTTACTATTTTATGGAGATAAGTCATGTCTATAATTAATCGGCGTGTCTCCAGGGATTGTATTTTATGGTGTCTCAGTGCGCTCTCATAATTGTCGAAATGCAGTCTTTTCCGGAAATTCAACTGCTTAATACACTTTTTTGTAATCTTCCTATAGAATCGATGTGTATGATATAATTCGGGTTCCACACGTGGATCCAAACTCCAAGATATTATTATTATTGGTTTGTTGCTTATAACTCAACTACCTATAAGATAGATAGTGGCTTAACCAAAAAGATTGCTAATATTCTGAAAACAACACATTATAGTTCACGTTGGTCGAGTAGTTTAGTCGAGTAATTTAGTAACGAAACGTGTCTAACCCAAAACATTGGTCGATTAGTTTAGCCGGCACTTTAGTAGAGTTAATCCATTTTATACTATCTATTCACACGTCAATGGCCGGTGATGGAAGCGCTGAATGTATGTTTCGACAAAAATCTTAAAATAATTATTCGGTAAAAATTGGTTTTAATGGACTTCTATTCTTTCAACAATATAAAGAATATCGTAACGTGTATCACATGTGAATTACTTCCTACTACACCGCCATCTATTAGATTTTTTTTAAAGTTACGCATCTATATAGGAATTTATTATTTTTATTACTAACTACCAATGAACCGTCGAACTTCATCCCCCATGATTACATACATGATGAAATAAATTATTATCTAAATTTAATTCAGTATTTATGTCATAAACTGAATTTAGGTCATGAAATAAGTCAAAACTATTTTTTTATTCTGGATTAGGTCAATGTTCGACGGGCAGGGCATCTAGTGATGTTTATAAATAAAAATAGAAGCTACTCTGCTCTATACAAAGGTGTTAATGTAAACTATATTTTTGAAAATAAATTTCTTAGACGAATCCTGGGGCTCCTTAGATGGCTCGACTTCATAACAAACGAAACCGTCCGATCACGAACGATGCAACCTCCAGTGACAACGGTTATCCTGAATCGTAGACTGAGCTGGCTTGGCCATATCCTACGTATGTCCCCCCGGCCCGATTCCATAGATTATGGAAGCTTATTCTATACACCGGGTGGTACAAGAAGACGTGGCAGACCAAGACTCACGATCAAGAGACCTTACGATGAAGACCGTCGGGATACCGGCTTAAGTTGGAATGACGCCCTGGATTTGGCTCAGGATAGAGATGCTTGGCGAGGCTTTGTGGCGACCACATGCTCCACCTAGGGAGCGAAAGTGGATTAAGTAAAGTAAATAACTCGCTACTCGAATATTAAAGTGTGAACTAGGCTTATAATACTAGAAACGAATCTATTAGGATTATTCTGTTGTACGACAAAAGCTTAGTCTAATGACTAAAATATCGTTAAATAAAAAATAAAACTAGTCGGTATTTTATTAATCAGTATTAAAAATGGTTTGTAATGGAATTAAATAATTATCTACCTGTTCAAAATATAATTCCGCCCGTGTTGATGTTATTCGGTACACTAACTCACAAAACTCACTAATGATTTATTTAAATAATAAAATTATTATTTTCAAAATAAATAAAAACTGATTTGTATTCAGAAAAGTTAACCAATCATTATAATCTACAAAGTTTTCATTTCCTCACTAATTACTACAAAAACATCACTAATCATTTCATTTAAATTCACTTTATTAAAACTAAACACATCAATATTTTATTATTAATTATTATAACGTATTAATTAATTATTTAAACAGCATTTAATAGTTTATAAATGACATTTATTTCACAACATAACAATAACTGAAATGACAGTTTGTGGATATCAAAAAAAAACCATAATGTTGTCACCTTTTAAAAATATACTGCTAATATTTTTTTTAAATAAAATTTGTAAGCTGCTACCATTGTTTACATAACTAGCATCAAAATATTTCGTACGACAGGCGTATACCTAATATAATAATTTATTATCATTATTTACCACGTTGGTAACTGCGGTAAATTTGACATTTCATCCCACGGCAAGAGTTGTATGAAGGATCTTTAGATCAAGTAGGTATCACATATTATTTTGTCGATACAATTTTAATTTCTATTTTTTTTTAACGATATACCCAATTATGAGAAATGTTTCCCTCCGTTCCCAAAATTTAGAGCGTTTTAATGTTAATACCGAGTTACACAACTGAAAATAAAACTTTGTTATAACGATTTTAAATCATATAGATTCGCCAAAAATAAACAAAATGGATTAAGCTTTGACAATTAATTGCACGAGCGTCATACTGCCCAATGTCATCATTGTACAATATTATGTCATTATTACCGATGTTACTTTTGCATTGTATACTATTATGTCATTTTACCTGATGTTACGTAAGTATGGTGTAATATTATGTCAGTATTATCTGGTCTTACGTTTGCATTTTATAAAATTAGGTCGTTATTACCTGATGGTACGTATTAATTGTATAATATTACGTTGTTATTACATAACTGATGTTGCGTATTGATTGTATAGTATTATGTCATTATTACCGATGTAACGTTTGCATTGTATAATATGATATCATTATTACCTGATGCTAGGTAAGTATTGTGTAATATTATGTCATTATTACCTAATTTTACGTAAGTATTGTGTAATATTATGTCATTATTACCTGGTCTTACGTTTGCGTTTTATAAAATTAGGTCGTTATTACCTGATATTACGTATTAATTATATAATATTACGTTGTTATTACATAACTGATGTTACGTATTGATTGTATAGTATTATGTCATTATTACCGATGTTACGTTTGCATTGTATAATATGATGTCATTATTACCTGATTTTACGTAAGTATTATGTAATATTATGTCATTATCATCTGATGTTACGTAAGTATTGTGTAATATTATGTCATTATTACCTGGTCTTACGTTTGCATTTTATAAAATTATGTCATTATTATCGATGTTATGTTTGCATTGTATAATATAACTTCATTATTACCGGACATTACGTTAGTATTATGTCAAAATTACGCGATATTACGTTAGTATTGTGTAATAATATTTCATTATTACCTGATGTTGTGTTTACATTGCATACTATTATGTCATTATTACCTGATATTACGTTAGTATTATGTAATAGTATATCATAATTACGTGATGTTACGTTTGCATTATATAATATTAAGCCTTTATTACTTGATGTTACGTTTTCATTGTATAATATTGTCATATGTAGATGTAGGTGCATCAAAGGGTTTCGCAATGTTATAATCAAATACTGCAGTATGTCAATAATAATTATTGAGTGAGGAATTTCGTCAATTAATTATTGTCAAAGACGTGATTCATGCGAAATTCCCATATGATAATATTATTATGTCATTGTAACAAGTGGACAGCTGATGCAAATGATTTTTGTCTTGTCTTTAAACACGCAATACTTGAACACAATCATCAATTTTGGACTTCTTTACACACACACAATTCGCCATGTACCTATGGAATTATCACGTGAGGGCTGCGGAAAAATTGACATTCCTTCCAGTTGCAACAGCTGTATGTAGGAATAAGTAACAAGTCTAAAAAAAACTAAAAATAACATAGGGTTAAAAAAATAGCTTGATATGTGTCATCGCCTACAAATTAATATGACTCATTTTAAAATTGAAATGCACGCTACATGAGGACTTATGTGCAACATTGAACATATGTAAGAAGTAGGTATAATAATATACAGTCTATTTTGTAGAAAAAAAATACACCTTAGACTAATTTTGAATGCACTCAAATTTAATTAATTCATAAGCCATATTATATCGTAAAATTTTAATAATTTAAATTGAAATCTGACTTTATCACTGTCAAAGCTTTGCAACATTCCGAACATCGCGTAAGTAAACTTGATTGTACCAAAATTACATTTTTTTAAAGGAGTTGTTTTGTATTGCGCTCTCACTAATTATATATTCACATCACCTTTCTTTGTCACACCAATGACTCTTACCAGACCTGATGCCGATACACCAATGTCTTGTAAATAATACCTACCGTGCTATCACCAAACAGGGTTGACACAAATAGATATAATTTTGTTTTTATTTTTTTATTAAAAAATTTGAATCCGGGTAGTTCGATACTTCATTTTCAAGCCCTTTCTAATTTGTGTTTCCAAATTAGCTTCTCTTGTGAAATAGACCCTCAGCAGTTTGTCAGCTTTAACTATGTTTTCTCATAGGACGTGTTTGTTCTATTTAAGAAGAAACCAAACTTAAGGTTTAAAAATATCCTATTCAGAATATTAATATAATTTGCAACAAACGGCAATTCCGCCAAGACTCTCTATCAAGCGCCAGCTCTGCTTCCACTTCGCATTTCTTGATGCTCGACAACCATGTGGCGGATGTTCTGCCTAGTCTCCTTGCTGGAGTTTCAAGGTCCGTGGCTCTCTGGATCATGTTGTCCTGTGGTCGCCTCATAACATGCCCGTACCATCTTAGCCTGTTTTCTGTTATCTTTTCAATTTTAGTATGCAATAAAAATTACAAAGAGAGCAATAAAAACACAAAAAAAATACAATACACACAATTTCTTTCCATAAGCACTACAATACATTTAAAAGGTAATGCTAAAGAAGCAAAGCTAAGAACAGAAGATTTGGAGCACATATTATGAATTCGAGAAAGAGTAGTGTGAGATCCTATATAACAAAAGAATTTCATTTCTATATTTTCCTTCAGTCAGCAACGAGGTCGCTGGTATTAGGCATACAATTACAATATCAGATTATTATCAAAACTCATTGGCTAGTTATATCCTCTTCATCTACTTTCCGAAGCACTTCCCATTATTTGTCAGCCTCTTGATGTCATCGGGAACTCAATCATATCAATCGCCGAGTACAAAAATCCATCTCTATTTCTATTGGTTCTTGGATTGGCATTTTTCAGTTGAGAAGCGGCTTTCGTACCATGACTGTGGATATCTTTATTCAATTGGAGTTTTATATTTGTTTTGGTTTCCCCATTTACAATCTTATGAGTGTACTTCGCTTTTTCTAGTATTATCTTTTGTTCCAGGTTTAGTTCGTTAGTCATCTGATATAATTATATTGTACTAGTGATTCTTTTTAAGCCATGGATATGCTTTAAGGCTTTGTTCATGACTCTTTGCTTTGCAATTCTTACTTGCGCACCACATTGCGACCAGACCAGGAAAGCCTTTCGTCAATTACTAATCCTAAATATTTAATCTTGTCAGTTCTATCAATTGCCGTTGAGTTGACATACAAGTCCAGTTGAACATTCATCTTATTTTTCTGCTTGAATACAATGTAGTTAGTTTTATTTTCGTTTATTGTAAGGAATTTCTTCTTCAACCATGTTACATATATTTTGAGATCGTTATAAATTTCAGTTTCGAGTTCCTCTATATTGCTTCCGCTATACAGAAGAAGGGTGTCGTCTGCATAGATGAAGTATTTCCCTTTTTTTTTTTTTTTTTTTTTTTTTTTTTTTTTTTTTTTTCAATAATAAAAGTTTTTTATTTTTTTTTTTAATAATAATAATAATAATAACTTTATTCAATAAAAACAACACAATAATTAAAAAATACAACTTGGTGACTCCCTCCACTAGGCAATGCCTGTCTTGGAGAGGAGGTTGAAGAGCAATAAAATTAATATCTACATTTAACACAATAATAAAAATTATAGTCAATCAATGGAGCCCAAAAAACAATGACATCAATGTTGATCATAAAAATGTAAAAATATCAGCTTAAAAAAAATATATCAAAAAGGTAAAAAGTGGTTTTAATAAAACTACTGTATCCTAATGAATTAGTAATAAAATTTTTAAAATTAAATAATAAAGATAAAATTAAATCATAGTCATAAAGTAAACATGTATATAAGTACTTAAAAATGCAATGCAATAACAATAAAAAATACCTACCATAAAATAGTCATTAATAAATATATAATAACATACAACAACAATAAGAATTACAAAAAAATAAAAATAAAAAAAAAAATAATAAAATATTAAAATAATAAAAAATAAAAATACCATAATAAAATAATAAAAAATATATACAAATACAATACAATACACACACACACCCTCACACATACACACACACAACATATGATCAGCAATCAATATAAAAGCATCGGAATAAATAACACAATATACACCTAGTACTCAAAACATGCAAAATGAACAACCCAGTGGAAAACCATGAATAAACATCAAGACGATGAAAAAGGCCTTAAACAACGGTCTCAAGCAAAGATCCGATCCAATGCATGTGGCCGACGAACATAGTCTTTAGCAGCACATTTGAATCCAACTTTATGCTTTATAGACTTCAATTCTGGTGGTAAAGAGTTGTATAGTTTTGGCGCAATAAAATAATACTGCCTCTGTCCACACGTTGTTCGGCAAAATGGAACCACAAAATTAACATTCGTCGATCCCCTGGTTACCCGTTCCTGTTGCGTTCTAACGTGTACAGCCATGTGTCTCTGGAATCTACATAATACATTTCTCGCAAACAACTGTCTGATGTTAAAGACAGGAAAAGCTTCAAACAAGTCCACAGTCGGGTATCGGATGGGTTTACGAAGAATAACCTTTAAAATAGCTTTCTGTGTTTTAGCCACCCTATTGATCAGATAATTTGGGCAACCTCCCCAAGCCTCTATAGAATAAGCCAACAACGACTGCGTCAATGCGTAATAAACCTGCAGCATAGTCTCTTTATTTAGTATATTTCTTAGATTTCTGTAAATATATATGCCAGTTCTAAGTTTTTTTACCAACTTATCTATATGATCCTCCCACGCAAGTCTTGAGTCTATTAGTGTTCCCAAGTATTTCACAACACGTTTTTTTTCGATTCTAGGACAATCACAGTCGCAGGACATACATTCCTGAGAGTGGATTTGGATTGCATCAAGCCATTCCGGCCTGTTGATCTTGTTAAGACTATAGAGCATGAAATTGGTTTTATTTGTATTTAAACTCAATAAGTTATTGTTGAGCCAATCCTTTACTTTCTGCATTCCTTCTTCCCCCAGTCTTCTTACTTCAGTCCAAGAATTTCCCGTGAAAAGAATGGTTGTATCATCGGCAAACGTTATTATTCTTCCGTTCACGTTTAAGTTACACAAATCATTGATAAAAACAAGAAACAACACCGGTCCCAGTACACTACCCTGCGGCACACCGCAACGCACATACTCAGAATCACTATATCTATCACCCAATCTAACCTTTTGACTCCTATCGGCCAGATAACTTTTAAACCAATCAAGTGGTTGCCCCAATATTCCGATCTCCATGAGTTTTTTTAATAGCAAGGCATGGGACACCGTATCGAACGCCTTTGCTAGATCCAAAAACACCGCCATCGTTCGCAAGCCCACATCCATATTGCTTGCTACCGTCTGGGTCAATGTCAATATGGCATCGCAAGTACCCATCCCCTCTCTAAAACCGTACTGGTTAGGCGAAATTAGGTTGTTAGTACTTAAGTAGTCCATGAGTCTCTTTTTAACTGCGGTTTCAATTATTTTTGATAAGATATTTAAGAGGGAAATAGGTCGATAGTTGGAGATCACTCTTTCATCTCCATCCTTGTGGATAGGGATTACTATAGCCTCCTTGCAATGGGTCGGGAATACACCATCTCTTATACTTATGTTAACAATGTGAGTCAAGGGAGTCACCAGCTCGAGAGCCATTCTTTTGTACACATCCGACCCCAACTGATCAACACCCCCTCCACAGCCAGCCCTAAGTCCGGATACTATAGTAGTGATTTCAGACTCAGTCACGGGAACCATAGAAAATAAAGAATCACAGGGTTCACTAATTCGTTGGCCACACAGTACCTCTTCATTCCTTCCAATTTTGACCCTAAGCTCCTCCGCCAGCCTCGTACCAATTGTTGCAAAGAAATGGTTTGCGTGATTAGCGATTATCTCAGGATCAGTTTCCAGCCCAGCATCATTATCATCTACAATCAATGTCTCCAAATTAACCGTTCTTGTACCAATATTTGCCGCTTCCTTGACAGTCTTCCAAGTAGCCTTGATATCTCCTCCATGTCTCTCTATTATGTTTTTGTAGTGCAATTCTCTAGCGGATCTGATCATCTGACTACAAACATTTCTATACTTTTTATAGGATTGGGAGAGAACCGAATTATATGGGTCTCTTCTACATAAAGCGTGCAGTCTATCTCTTTTGTTCAAGCATTTAACGATACCAGCCGTTATCCATGATTTCTTCTTTTTTTTATTCGGTCTCATCACGATAGTACACTTATGTACGTTTTCTCTGAGAATAGATATAAAATTATCAGCAGCATTATTTACATCCTGTGAATTAAGTATTTCTTGCCAATTCTCCTGGTTTAATCTACTTTTAAGCATATCAAAATCGATTCTCTTTCTCACATGCTGCTCAGCCCGTCCCCTCATCAATCCGCACCCAAAATCTCTCTGAATCCTGAAGAACACTGAAAAATGGTCTGTAATAGTATTTTGGAATACCAGTGCCGCAGCCCTACCATCCGAGCGCACCATGCAATGGTCCAGACACGAGCTTGAAGCACCTGCAACCCTGGTCGGCGCATTAACCATAACCTTCATACCATACATTGCAATGGTGTTTAAGTAATCTTGAGAATTATTATTCTCCAATATATTTATGTTTAAGTCACCAGTCAAAATAAGGTGCCTCTTGTTATTATTCACATTCAAGACATTACTGAGTCCGTCAAGAAAATCATGCTGGTCTCGACTAGAAGGCGATCGGTAAACAGCTATAATAGCAAGAGAATTTTCAATGTTCATCTGCAGACAATTTGCTCCTGATATTACGTGCTCTTGTACATCACACGAAATGCAACTCCTCAAGTAAATAACCACCCCATCGTTTTGTAATCGATTATTTGATGTCGAGAAGCTTTTAAATCCGTCCACACACTGCACATTCTCACAGTCCATCAGTCGACACTCCGTCAGAACCATCACATCAACACTGTCATTCAGGGAGTTGAGCAACACCATCAACTCGTTTAAGTTTTTATTCAGACTGCGAATATTCAATGTCAACATACGGAGGTACTTTGAATCTCTTACGAACTCTTTACATACATCCAGATCATGCGTTTCAATCATATTCATGGTGGAAACTTCGCTCAAAAAGCTATCATTCGATAAGTCGTTTATCATTTTGCACTAGTAATATAGTGGCAAAATATATCCCACAACGAGCAGCTTCCACCTGTAGTATCATTTTAACATTAAACATTGAAACGCTAAGACATACGATGTTTGTCCTCTTCTTAAACGCCCTAAAATTTAGTTCTGTCTCGACGCAAAAATCCGACTCCGATAAATATCCGGCACCCAAAATATATCCAATCTCATCAACAGTACGCAGCAAACATCTCATGCCCACATTCAAAAACACAATTAAAGCAAAAAACAAAATCAGAAAACCATCCAAGTCAATTCTCAACACAAATACAGAATACAGACCAAAAAGACCAACTCCACCACACCCCAATAAGAACACTGTCCAACACACACAGTGGCCGCAATCTCCACAGTGCAATACCATTCTCCAAATCATAAAACAACATTGAAAACTAAAAAACAAATGATGTTCGCTGGACTCCATGCAAATGAATGAATCAAATTCAATACCCAAATAGATCCAGCGTGAAAACACAAAAATTAACACCATTATACATTCCATAGATGAATATAAATCAGTGAACAGACATTCGAATAAAAAATCATATACAAATGAAATAAACAAACAAATGAACAATATATCAATAAGATAACGATATGATTTGAGATAAAATTTATAAAGACCAAAAATGAAAAAAGCATCATCTATCCAGTATAAAATAGTACCATCAAAACAGAAATAAAAATAATAAATAATAAGTATAGATATATAAAAATAAATAAAACTCAACAATAAAAATACAAAATAGTAAAAACATAAAAATATAAAATAGTAAAAACAAAAAACACCATTATTATAGGGAGATAAGAGGTATAAATCGAAAATCAGATCAGTAATAAAATCGGGCCAGAGACCAAGTACAAATACACAGCAATATAATATAATAAAAAGGCATCTGAGGTGTTTGAAGAAAACCAGTCAGGAAGAATCGAGACCAGTATTATTTCTCCCAATTCTGCTCTGGCCTCTTGTCGTAGTGTCTCCACCAGAATACTGTCCAGTTGAACCTTCTTGTGCTCTCCCAGGATCCTTGGAAATATCAGACTGTGGCACAATATTCTCCAAGTCGGATATGTTATAGACGGCAGTAGGCTTATCATTAATATTTTTTTTTATATATATTTTTGAGGAATAAACCCAAATGCTGTTAATCTTACCATCTCTCTTCATATTTTTTCCTTTTAGAAAAAGCTGTCTTTTGGATTGTGTCATTCTGGGATTTACATATATAGGAGTACAGGGCCCCTCAGACCCATCCAAATGTGAAATATTCAACTTTTCCTCAACATTTTTCTTCTTGTTAAACAGCCTGATACCATTCAATACTCTGTTCTTCTTCAGTACGTCATCAAATTTCACGATTGTCAACGAGGTTTTGATATTTCATATCATCATGTACAAAAGATATAATAAGAATATAGGTAAAAAAAAATAATGTGAAAGCCATTAGAGTTAAATTACCTATCTGGTAACCTTTTTGTAATTTTACTTTGGCAATAAAGTTTTATTTTTTATTTAAAAGCTTACACATACACTACGATAGATCTTACATAAAATATTTATATTCCAACAATAAGACATTTTTATAAAGCTTAAAAGTATTGGTCGATACAATGTTTAATAATTATTGGTTAATAATTAACGTTCATTTGAAGTGGGGTCAAATTTTGCTAATGGATCCACTTTATGCACGATAAAAATATTTGATAATGATTTCACCCAATCTGAATTAAATAATAAGATAATAAACCTTGAAAAGGGCTTTATAGCTAATCCCTTGTATTTTGGTTAGATCTTCTAAGTATCCTCACAAAGAATTTTTTTTCCGTAAAGGAAATGGTTATTTCGCTGTGAAAGCGATACTTCTTTAAAATGCTAATTTCAAATTGAAGTGTTTGATTGTACTGTAATTTTTCTTTTAGTGTTTGCTGCTGTAGAAAATTCTTTGATAAAAGCATTGAGATATTTGAAGGTTTTTTTTCAAATTTATTTCATATTTCATCAATCAATTATACATTTATAAACCTATTTAGGGGAATAAAGAGACAAAAGCCTTTTATCTCTCAGAGTTTGGATGAATTTATTTCAAAATAATCATTCATGAAGACAACATATGGTCAAATGTTACGTGTGTTCAGTCTTACTGTATGGTGTAGAGGCATGGACCCTCAAAGTCAATATCATTAATTGGCTGGAAGAATTTGAATCCATCCAGCTGTGCGGATCCATCGCAAAACGTTTCCAATATCCTAAACTGACATGCACTAATACAGAAGTCACAGAGCACATACCTCAATTAAGATTCGTTAGTAGACCAGATTGGAAGATGTGGGAGATTTATTTAGGGCAGCTGAAGACAGGGAGGCTTTCTCTCAAGTGGTTGTCGACGGGGACGGGGATGAGGTACCAGAAGAAGAGGAATTTCTAATTCAAATGGTGTTAATAAACAATTAATTATCCAAGTGTTTCCGTTGTCAACTTATGGGATTCAAAACCCAATACATTTATGTTGAGAAATTTTTTGTTCCAAAATTATTATAAATGGAAAATAAAATAAATCTAAAGAAATAAAAGAAAGTCAGGTTTATGCGAACACTTATAACTAGAGATCGACTGAACAGATTTTAATGATGCTTGGTTTATTGGATTCATCTCCTCTACGGATAACAGTTTTTTTTTTATTTATTTTTTTTTTTTTTCAGCCCTCTCTGGTCCACTGCTGGACATAGGCCTCTTCGATTTTCTTCCACTCTTCCCTGTCATTTGCCACGGATAACAGAATAACTAATAAAAAACCGAAAAATGGATGAAAAAGACTATAAAATATAGGATAGAACTTAGTGTGGAACGAATTTCCTTACAACAACACTATAATATGTGAAAAATTCTCTAGCAACACACTTTTTATTTACCTGACAACCATTAAGAAAAGTTGAAAAAAGTTCTATCAATATTCTGCTTACCAACATTTATACGTAGAGGTGAGTTAAGTTTGATTTGTTTTGTGAGGGTATGCTATTTGTCATCGATACTTTTATTGTTTTTGTTTGTTTGATTCAATCAATCAATCAATACTCCCTTTTACAGTTTACACCCTACTCAGGAGCGTAGAGATCTCTCCATTACGCTCCATCTTTCGCAATGTTTATGACCACACCATATTATCCAAATCCCTCATTGTTTGATTAGCGAACTTTTATTTACCATGTTTTAGAAAGAAAGCAATATTTTATTGACTTTAAGGTGGAACGAAATACGATGGGTCAACTAGTCAATAAAAATAATATATTGTATGAAACTCAGGAACGAATACTATACAACAGTCAAATGAGAGGTTGTCAAAAATAAGAACAAGTTAGAATTTAAAAAAATGATCAAGCATTACACCAACAACATAAATCTTATTCCTACATTATTGAAGCATATAAACTCCTCGTGTACAAAAACGGAAGAGAGTTATGGTAATTAATCAAAGAACAAAAGATCTAATTAAAATTCAATACTAAATTTAAAAACATTGTCACGTAGATAGACAACCATTACTCAAAAGGACAAGGCGAATATACAATATAAAATATTGACGTCATTTGCACAGCCCTGCGTCGTCCGATAAAAACCATAGATACATACTTAATAATATATTGTTATTGTTTATAAAAAAAGGACGCACGTTTGTTTTTCGGTTGTTACTCTTGTACAGTGGTTGGACGAGATTCGCCGTCAGACAATAAGCGGTGAGTGCCCTCGTAATTTTTTTATTATATTTTATTTTCATCGTAATAATTTTCATTTGTGGCAACATTGTAGGACTCTCCACTAAACGTCAAGCAGAGCATTGTTGTTCTTTATTCAAATATTTTTTTTATATTATTATCATCTATGGTTTATTGATAGCATGTACCTATTTGAATATTTGGAATTATGTTCGTTTATTTCAATGCATTGTTTGACATTTTATGTTCGATTGTTTATTTTTTTTTTAATTATCTGTCTAATTTTTGCTGCATTTTATATTACGTCTCATGTGTTTTTTTTTTTTTTCAATTATTTAAAAGCAACGATTGGAGATCCTATTACATTATATTTAATGCGTAAACAACACTTTTTGTCATTTGAAATGAAAAATCTATTGACATTAGTGCAATGCAATGGGTGAGAGAGTTTGGATGATGAATTTCAATTAAAAATTTAAGAAATGAGTGTCTTATGATAAATCGTAAACATTCGTAACCCTCAATTCAATACAATATAGTGCTTTTATTGTCCTCGTTTGTTCATGAAGACAGTTTTAAGAAAAAAATGGTTTTGAATGTTGTGTTTCACTTGTTTAAAAAAAAAAGTAGGTACATTTTATGAAAACTGTAGTTGTAATATTGTTATTTTTTAAAAGCGGTAATGAGTTTTTTATAATTTGTATGTTTGTTCGTGTATTTTCTTTGAAACATTATTCGTCTGTAAGTATGAAAATCATATAGGTGTACGCGGCAAATAATATATCGACGGACTAAGAGATACATGACCAGCGGTTCCTACATACAACTTTTGCTACGGGAAGAAAATAAATTTCGAATCGTCCGCAGTCCCCAACGTGCAAAAGAAAAATTGAGACCGTTTAAAGGACGAAAGTTAAAAGTTAAAGTTTGTGAAATGTGCTGAAAAGACTTTATGAATGTATGTGTGTTCTATTTTGTGTGCGTGCTTATTCTGTATTTGCGATTTTCTAATGCAAGTTGAAAACCTCACATAATATGGTTGATGGGTGCATGGTTTCTTTTTCTTTTTACATTAAGTAGTATTGCCTCAGCACAGACTCTCGTCTAGTGAGGTAATATACCCTTTATACAAATTATATATATATATATATATATATATATATATATATATATATATATATATATATATATTTTTTTTTTTTTCTGTGAAGATGTGATCACGGAGAGAAATATATGAAGCGTACGCGAAACGTTTTGGGTACTCCGTGTACTCAGGTTGGCTCTGAAAAGAGCCGTTGGTCGCCCGACGTTTCGATTGGATTCCACCAATCATCATCTGGGGCAGATGGGAAGCCGCTGGGAAGTCATGTTTTTAGGTTTATAACATTTATAATGTATTTTCACATTTTCGTTAAATGGACTGAAATATAAGCACAATTTATTTAATCTCTGGGTTATTATTTTATATACTAGCTTTCCCGACAGACGTTTTCCTGTGTTCCTAAATATGAATATTGAATTCGAATTTGTATAGTGATGAATTGATTATCATTTGACCAATGTGATTCCGACTGATGCCTCTGTTTTAAACAATGTATATTCCATCCGCATTCTGTCAATCGCACCAATTGACAATTTCTGTCAAAATTTCAAAATTGGAATAAAAATTATAAGCTAAAAAGTACTAATAAGATTGTCTACGTAGAGTATTCTTTAATTTTCTAATTTTCCATGCATTTTTCTTAATTTTTTTCTTCAAAAAGGAAATTCTCCTGATAAAAACCTACACGACAAAAAAAGAATTATCGAAATCGGTCCAGCTGCTTAGGCGTGATGCGATGACATCGGGAAATAGCTCTCCATTTTTGTAACCTTTTAAAGACGTTTTAGTGAGTTTTGATGATTTCTATTTCTGTGATTTAAACAAAAATGGCTTTAAAATTAACATAACATTTAATTATTTGAACCCTTTTTTAGATTTCTTATGCTATTTTTATATTTTTTTGCCACTTTCTGAAACAGCCATTCTTTTTTATATTATGTAGGTTTATATTTGAAATATATTAAAATATATTTGAATCTGATTAAATTTTAAATATATTTATCGTGTCGAAACCCACAAAACTACCTAATTAAACTGATCTCCAGTACCGTGCATAATATACAGCACGTGCAGATGCGTTAAATATATCCCCCATGGCATAAATTATTGTTAAATAAAAAAGTTATACAGACTAACCCTTTGATAAGAAATAATACTAGAGAGTTATGTGCTTCTGCGCATGGTCCCAACATGCACCACGTGACTGTCGTTTGACGACCTGATAAAAACTGTACTTTTGTCGGGGGTTCGGTTTTTTTTTAATAATGTAGCGTTACATAATACAGAGATATTTTATTTTTTAATTTGTTTAATTAGTCAGAGTAAATATGCTTTTAATTGTTGTTCTTTCAATAATTTATCTTCAGTCACATGACTATTCGATAAGGGGACCAATTTTCGGTCCTGCGTGTCCACAAAAACTCTCTTTTGTACTCAATGTTTAAGCCCCGTGCACTTAGAAAAACTAGGGCACCATCCTCAATTGCGCTCGATCGTGCTCCATCACAGGGGGGACACCAGCCTGACCTTCCCCCCTGATGGAGTCTAGGGGTCTGATGCTTCTTTTTTTACCTTTTGGAGTTTAAGGACGTGAGGTGGTCAATTTCACGGTCTCGATCTGATTTTTCGATATACTTTCTCTTACATGTTGATCGAAAACCGTATATTATAAATACGGAATAGTTACAATATGTTTCAAATAGTGTCCTCTGTGTACCACATCAAATTGTTTAAAGTTCTACGGATCACCCTCTGGACATTATTTCAAAAAAAATCACACATTTCTTTCTTACTTACTAAGGTTTTCATTGAATACTGATATTTTTGATCTTCACTATTCTCTAGACATTCTTTCACTCAAAAAATGTTGATTGATCAAACACTTAACTTTTATATAGTAAGATTATATTCCAGTTCTATGGAATAGTTTGGGCCATTTTATTGAATTCTTCTCTCCCTCTCTTACTTCGCGTTCAATTAAAATGTCCTCACACAACCGTTCATTGTGTTCGTGAAACATGGGGTCAGAGTTTCAGTTCAATTTTTAAACCTCCGATCCCCTATTCTGAACGTGGTAAATACAGATACAGGACATTAATTCTTTATATTTCTCCGAATCGATAAGATGGTATAAAAATCCATTATTATTATGAGTTTTTTTTAACCATCACGCGTGTCCCGTAAGGGGTAGGCAGAGAGAACGTACCTCCACTCTTTTCTATCCAAGCATACTTCTTTCGCTTCTTCTACCGACATTCCTTCCTAATATTCTCATTGCTTTCCAAATCCCACAGAGTTTTTCCACATATTCTTCGTAGAGCTCTCATCTCTACCGCATTTCTTCTTGTTTTTCGTCCATGTCCACGAATCGGATATCATTTTTGGATAACTCAAATTTGCCTTTTCCATAAATCAGTAATTTTATTTCTTTTTTCACTATCTTTTGTATTTTTGGAGTTCATCATTTCTTTTCAATTTCTTTATAGGTATCTTTATATAAAAATTAAGTCCTTTTTCTCATGTTCATCGCATCACGACCAATGTCGCTTCTTCTTTTTTTCGTTGTGTTTTCTATTGTCAGGAGAGAGTTCTTTATAAAGATAAAATTAATAGATTTTCGCGCAGCATTAGACAATTTAATTAACTTAATGCAGGTAACCTTCTTGGTACTATGAACAATAGCAACTTTTGTTTATTTTTAATGTTTATTTGCGTTTGATATTTGTCAGTTGTTTGATAGAACAACAGAGTTTGACCATCGTTTCAAACAGATGCATCGGTCGGAATTAAAATATTAAATGGGTAATTAATTATCAATATATACAAATTCGAATTCAAAAGACTTAATATAGAAAAGACAACCTCTCTGGGGATAGCTAGTTCATTATACATAAGTAGCCCTTGTTCGTCCGCTGCAGGTCATAGGCCTCTTCACGTTCACGCCACTCCTCCCTGTCTCTGATCATCCCCATTCACTCTGCCCGAAAGACCCCTACGATGTCGTCACACCACCTCATCGTCTGTCTTCCTACACTTCTTCGACCAGTCTCCAGTCCGTCGTCCCTACGGAATAAATGACCACTTCCATTTTGAATATAGCAATTTAATCACTCACACAGGCCAACACGCTGTTTTTCCTCCCATCAGGGTCTCGAAGACGTGGAAAACCCTCTCATACCGTGTTCCGTTCATTCGAGGCAGAGCTGAGGGAAATGGACTTGGTGTGGGAGGAGGTCATAAGCATTGCGCAAGATCGAGCGCAATGGAGAGCTCTTGTTGCCTCCCTATGCTCCTAAGTGGAGTTCAAAGGGAGTTTTGACTTGATTTGATTGAAATAACTCTGCTGGCCAAACAGTTACCGCCCCATATCCCTTTTAGCGTTTGCTACAAGTTGCTTGAACATCTCAATCTCAACGTCTTCTTTTTGTTGTGTCTAAATCATACAAATTTTTGCTATTTTTATATCACTTATGGGATATTCAGTATCTATGTCGTGAATTTTTGTTTTATTTTTATAGTATATATTTTTATTATTCTATTCTTTTCAACAGATTAGAGCCCATCATAGATCACAATTTTTTCATGTAAATAATATATCTACTTCAGTTTTTACGTGAAGGAGCAATGGCAGAGTAGGATTTCCGACTATACTCCATAAAGTGACGAATCCTCAATAACATCTTTTTTAAAAAGTAAATACTTATTAAGTTATTTGAAATAACCAATTCAATCATAATACACGGGTTTTAAAAACAACAATTTCGTCACTCTCGAATTAAAAACAAGAACCGTACATCCACACTTTACTACTACCAATTACCACGACACCTAACAAGTCTCAACTTGCAAAATGAAATACAAATTTCGCATCATAGTAGGTTTAACGTATTCCAATAAATCCAAAGATGTACTCGAGAACTTAAAATGTAGGTAATGTCCAGGTAAGAAGTACGAGAAATAGTAGATGGTTGTATGAGAAATGGTATGTCGTAGAAAGAAGTATAGATGGATAGAAAAGAGTGGAGGTCCGTTCTCTCTGCCTACCCTTACGGGACACGGCGTGACGGGTAAGAAAAAAATGTTCTTATATTTAGTATCCTACAAGATGTTCCTATTTGCGGTAGGAAGAGAAGATAATATAACGCCAAGCAAGCCGACTTTGACACACTTTTCTCGCTTCAATCATATTCATACAATCAGGGTAATGGCTAACCATTACCCTCTATTTCTCCATACTCTAGGATCTGCTTTATGTGATCTCTAACTGGGTTGCTTTAGGGTGGTTACATTTCCTATCATCCAATTTTTCAGCCGTCTCTTCCTACTCCTTCCTCAAATAATGCATTTCATCTATATTGGCCAAGTTAGCATTGAAAGAATTGATAAGGAACAAATGATGAGAAACCTACATGGCTACAAAAGATGCCAGGAAGCCTGAAAAACAATACAGCTTAATTCATTCACATATTGGTATATATTATTATTTTTTGCTTCACCTGCAGTACTGAATATGTTGATATATCTATTTAGATTAAATTCATATGTTAAAAAATAAGCTTTCAAAATATGATGCTTTCATAAAAATTTGCCTAGAGATGAACATTAACAAAACCAAAAAGCAATGGCTCAAAGAAAAAGGGCAAGAAGGCTCAAATGATTTGCTCTTTAATTTCCACTCGGGGGATGTGGTGCGTCTTTCGTCGCCTGACGGACCTTTCATCCATTGGATTGCAAATATCTTATATAGTAAAATGTTTATTTTATGCTTGTCTTATGCTCTCTTGTGGACGCCCGGAGAGTGTAGTTGTGTCTGGAGCAACGCTCTGTCGATAAGTCTATCAAAACCATTTTTATTAGTTGTTTAGTAGCATTATTTGTTTATACATTATTTGATTTATATTTACTTTAGTTTTTGAGTCACTTCCCCTTAGGGGATGTGATCGTAGTTAGTTTTTAGGTTTAATTTTCGTAATAGTATTTCGTATTGTTTTATTATTGTTACAAATAAAAGGCTGCCGGGGCCGCTGTGTCATAACATTTCTTCTACAGGGTGCGAGCTGAAGATTTTCCCACTGTATATTTTTTTTTCTTCTTTCTTTTTATTTACTAATCCTTTTTTCTTCTTATTTAGCTTATACTGCATTTTCAATATTTTGTTTTAAACAGTAACCTTACGTTTTATCATGGAACCTCCCGATCCCGGGCTCGTGCCCGGGGATCGGAATAGATCAGTTAGCGTGGACTTTCCACCGTTACCTCCTTCCAAAATAACACTCCAACCACATCCATCTTTCCTCCCTTGAAACCTTTCCTCTCTTTCTCCTCAACCATCGACCCATTCTCAACCACCTTCCCAACTTCTACAATCCCAACCGTTATCTCCTATCCTATCTGATTCTTGTCAACCTGTCACTCCTCTGCCAATTATTCCTGAAAACCAACCTTCTCAAGTACTTACAAGCATAGCACCTTCTCTTTTTTATAAAGAGACTTCCCCTGGGCCTTTCGTTGTTTTCGTTACCGGGAAAAACGATTCCCCTATTCGCCCCATGGCTTTCGGTACTCTTGTTTTTAAAAGCAGGATTCCCAACGTCGTGTCGGGCAGTATTAAATCTGAAGGTAGATTCAAAGTGTTAATTTCTTTCCACTCAGCTTCTTCGGCTAACGATTTCATCTCCTCTGATTTTATAAAAAACAATGACCTTAAAGCTTTTATTCCCAGTTTCAAACTGTCTAAGATTGTAATAGTGAGAGGTATTGACGTAGACATCCCAATCACTGAAATCATGGAGTACGTACAGGTTCCGATGAACATGTGCAAGGTAATTGGAGCGAAACGTCTCAGTTACAAAGACACCACCAATGGCGATATCGTATGGAAGCCTAGTCGATCAGTCCTCTTAACATTTGAAGGCCAAATTCTGCCGCAGAAAATCAACCTGTTCCATATTTCTATTCCCGTGGAACAATTTATCTCTTCAACAATCCTTTGTTTCAATTGCTCACGTTTTGGGCACTCAAAGAAACAGTGTCGGTCTTCACCGCGCTGTTACCGCTGTTCCGACAACCATCCAGGAGCAGAGTGCACTTTAACGGAATATAAATGCGTTAATTGTAAAGGCAATCATATGTCTAAAAGCTTTAGTTGTCCAGAGTATGGAAGACAGAGATTGATAAAACAAGATATGGCTTACCAAAATATGTCATATAAAGAAGCTTCCGAACTACATCCTCCAAACAGCAGTTATGCAGATAAAGTTTCTCTTGCCCCGAAAAATAGTTCTCAGTCCTCGAAAATAAGTTCAGTTCCAGAGTATTCCAGCCCAAATTTAATTGATTCCAATCCAGCAAAACCCAACAAATCCCAACAAAATTCCAAAATAACAAAATTTAGCCCCAAAAATTTAAGTAAATCAACAGCACATAAATTCCCTCAACGTCCGTATTACCATAATGAACTGCAATCACTTTTATCATACAATAATCACCATCTAATTTATAGTCCCTCTAGCGGTCTTCAAGCCCCCCGCGATTCACAGACTCCCAATCCCGTCATTTCCACGACAACTTCAAGTGAATCCCCAGTCTCCTCTCAAGACAATGAACTAACTATTGGCTATGCTCTACATCTTCTTGCTCTGGTCATAACTGATCGTAACAATAACCTTCCTCCTTCTGTGGTATCTGTAATATCGACTCTTTTTAATATGATGTCAAGTTCCTCTACAAGTTTTGATGAGTGCTTACAGTCTACGAGTAATTAACTCGTACATTGTGAAAACCATCTTGTTAAAATACTTTAATAATTATAATGTACTCTAGACCAAAAAATAAACAGCCTTTGAGAATTTTACAATGGAATTGCCGTAGTTTTCACTCAAGTAAGAGTGACCTGATAGATCTTATAAACAAATATCACATAAACTTAATTGCGCTTAATGAAACTTGGCTTTTTCCGGAATGTCCTTTCAACATTCCCTCTTTTCATTGCCTCCGCGATGATCGCCTTGAAGCTAGAGGTGGTGGGGCGGCCCTTCTTATCCACTACTCCCTTGTCTTCAAACCAATCCCTTTACCCCAAAATGTAGTATTTCAAGCAGTTGCAGCAAATGTAGCGGACATTACGATCCTATCTTTATATATTCCTCCCCAAAAACCTTTTGTGGAAAACTATTGGAACTCCTTAGTCAAAGATATTCCGAAACCATATTTATTATTGGGTGACTTCAACGCTCACTCACCGGTATGGGATAGCTCCTTCTCAGATCGAGCAGGAAATTCTATCCTCTCATTCATAGACTCGAACAATCACTGTGTTCTAAATGACGGTAGTCCCACCAGATTTTCATTTCCATCACAAAATCCCAGTGCGGTGGATATATCAATTGCCTCAGCTCCACTGGCATCCACTATCAATTGGATGATCACTGATGATCCACTGTCCAGTGACCATTTCCCAATAATTTTGACAACTTCAGAATCTATTTCATCACATATTGGGTCGGGGCAGAAACGTCTCACCGGGGGCGTTGATTGGAATGTATGTGCTGAACTATTAAAGGATAAATTCAAAAACCTATCGACAGAATCCCATTCGGACAGTGCCGCTTCATACAATTCTTTAGTATTTAAAATAAAAAACTCAATTTCGGAAGCATCTCTTCCCAAATCTAATAGTAGTCAGACCCAGTATCCACCGTCTCCCCCTTGGTGGGACGCAGAGTGTTCCGACATGATAGGGAAAAGAAAGAGTGCTATGCGGAAATATAGAAGGAACGTTACCGAGGAAAACTATTTAAGTTTTAAGCACTTACAGGCACAAACTAAAAGAGTACTAAAGAAGAAAAAGAGAAAAGGTTGGGTGGATTTTTGTAATTCGTTATCACCTGATTCCCCTTTGTCCACTGTTTGGCCTTCTATCCGAAAATTTCGTTCTTCCTCCATCCCTCCAAAATTCAACAGTTTAACGGACTCATGTTTGAAACAGTTTTGCGACAATCTAGCCCCCCCCTTACCCCCCCCCCCCCAATTTTTCCGAATTACGTACAATTCCTTCTCTTTCTGCCTCATCACCCAGTCTGTCTGAGTTGGATTCCCCATTCGTTTTGCAAGAACTTTTGACACCATTAAAATATGTTAAAAATACTTCTCCCGGCTTAGATAACCTGTCATACAAGGTTCTAAAACAGCTCCCACCAAACGCACTGTCCCAACTGCTTTCGTTTTACAATTATTGCCTCTCCTCGGGTACAACGCCTGAAGAATGGCACATCCAGAAGATTATTCCAATCTTATAAAACGGAAAGGATCCTTCCCTAGGATCATCATACCGTCCCATAGCTTTATCATCATGTGCCTTAAAATTGTTGGAACATATGAAAAAGAATCGTTTGGACTGGTATATTGAGAGAAATGGTCTGGCCTCCCCATTCCAATTTGGTTTTCGTAAGGCTCGATCCTGCCTCGACATACTTGAGCATATTGACTACGGACATAAGAACGGCATTCGTAAAGAAAAATTCTCTTATAGCGGCGTTTTCGGATATAAATTCAGCATACGATAATGTTAGATTGGAGCATCTTAAAGAAGCTTTAATGAACATTGGGGTGCCTTCTAGATTGATTTCCCTTATTCACAATATTCTTGCTGAACGACGCATACAGATATCTCAAGGCGATACGATACATACTAGGAACCTGTTTAGAGGCCTCCCACAAGGGTCAGTATTGAGTCCAATTCTTTTCAATATCTACTGCTGCGGCCTTGCAACAGTTATCTCTGGAGGATGTAAATTTTTACAATACGCGGATGATATTGTTATATACTGCTGTGATAAAAACCCGGAAACGGCAAAACGTATTGTTGAACAAAATCTCGCTTCGGTTTATGATTGGTTAGGATCTGTAGGTCTAGGTCTTTCTCCTACTAAGTCTCAAACAGTTGTTTTCAGTAAAAAGCGTAAACTTCCTGTCCTTCAGTTGCGAATCAAGGGAACGCCAATTCCTTTAAAAAATGAGGTCAAATTTTTGGGGATGATCCTAGATAAAAAACTATCTTGGAGACACCACAAGACTATATTGTTTCGAAATGTGAAAAAAGTATCAACACCCTGAGAGCAATCACAAGAGTGTGGTGGGGATGCCACCCTTCTACCATGAAACTTATGTCTAATGCCTTGGTCCGAAGCCATCATGACTACGGGAGTTTCCTGCTAGAACCTCTTCCTAAATATTTAAAATTAAAATTGGACAGAATTCAATTCAAATGTCTCCGACTGATATTGGGAGCCATGTCATCCACTCCAACATCTGCACTGCAGGTGGAGACGGGTGAGATGCCTCTCCAGTTTCGGAGACAATTTCTATCAGATAATTTTATACTTAGGCGATTAGTCTTGAGCGGCCACGCTCTGGTGGAGTCGATTACGTCGTTGTCGTCAGCGAGAGCGTCGGGGCCTGCTTCATCCGGGGGGGTCGACGGAGACTGTCCAAATCTATTATAGTTTTACTTATCTCTCGAGTTTGCCACATTTTCCAAAAAAATCTGTCTCTGTTCCAATATATGAAATCCCATTGGAAGCGTTCTCTCTGGAGGCATATGTAATAGAAAATAAAGGATTAAATAAATCTGTGGCCAACACCAAAATAACACGATTACAGTTTCAAAATTTCCAGTCAGAATATCGCGAATTCACAGAAATTTATACGGACGGTTCAAAGTTTTCACCAGATTTAGATGTGGGTGTAGGAATTTATGTTCCATCTCTCAATATTAATTTAATGTATAAACTGCCACCTTCTACCTCAATTTATACCGCAGAACTGTTCGCAATCAAAGAAGCTTTAATACTAGTTCACTCAAACAAAATTAAAAAAAGCCCTAATTTTATCGGACTCATTGAGTTCGATTAAATCAATTACTGGAAACATATGGGGGCAATCAATGAACCGACTTTTAGCTGAAATACTAACTGAGATCCTCGCCATCCGCTCTGCAGGGTGTGAAGTTTGGTTGGCGTGGATTCCATCGCATCACGGTATACATGGAAACGAAAAAGCTGACGATCTGGCAAAAACTGCGGTTTCAGAAGGTGGTGTCCCAGGGTCTTTTGGTTCCTCGGTTGGTGATACTTCTCTTGTGTTAAGGGCTCGAGGAGCCAGGGCTTGGGATCTGCTTTGGGAAAATCCAGAGAAAGGTAAACAATATAAGGCTATTCAACCAAAAATACCTGGGAAACCGTGGTTTTATAAGCATAGATACCATAAAAACACCATATCGGTTATTTGCCGGATGCGTCTGGGACACTGCCTGGTGACCTCCCATCTTTGCAGAATCGGAATAGTCGATGATCCATACTGCGAATGCGGTCTGGACGTCGAAACGTTGGATCATATTTTTTTTTTGGTTGCCCTATCGCTTCTAATACGGATTTTTACAATAGTCTGGTTGAATGTGAACGTCCAATCAACATCTCATATCTTCTTTCATTAACTCTCAAAAAATATTTAAACAACTGGCGGGTTTTATTAAATTAAATAATTTAAAGATTTAAATGTGCAGTGGTCAGTCTAATCGCGTCACAGAGTGTAGAGCGGCCGTGGTGGCGATTCGTTGTCGATGTACCCGCGACTGCTCCTGCACTGTGTGTGGATAGGCGCGTAACAATATTTACTTTTTACATTTTTGTTCCTCAATAATTCTACTATTTTTCTTTTAACTGTGTCACTTGTATATGGATGAAGGCCAAAATCACTCGATATAGGGTGAAAGGCCTCAACAAAAAAAAAATGCTTGTCTTATTTGTTATTCCATTGAATGGGTTAAGCCATGTTATGTGTGGTTATATTTTATACTAGCATTTTGTTAACATCTAGTACTGCCTCAGAACAGACCATGTCTAGTGAGGCAGTAAAATTTCCTACTACTTGTCACCATTTAAATATGTATTCTAATTGTAAGTAGGTAAATAATAAGGAAATAAATTTTCATTAATTAAGTAATTCATTCAATAACGGAGTCATACCTAAGTTGTCTTGATTGTGAAAGGAAATATGAAAGTATTTTGGTATGAAGTGAAAAGAAAGAGATCAGGAGGGCAAGTGGAGTGTGTGAAAGACAAATGTTGAGAGATGATGAGGTGGCTGTAGAAAATATTTTCAAGAGTCCATCTTTGGTGGGATGTGTGTTGGATTTGGTATTTTAACTCATTGACTTGGTTTCATTTTACTAACTTAAAGTAAGTCTCGACTTTCTTTCTACTATTACAATAATCTTACTTATATCTACTTAATCTATTTTATTCTATAATATTAAGCGAGTCCGTTTTTCTTGGCGATTAGCTTGACAAGGTCTAAAGACATACGTATATAATAATATAGTAAATATACTTATTTCATTATTTATTATGCTTACTTCCATCATTATTTACACCTTGTGTTATCTTTGTGAATTCTGGTTTGTTTTAAGTAAATTGCATTAAATAATGATAATAAAAAACACAACTTTGCAAGTATCACTTTTATTTTTTATAAAAACCAAAATATTTTCAACCACAATGTGGCCATCTTCAGTGGTGATTTAAAACAAACTGGTGTTTTTTTATTATCATTATTGGAAAGTACCACAAAGTTGAAAAAAATACTTTAAATAAATTTGCAAGAAATATTTGAATTTGTATTTTATTCTGATCCATTATTTTGTTTGCTTAATTAAGTAATATTTTACTCTATTTTGTATTTAGGTATATTCTCCCATGATTATTGTCAACCTCGATACAGACCTATAGTCTAGTGAGGTGGTAAAATTCAGTGTGATAAGTATTGTATCAATCATGTTTTTATGTTATCTTGTTGTAAATATTCTGATTAATAACTTCTGATTAATCTAATATAATTTATAATGACATTCATTTTTCACTCTATCTATAGTAATGTATGAAATACTTCAGTCTGTGATTTTTCTCTTCCAATCATCATCAACCACTTAGTCAGAGACATCCTGAATACTCTCTCAGCTCATGGGGTGATTTATTTAACATTCTAAGAGCCAGATATTCAGAGGATTTCGGTCCCAGCGCCGTCCCCCTATTTGGGACCTGTCGCCTGTTTACATAGTATGTGGATCTTAGTACACGCATACTATGAGGAATTTCTTTATTATTATCAAATGACTATAACCAATGAGATATTATACACTATAACCAAATTGATCTGATAAATAACTGCCTGACAACACCCCAAAGTGTCTGAACAACGGATCTGATGGACTCATATACCCAGAACCACTCATAACTCGGAGAACTGCCTTCTGCACGACGTTGACAGAGCTGGGGCCTAAGTTAAGTGCACTAAAATGGCGTCCCAACGGATCGTTAGATCTTTGTTCCCATGGTTACCAAAGGTAGAAAGTGACGGTGCGCAAAGTTCGCAGCCAAAGTATTTAAATTCGAAAGTCGTTGCACGTTAGTCCGTACCGGTGGCCGGATAGGTATTTTTTTCTATGAAACGCGTGACGACGCCCTCAACGTTCGCAGCCAAGTAACACTTTTGACAAAGTTTTCACCTACCGTTCAAAGATCAAACGTCACGGGCACCGACAATTTATAGGTTAGATGCGCGTTATAGAAATTGCCGCTGTTGCATACAAAGTTAATGTCGATAAGTGTCAACAAAAACTTTTTTTATTACAAAGAATGTAAGTAATTGAATTAAATGTATAATTATATCATGTTTGGGTTATTTTATTAATATTTGTGGATAAAAATATGCTTTTTTATTATAATAAAACGCGGTTTCCTTTACCAGTCAACGTGAACGACTGAAACTTTTATTGAAAGAACCAAAGACAACAGACAAACAGTTTTGAATATAAGTACACAACTCACTAGATGGCGCCAGTAGTAACATAGACATTAATCTTTATTTTGATATTTACAACACTCCCACTCAAAATATCTATTCTGGTTAGCCACTATAATTTCTTTAGTAAAGCCAGAATCACACTTGACTCTTATCCAGTCCTTGTTACAAGTCAAATGCAAACTAGCACCTGAGTCAATGTACCAGTCATTTTTATTATATATTTCATTAAAAAACACTGCACTAAACGAATTCGATGTTTTATTTTCAAAACTTTGTGTATTCTTCGAAAATTTATCAGTATTAGTGCACTGGTTACGATAATGACCAAATTGTTTACAACCATGACATTTGACGTTTTGTTTTCCTTTGACAGATGACATTTGTGTACCCGCACCACTGGCCATAGATTGTGTTACAGTCTTTACACTTCTTGTCTTTGAACGATGATTCGATTTATTGCGGAAACATGCGAACGCATTATTATTGTTCCCATCACTATCTTCCGGTTCCATATCCAACAACTTCCCTTTAATAGCGTCGGTTGTGATAACCAATTCGGAATGTCCGATAGCCATTATCATGGGCATATACTTTTCAGTTAACCCTGCCAACACATGATATATCCAATCCACTCGTCGTTTATGCCAAATCCCGTTCATTGTAGTTTCTGACCCGCTTCAACAATTTGAGTCACATACGACGTCATTGAGCTGCAATTTTCTAACCTAATAGATATCTATTAGATTTCTCAGTAGACTTATTCTTCTAGAAAATCAGGAGTCGTCGAATAATGTCTTCAATTTATTCCATAAATCCTTCGATGAAGTAACTGATTTTATATGGACATAAAGAGCTGGGTCTATAGTCAAAATAAGCTTAGCCTTTGTTTTCGCATCATCTACAGCTTCTGGTTGACAATTGGGCTCTGGCTTTATACAGTCTAAAACCCCTTCTAAAACCAAAAAATTCTCTGCTGCGAAACACCACTCAGAATAGTTCTCGCGCCCTTTCAGCTTCGGCACATTAACTAAATAACTTGAGCTAGAAGCCATGACAACACGTTAACTTTGGAAACAACACCGGTTTTATTTCACAATTTTACTGTCTTTCAACGCTGAGATAATTTTTCATTAATTTCACGGATACTGTTAACAATAAAAATTTTGATACGCGCTGGGCATGTCTGGGCCCATAATCTATAATAAAACGCAATTTCCTTTACCAGTCAACGTGAACGACTGAAACTTTTATAGAAAGAACCAAAGACAACAGACAAACAGTTTTGAATATAAGTACACAGCTCACTAGATGGCGCCAGTAGTAGCATAGACATTAATCTTTATTTTGATATTTACAACATTTATCAATGATTTTTATATTAAATTTGTATCCTACTCATGCCACAAAAAATTGCACTATTTCACGTTTAAACTTAAATCCACACATTATATACCTAAATGAATAAATGGTTTTTAAATTTGTTTTTCATATTTCGTTATGCAAAATTTCGTTATAAAAAATATGTATAAAAAGTGCCGTGGTTTTTTAATGACTACTAATTTTATTTTATTTTATTTTTGAAAATGTACGGCAAATGCCTTTATAAAACAAAGCATAAAATCAATAAACATCATCAACAGTTATATAAAACAAAGTATTAAATCAATAAAAATCCTCATCAATGTAGAAAAAGAAAGCATTAAATTAATAAATATCATCATCAGTCAGACAAAATATAAATTACTAAACATAGTACTAAATAAATAATTATTCCCATGAGTCCTACACAAAAAAAAATTATGGGGTCAGATTGGTATGATCTGGTCCATGTCTTTGAGATGAAGATGAGATGTGAGTGTCTTTTCTCAAAGTAGAATGTGATCTTTATGAGAAAGCAAGAAGACTCTCTTATGAGTTTAGCAGGGGTTGAGAATATCTTTAGTACTCACCAGCTTTCACTTTCTCTTTATGAGTAAATCTGAACAGTTAAGAAGGAATTCAACTCACTACCGAAATGAAACCAAATTTACTTATAATAACACAAGCGCTATATTAATGAACTTAAATAAAATTATCACAGGAAATATTTTAACTTAAAACTAATTACAATATTGTGCACTGTTGGTTCTGAAGGGAAAGAGTGAAAAATCTGAGGAGTGAAAAATCTTTATATATGGCTCGACAACTCTGGAATGAAGCACAAAAGGCGTACCGACAAGTGAGGGAAAAAAAGAAGAAGGAATTTTGGCTGCTTCAACTGGATTCTAATAAGAATAACGCTAAACAAATCTGGAGTGATTTAAATAAGTTATGTGGTGTGACATACGAGAAAATTGACTCTAATATCTGTACCTTAGAGCATAAAGTGTGGGAGTCACATTTTAGTAATTTTGCAGGAGAGAGGATTTAGTGAAACTTGAAATTACAAAACGCGAACTTTTTTTCTTTATGAAAAATATTAAATCTGAAAATATTTTTTTTTCACCAATTAGACCATGTTTTATGTTTAATTAATACAATTTTCAATATTATTTATAATAAGAAATATAATGGATTATGCTCTAACAAAAATTGGACTTAAACATATTTTTAATTTCAAAAGTCACCTTTTTTAACAAGTGGTGACTTCAATATTTTGACCACTTATAGAACCTCCAATTGCGAATAAAACTGTATCATTAAGTCAAAATCGCAAAAAAGTGGACTCCCACACTTTATGCTCTAAGGTACAGATATTAGTGTAGATACAATAGCAAATTTTTTTAGTGATAAGATAAATAATATTAGGAATGATATACAACTATCTAACAATTGCAATATGCAAATGGACAATGTGAAACAAAATACTAATATAAATAATATTAACGATGTTTGCATGCCAATTACTAACACATTTCTGAACTTCAGGCCCGTGACTGAAACTGAGGTAAGAAAATTGATATTGTCGCTACCAAATAAGCAGTGTGAACTGGATCCCATTCCTATGTGGCTTGTAAAAGAATGCATAGATGAACTCTCGTTTATCATCACAAAAATTATTAATTTATCATTTGACACCAATACCTTCCCGACTTATTTTAAAAAATCTATAATCACACCAATTCTTAAAAAACATAATCTTGACCCAAATTTAGCTGAAAATTATCGTCCGATCTCAAATCTTCCTTTTCTGTCAAAATTAACAGAAAGAATTGTTGCGAATCAACTAAATTCCTTTCTGAGCACCACAGACACTCTAGCAAAATACCAATCAGCTTACAGGAAGTTCCATTCCACAGAAACAATTCTTGCCAAAATAACATCAGATCTGATTTCTAGAGTAGCAAATGGGGAAACCGTTCTGATATCAGTCCTAGATATGAGTGCTGCATTTGACACAGTAGATCACAACCACCTCATAACAAAACTTGATTTCGAATTCGGCCTTAGAGGAAATGTTTTGAAATGGTTGCATTCATATTTGAGTGATCGACAGTATTCCGTATCTTTCAACAACTCAAAATCCAAAAACCAACCCGCCTCACATGGAGTGCCGCAAGGCTCAGTTCTGGGTCCACTTTTATTTAACCTCTACACCAATAGGCTTGAATCCATTGTACAAAATCTAGGTTTCGATACATATTGTTATGCAGATGACAGACTCATATTTAAATCGTGCTTACCTGAGAACCAAGATTGTCTCACTCAAGAGATGGTATCTTGTGTCATGAATATTTCTTCTTGGATGTCTGTCAATATGTTGAAGATAAACCCCTCCAAAACCGAATTCCTGTGGGTTGCTTCACAACGACGACAACACCTTATAAAGTCTCAATCCATAAACATTCAGGGTACAGATATCACTCCATCAAAATATATCAAATTTTTAGGTGCGTACATCGATAACTCACTCTCTATGGATAAGCATATATCTACTACTGTTAGTAGTGCGTTTTACGTTTTGAGGAAACTCAAAAATATTAGAAGATGCTTGACTGTGGAAGGAGCAAAAACATTGATGAACGCATTCATATTGAGTAAGCTCGATTACTGCAACAGCATTCTTATTAATCTACCACATTTTCAATATCTCAGACTACAATCCATCCTCAATGCGGCAGCTCGTTTCATTTACAATATTCATCTCTCTGAACATATCTCACCTACTCTAAAGTCACTTCACTGGCTTAAAAGTCCTGAAAGGGTAGAATTTAAAGCCTGTCTCCTAGTCTTCAAAGCACTAAATCTCATGGCCCCAGAATATCTCTCTGAAATGTGTAAACTTCAACCGTTGACCCACAGGAAATCAACCCTCAGATCAGCTTCAGATGCTACCACTCTCCTCGTAACAACCAACTGCAATGCAAAGCCTGCGTATTCCCACAGAGCTTTTAGTATTGCATCTTCAGAAATGTGGAATAAACTTCTTGCCTCCGTGAGAGAAGCTCCAACCATCTCCAGGTTCAAGACTTCTCTTAAGACTCATCTCTTTGGGAAATCATATCCAGACACAAAGCACTAACTCCACCCATTATAAAAGCGCCCTTGAGGTGGTGTTACACCACAAAACGGCGCTATATAAATCATCTTATATTATTATTATTATTATTATTATTCACGCAAAAATAATTTGTCCAAAAGGGTGACGTATGTTCCCTCTGGTGCGAAATAATCTAAGCTTGGTTAGTTTGCTAAATGGTGGTGAATCTTCCTCGTTGATAAGTAGAAGTAGTCTCCGGCGTATTCCGCTAGATGTCTCTTTACCTTTTCTATAGGTGGCGCTACACATTTATGGTCAAAATACAAAAATAAATCATGTCGTTAAGATTCACTCCTACAAAATCATATATAAAACAAAGCATTAAATTAATAAAAATCCTCACCAGTCACATAAAAAATAAGAAATAAAATGAAGTAGGTCTTAAATCAATAAATATCATCATCAATCATATAAAAAATAATACTAATCACCTTCTCAAAGTAAGTAAGTTGTTCTTACTCTGTAAGTAATTGAATTAAATGTATAATTATAGCAGGTTGGCACCTGACCAAAGCCCAGGCACAAAAAGTATCTGCATTCAAAACGAAGTGCCTCAGGAGAATTTTGGGTATAAGATGGTACCACCGCATCACGAACGACGCAATACGCCGGCACACCCAGCGTTATCCCATAACCTCTACTATTATGTGGAGGAGTTTTCTCCACTATTTGTTCGCATATGTCTCTTTAAATCACCTGGTTCATTAAACATTCTAAAGCATTATTTTATATTATACTGGTATGGTTATTCACCACTATGTGTTCGCATATGTATCTTTAAATATCCCGATTGATTGAACTTTTTGCGGCATAAATTACATTCGTATGGTTTTTCACCACTATGTGTTCGCATATGTATCTTTAAATGTCCTGAATTATTGAACTTTATCCGGCATATATTATACTCATATGGTTTTTGTACACTATGTGTTTGTATATGTATCTTTAAATGTCCAGATTGATTGAAACTTTTGCGGCATATATTACACTCGTATGGTTTTTCACCACTATGTGTTCGCATATGTATCTTTAAACTTCCAGATTGATTGAAACTTTTTACAGCATATATTACACTGGTATGGTTTTTCATCACTATGTGTTCGCATAATATGTATCTTTAAATTTCCAGATTTATTGAAACTTTTGGGGCATATATTACACTCGAATGTATGTATCCACTATGCGTTCGCATATGTCTCTTTGAATCACCTGATTCATTAAACTTCACCACTATGTGTTCGCATATGTTTCTTTAAATAACCCGATTGATTGAACTTTTTGGGGCATTTATTACACTCGTATGGTTTTTCACCACTATGTGTTCGCATATGTCTCTTTAAATCAGCTGATTCATTAAACTTTTTACTGCATATATTACACTGGTGTGGTTTTTCACCACTATGTCTTCGCATATGTAGCTTTAAACTTCCAGATTGATTGAAACTTTTGCGGCATATATTACACTGGTATGGTTTTTCATCACTATGTGTTCGCATATGTATCATTAAACTTCCCGAGTGTTGGAACTTTTTGCGGCATATATTACACTGGTATGGTTTTTCACCACTATGTGTTCGCATATGTATCTTTAAATTTCCCGATTGATTGAACTTTTTGTGGCATATATTACATTCGTATGGTTTATTACCACTATGTATTCGCATATGTTTCTTTAAATAATCCGATTGATTGAACTTTTTGGGGCATTTATTACACTCGTATGGTTTTTCACCACTATGTGTTCGCATATGTCTCTTTAAATCAGCTGATTCATTATACTTTTTACTGCATATATTACACTCGTATGGTTTTTCACCACTATGTGTTCGCATATGTCTCTTTAAATCAGCTGATTCATTAAACTTTTTACTGCATATATTACACTGGTGTGGTTTTTCACCACTATGTCTTCGGATATGTATCTTTAAACTTCTTGTTTGATTGAAACTTTTGCGGCATATATTACACTGGTATGGTTTTTCACCACTATGTCTTCGCATATGTATCTTTAAACTTCCAGATTGATTGAAACTTTTGCGGCATATATTACACTGGTATGGTTTTTCATCACTATGTGTTCGCATATGTCTCTTTAAATCAGCTGATTCATTAAACTTTTTACTGCATATATTACACTGGTGTGGTTTTTCACCACTATGTCTTCGGATATGTATCTTTAAACTTCTTGTTTGATTGAAACTTTTGCGGCATATATTACACTGGTATGGTTTTTCACCACTATGTCTTCGCATATGTATCTTTAAACTTCCAGATTGATTGAAACTTTTGCGGCATATATTACACTGGTATGGTTTTTCACCACTATGTGTTCGCATATGTATCGTTAAATTTCCCGATTGATTGAACTTTTTGCGGCATATACTACATTCGTATGGTTTTTTACCACTATGTGTTCGCATATGTTTCTTTAAATAATCCGATTGATTGAACTTTTTGGGGCATTTATTACACTCGTATGGTTTTTCTCCTCTATGTGTTTGCATATGTCTCTTTAAATCAGCTGATTCAGTAAACTTTTTACTGCATATATTACACTGGTGTGGTTTTTCACCACTATGTCTTCGCATATGTATCATTAAACTTCCAGATTGATTGAAACTTTTACGGCATATATTACATTCGTATGGTTTTTCACCACTATGTGTTCGCATATGTCTCTTTAAATCACCCGAAGTTTTGAACTTTTTGCGGCATATATTACACTCGTATGGTTTTTCTCCACTATGTATTCTCATAATATGTGTATTTAAATGTTGTGATCGATTGAACATTTTGCGGCATATATTACACTCGTATGGTTTTTCACCACTATGTGTTCGCATATGTATCATTAAACTTCCCGATTGTGTGAACTTTTTGCGGCATATATTACACTCGTATGGTTTTTCACCACTATGTGTTCGCATATGTCTCTTTAAATCACCCGAATGTTTGAACTTTTTGCGGCATATATTACACTCGTATGGTTTTTCGCCACTATGTGTTCGCATATGTATCTTTAAATTTCCCGATTGATTGAACTTTTTGCGGCATATATTACATTTGTATAGTTTTTCACCACTATGTGTTCGCATATGTATCTTTATAGATCCTGAATAATTTAATCTTTTGCGGCATATATTACATTCGTATGGTTTTTCTCCACTATGTGTTCGCATATGTATCATTAAACTTCCCGATTGTTTGAACTTTTTGCGGCATATATTACACTCGTATGGTTTTTCACCACTATGTGTTCGCATGTGTCTCTTTAAATCACCCGAATGTTTGAACTTTTTGCGGCATATATTACACTCGTATTGTTTTTCAACACTATGTGTTCGCATATGTATCTTTAAATTTCCCGATTGATTGAACTTCTTGCGGCATATATTACATTCGTATAGTTTTTCACCACTATGTGTTCGCATATGTATCTTTATAGATCCTGAATAATTGAATCTTTTGTGGCATATATTACATTCGTATGGTTTTTCTCCACTATGCGTTCGCATTATATGTCTCTTTAAATCATCTGATTGATTGAATTTTTTGCGGCATTTATTACACTCGTATGGTTTTTCTCCACCCTGAATTCGCATATTATGTTTTCTTAAATTACGAATAACATTTCCTTTGACATTATTATTATCTTGTGGCTTTAACGAGACATTTATTAAAAAGTTTTCTATTTCATTTTCTTCCAATTTGTAAATGAAGATTATATCACTCTCATATAAGTCATTATTATTTGTGGATTTAGTATCCATTTTTTAAGATATTTAAATAAGTTTCTTTTACACAGATTTTACAAGTATGTAGGTATAAAGCTCAATTCTTAACTCAAAATATATAAATAGTCTGGTGCAAGAATGACAGCATGGAGTATACGGGCGTAAAGCATAGATTTTTATATATATAACTACCGTGTAAAGTCACTGCCTTCTATCACAGAACAATAATATCATGTATCTGTTTAACCGATTACAATGACATAGGGAAGAATGTCGACTTCATCAAAATACATGCGGACATGACGCCGACGCCAGCACTCCGCAAAGATCTTACGGAATTTCGTTGAACTAAAATTGGCGGTAAATTTAAAAATCCCAGACCATTTCTGCAGGCGGGAAATTTGAAAATCATTTCATAAATTACGTATTGGGTGATATATTACTAACATCCAAAATGGCATAGAATTAAAATAAGAATTTATTAAAAACAATGCAAATCTGTGAAATTCCTATTAATAACGCTATACCAAAATAAATGTTAGCAATACTAATTCTTAGAAATAATACAATATAAATTACCATTATCAATATACCTCTTTATTTCAACTGACATAAACAAATTTTTAAATTATTTTAAATACATAAATTTATAAATATTGGTACATAAATATAAAAATGGTTAAAAAGTAAATGGTCTAATTAATAAGACTAAATTTATAAATGGGAAGTAAAATACATAAAAAATCAGTCGATATCGGTACTAAAAATTGGTTGTGATATTGAAAAGTATTTAAAATATATAGAAATCAAACGATATCAATACGTATTATTCATTATAATATTGAAAAGTTTGTAATGTTATCAGAAATCAATCGATATCGGTACTAAAAATTGATTGTGATATTGAAAAATTTTAAATATATACAGAAATCAATCGATAGCGGTACTCATTATCCTTTCCCTTATGCGTTGGGTTCCTAGGGAGCGGCCGTCATCTGACAAAACGGCGTCTTTCAAAATTATATGACAATGTTTTTCGTTACTATGGAAACCATATTGGCAATGTTCTCAACTGACATATCCACCGCCGTTTATTGTAGCGGCGTATCCGTAGGAAATGCGACGTATCAGAGAACGGCGTTAGTAGAACGTTGTTTATTTCGTTACCGTAGTTACAAAAAACTGTCGTTATTTTCAAAAACGGCCGCCGTCTTGTCAGTGTCAGATGATTCGTGAACGCTTTCATTGATATTCATTTTATTTTCATTGTTGGGCCGCACAAATGGGCTCCAACTGCATCTGGAGAAGTGAAGTTGACGAAATTTTAATAGATTTCGTAGAAGTACGTAATCATGAAGCTATTTATAATGTTAAAAATAAAGATTACAGAAAAACGCAAATGTAGAACGGCTGGTGGCGTCAATCAGGGAAAATGATAAATAAAACAGGTTAGTATACAAATCTTAATTATAAGTTTTTATTGTCATCTAATGTCATGTTAAAAATATGATATAACCAAACTTAAATAGATCGGTGGAAGTGGGGCAGATCAATACACATTCTTTTAAGTACCTGAAGGTTTCTAAATGCTCTACCAGCTACCTATTGCATCTTATATCTTCTATGTCATCTTGTCCTGTTCTATTCACTGGATTTATTTCATTACAATACCTACACACTGCCTGATTTAGTAAACAATATAATAGAAAAATATATATTTCTAAAAAAAAAAACAAGCAATGGAATATTTATACAAAAAATCAGGTTTAGGCATAACTTAACAAGCAATAATAAAAAATAAAACAAAAATATGAAGCATTCAGGAAAAAAAAATTAAAAAGATATTATAAAATTAATAAAAAATGTGTGTTTCAGGTATGTTGGGCCTATTAATAAATCTATGGAGCTCAAACCTCAGAAAAAATATCGGACATTTTACACCTGTAAAAACTGAGAAACAACAATAATTATTAATATTTAGGCACTTAAATATTTTTTATTATATTGATTATAAAATTATAATACATATTTTTCTAATGAATTGTTTTACTTTCCAATGTTCTCTCAATCAATGCCATCTAACGAAAAACAAATATAAGCTTCTCAACTAAGGAATGAAGCGAGGTACTTTCTTAAAAATGTATTAGTTGGTAATTCCTTATTATTTAGCTCGCCCACCATGAAATTTGGAGATTTTAAATTTTATTATTTCGTATGGCTTCTGCCACCAACGGGTGGCAACGTCAGAAGATGGAGAAGTATGATATCTGCTATATACAGGAGACACGCACCCTACAGAGCAACATCTACGCTTTCGAGCCATTCAAGAGCATCGGGGGTGGCATTGTGGATATCTGCGTATGGTCCAGGGAATGCTCTCAAAGGGAATGCTTAAAGGATTGCGCCGGTTCTTCGCAATCACTGGCTGGGGAGACCCGCATGTGCCATCTGTGGAGCATTTGGACACATCGTCCGTGTTCTAATGCTCCACAGATGGGACAAGTGATGTTTTATATGGCCAAGAACATAGTCGAACAGCATAGGAGTGAGGCGAAAGTACTGCCTAAATTTTTCTTCATTACATTGAAGGTGGCGGCGGACTAAAATTTCAAAAGCACCTTCTGTGCTTCTAGATTTATACAACTTGTCTTCTCCCATACGATATTCACCCTCCTCTGATGCCTGGTCATCCTCCAAACAAATAACTAACGCCAAATCAATATCGTTCATTTTCACAATCTGACTTTCTGACACAACACTCAAATTGACGTTTGTTATTAAAAAAAACGGTGAGAACAATACGGTCGCACATTACGGTGACATTCCAAATGTCACCGTAATGTGTGCCCGTAGAAAGATGCCGTATTGTACGGCCGCTGAAGACGGCCGCTCCCTAGGAACCCAACGCATTACTGTGCTAAAAAACTTCCGCGCGTTACGGTGCTGTGTAGTCACTACACATTTTTAAATTAGCTATTTTAGTCCCAAAAAACAAGGCAATCATTTTCAAACCATGATAATTATATTCTTACATCTTTTAATGAAGCCTCAAAATAAAAATATTTTATCCATAATTGCTTTAAATATTAAAAATCTGAAAAAAACAAACATAGGTATTCTCCCATACATTTGGCGGCTTGTCTCTACAAGTTACACAGCACACACGTACGGAAGTCCAGGGGCGACTGGGTTGTGTTTGTGTGAGTGCAGTTTGGCGAACACAGAGAATGACAGTGGTTTAAAACTATTATATTATTTTTTTACCTAAATTTATTTATTTATTATTGTTTTTTTACCTTTATTTTGTCATTGAATTGAAAACAAACAAAATATTAACAAATACAATTTGTTATTTACAGTGTAACAATTACCAAAAAGTAAAACAAAATTGTTAAAAATAAACCAACTTCAATAAATACATATTTTAGGAGTAGGGATAAAAGGTTAAAAATTTAATGCTGCAAATTTTGTTTTCTTGTTTTTTTGGCGGCTTGTACCCCACACATTTTGTCGATAAAATCTTGTGTATTAATTTTTGACCGTATGAATGTAATAGAAATAGTCTGCAGTATTATTATTAATCGCTTTCTCTTCATCTGTCAACCATTTTCCCCAAAGACATACACAGAGCTTTCTATAAAATCTTAGTAACAATTGGTTATATAAAAATATATATTTCTAAGTTGATTTTTTTATAACACAGTAATTAATAGTATTGTGAAATACGGTAGGTGTAAAAGATTCACAACGTAATTACATATGAATAAAGAATAAAGCACTTCTATAAATAAATACACAATTACATACAAATAATATATTTATATTATAAAAACAGATAAAAATACTAAAATAATAATTTTATTATAGATCGTAAATAATCAGTTTTGCACCACTGAAGGTAGAAGTGTTTTTTCATCGTCACTCTAGGAGAAGTCATTGCGCGCGAGTGAGACGTCATGCTATTGATCACGTGATTTCTAAATGTTCGCGCATGTAGCTACCTACTAACATAGTTCCCGTGGATGTAGGTAGGTACCTACCCAACATTGACTGTAGTGGAGTACACCTTTGATGGTATTAGTAAATTCGCTACCGATGCTTACAAAATCCTATGGATGCACCCCATAAGTAATGATTATTCTCAGTATTATTTTCTGATTCGATAGGTAAATGTATGATGGAGGAATACCTAAAACCTCAGCCCCGTATAAATTATATTTATAAAGATATTGAAGGTTAAAAGGAGCAATGCGTAGTGCCTACACAACACAGGGAAGGAAAGGTTATTCATGATAATTTTGAAAAATTTACAATGTATGCAGAAATCAATCGATATTGGTACTAATTATTATTTAAAATATAGAAAAACATAAAACCGTATATTTAATACATAAAGCGTTGTTGTACACACGAAACCATTGTCAGTTGACATAAAATCCAACATGGCGGGCTGAAATCTACAGAAATCAGCTCGCAATCAATCGATATGGGTTAAACTACCTCGACGACGGCTTGATCGCAAATTTTCTACCGCTGAACTCTTTTTTTCCACTGATCAGAGTTTTTAAATAAAGCAGTAACAGTTCAATACTGATGATTTTACGTTCGATTTTAATATCCTAAAATTCGCCATTCACAGTAATATTTATGTTAGTATGGAACGTATTTACAGACAACAACGTCATCAACGAAAAATTCCATAACAACACAATTTTTATTTAACTGACCACCACCTTGAAAACCATTGAGTTTCAAAACATTTGGTACACAGATTTTTTATAGAATTTCTTTCAAGCTTTAAAAAGGATTTATTTTTAACATTCAAACATATTTTGGTTTTTCGCCGTGTGTCTTTGAAGTGTGCAGACGTATTCGGAGCAACGCACAGTCGATAAGTTTTTAAAACTATTCTTTACTATTTCTTTTTTATTTTGTATCATCATATCTTAAATAATTTAGAACATACTATTTTTTTCCTTATTATAATCACCTAATTAGATATTTATTTTGTATTTTTTTTTCGTATTTTGGGTTATTATTGTTACAAAAGTCAGCGTCCTCCCCGTGTGAGGCGGGCCCACACAGCCGTGTGCGGTGGGACATTATTTTTCTTCTTTTTATTTTTCATTCGGTTATTTTTATTTTAAATACCTACTGGTGAGATTATCCCAACTATATTTTTTCTTTTTTTTTCCTTTATCTTTAATATTGTTCTATTATTAATTATTAACCACTGGGTCTTTTACAATGGATGATCCTCCTCTCGGGGATCCTCCCGAGGGCAGGAAAAGACCGAGAACAAAATCACCACCTACTGTACCAGACCCAACTTCCCTGAACAAAAATATAAATGACAATATTAACAAATACCGCGAGGGAGACATTGGTCCGTTCTCTGTATTCATATCGAATGTGGAGGACAAACCAATTTACCCAATGAACACGGGAAACACACTTTTTAAAAATAATATTAAAAACATAGTGAGCGGTGGAGTGAAGTCAGAGGGCAGATTCAAGGTCGAAACACCACTCAGAATAGTTCTCGCGCCCTTTCAGCTTCGACACATTAACTAAATAGCTTGAGCTAGAAGCCATGACTTAAAACAACACGTTAACTTTGGAAACAACACCGGTTTTATTTCACAATTATACTGTCTTTCAACGCCGAGATAATTTTTAATTAATTTCACGGATACTGTTAACAATAAAAATTTTGTTACGCGCTGGGCATGTCTGGGCCCATAACCTATAATAAAACGCAGTTTTCTTTACCAGTCAACGTGAACGACTGAAACTTTTATTGAAAGAACCAAAGACAACAGACAAACAGTTTTGAATATAAGTACACAACTCACTAGATGGCGCCAGTAGTAACATAGACATTAATCTTTATTTTGATATTTACAACATTTATCAATGATTTTTATATTAAATTTGTATCCTACTCATGCCACAAAAATTGCACTATTTCACGTTTAAACTTAAATCCACACATTATATACCTAAATGAATAAATGGTTTTTAAATTTGTTTTTCATATTTCGTTATGCACATTGTAAAAAATATGTATAAAAAGTGCCGTGGTTTTTTTAATGAATACTAAATCACCTTCTCAAAGTAATCTGTTAATAATTAATTTCAGGTTGTTCTTACTCTGTAAGTAATTGAATTAAATGTATAATTATAGCAGGTTGGCACCTGACCAAAGCCCAGGCACAAAAAGTATCTGCATTCAAAACGAAGTGCCTCAGGAGAATTTTGGGTATAAGATGGTACCACCGCATCACGAACGACGCAATACGCCGGCGCACCCAGCGTGATCCCATCACCTTTACTATTATTTGGGGAGGAGATGGACTTGGATGGGACATGTGTTAAGGATGCCGAATGACAGTTGGCCGAGGAGAGCGCTGTTCTTCCTCCCATCAGGACCCCTTAAACGAGGAAGACCCTTTCAAACCGTGTTCCACACCTTCGAAGCAGAGCAGAGGCATTTGGACAACTTTTTGCGGCATATATTACACTCGTATGAGTTTTCTCCACTATGTGTTCGCATAAAATGTGTATTTAAATGTTGTGATCGATTGAACATTTTGCGGCATATATTACACTCGTATGGTTTTTCACCACTATGTGTTCGCATATGTATCATTAAACTTCCCGATTGTTTGAACTTTTTGCGGCATATATTACACTCGTATGGTTTTCACCTCTATGTGTTCGCATATGTCTCTTTAAATCACCCGATTGTTTGAACTTTTTGCGGCATATATTACACTCGTATGAGTTTTCTCCACTATGTGTTCGCATATGTCTCTTTAAATCACCTGGTACATTAAACATTCTAAAGCATTATTTTATATTATACTGGTATGGTTATTCACCACTATGTGTTCGCATATGTATCTTTAAATTTCCAGATTTATTGAAACTTTTGCGGCATATATTACACTCGAATGTATTTATCCACTATGCGTTCGCATATGTCTCTTTAAGTCACCTGATTCAATAAACTTCACCACTATGTGTTCGCATATGTTTCTTTAAATAACCCGATTGATTGAACTTTTTGGGGCATTTATTACACTCGTATGGTTTTTCTCCTCTATGTGTTCGCATATGTCTCTTTAAATCAGCTGATAGATTAAACTTTTTACTGCACATATTACACTGGTGTGGTTTTTCACCACTATGTCTTCGCATATGTATCTTTAAACTTCCAGATTGATTGAAACTTTTACGGCATATATTACATTCGTATGGTTTTTCACCACTATGTGTTCGCATATGTCTCTTTAAATCACCCAAATGTTTGAACTTTTTGCGGCATATATTACACTCGTATTGTTTTTCACCACTATGTGTTCGCATATGTACCTTTAAATTTCCCGATTGATTGAACTTCTTGCGGCATATATTACATTCGTATGGTTTTTCACCACTATGTGTTCGCATGTGTATCTTTAAATTTCCCGATTTATTGAAACTTTTGCGGCATATATTACACTGGTATGGTTTTTCATCACTATGTGTTCGCACATGTATCTTTAAATTTCCCGATTGATTGAACTTTTTGCGGCATATATTACATTCGTATAGTTTTTCACCACTATGTGTTCGCATATGTATCATTAAACTTCCCGATTGTTTGAACTTTTTGCGGCATATATTACACTCGTATGGTTTTTCACCACTATGTGTTCGCATGTGTCTCTTTAAATCACCCGAATGTTTGAACTTTTTGCGGCATATATTACACTCGTATTGTTTTTCAACACTATGTGTTCGCATATGTATCTTTAAATTTCCCGATTGATTGAACTTCTTGCGGCATATATTACATTCGTATAGTTTTTCACCACTATGTGTTCGCATATGTATCTTTATAGATCCTGAATAATTGAATCTTTTGTGGCATATATTACATTCGTATGGTTTTTCTCCACTATGCGTTCGCATTATATGTCTCTTTAAATCATCTGATTGATTGAATTTTTTGCGGCATTTATTACACTCGTATGGTTTTTCTCCACCCTGAATTCGCATATTATGTTTTCTTAAATTACGAATAACATTTCCTTTGACATTATTATTATCTTGTGGCTTTAACGAGACATTTATTAAAAAGTTTTCTATTTCATTTTCTTCCAATTTGTAAATGAAGATTATTATATCACTCTCATATAAGTCATTATTATTTGTGGATTTAGTATCCATTTTTTAAAGATATTTAAATAAGTTTCTTTTACACAGATTTTACAAGTATGTAGGTATAAAGCTCAATTATTCTTAACTCAAAATATTATATTTAAATGGCCGTGGTTATTTCTACACTTCAACCGTCATTAGTGTCAAATTTTTGAATTTTTTTTATCAGTTTACCATAAACAACAAAGGAAAATAAATTTATTTTTTATTTTTTTCTCTTTCTAAATGAAACAAAAACTATGTAAAAGGTAAATAACGGCATTATATAACAGAGCTGTCACAATTACCATAGAATCATAGAAAAATTAACCTTAATTAATGGATAACAAACACAATTTGTAGTTTTTGTGATCTGCAATCAATAATTTAATATAAAAAATCATTAATTTTCATTGATCATAGTAATAAAATTTGTTGGCAAGCACTATTGCTATTCCTTTGGGGGACAAGGCATGAAATAATTAATCTATTTTATTCTATAAATCAATTGTTTTAATACAAAATTCGTCAGAAATACTGGATAACAATACATTATTAAATTACACTTAAAATAATCATGACACACTTCATAGTAGTTGCACAGAACGAAATATCCAAGATATTCAGAAATTCAACCTAAAAGCGACATAAAAACACTTAATTTGTAGAAAATTAATTGCAATAAAAAAAGTAGATAACTAGTATAATAAAAATAAAGTTTGCACACAAATGTAGCTAAAAATATCGATCAAAACTTCACAGACGTCAAATGACAGTATATTTTTTTTCCACTTTTGAGTAGTATATAACAAGTGACACACTCTTATTTACTTTGTAAACCATAGAAGTCGCAGAAAATGGGTAGGAATAACCACTTTTATGGCGGGAAAATTTTTAATTTGAAAAAGCGCGGGAAACCAAGGGGTAGAAATAGCGACTCCGTATTTAAATAGCCTGATGCAAGAATGACAGCATGGAGTATACGGGCGTAAAGCATAGATTTTTATATATAACTACCGTGTAAAGTCACTGCCTTCTATCACAGAACAATAAATACCCTATTACAATACAATGACATAGGGAAGAATGTCGACTTCATCAAAATACATGCGGACATGACGCCGACGCCAGCACTCCGCAAAGATCTTACGGAATTTCGTTGAACTAAAATTGGCGGTAAATTTAAAAATCCCAGACCATTTCTGCAGGCGGGAAATTTGAAAATCATTTCATAAATTACGTATTGGGTGATATATTACTAACATCCAAAATGGCATAGAATTAAAATAAGAATTTATTAAAAACAATGCAAATCTGTGAAATTCCTATTAATAACCCTATACCAAAATAAATGTTAGCAATACTAATTCTTAGAAATAATACAATATAAATTACCATTATCAATATACCTCTTTATTTCAACTGACATAAACAAATTTTTAAATTATTTTAAATACATAAATTTATAAATATTGGTACATAAATATAAAAATGGTTAAAAAGTAAATGGTCTAATTAATAAGACTAAATTTATAAATGGGAAGTAAAATACATAAAAAATCAATCGATATCGGTACTAAAAATTGGTTGTGATGTTGAAAAGTATTCAAAATATATAGAAATCAAACGATATCAATACTTATTATTCATTATAGTATTGAAAAGTTTGTAATGTTTGCAGAAATCAATCGATATCGGTAATAAAAATTGATTGTGATATTGAAACATATTAAATATATACAGAAATCAATCGATAGCGGTACTCATTATTCATCATAATATTGGTCAAACACGACCGTGTAACACGATTATAATTTCGATTAGACTATAATGGCTGTAAGTACCTACCTAAAATTCTGGGCCTCACAAAATTTATAACTAACTAGCTGACCCGTCGAACTTCGTATCGAAACAAATAATATGGGCACTCTAGGTTTTATGCAACAGACCTCAAATTCGTTTTTTTAGTTATTTAATACGAATGACTATTTACTGGCATTAGCAAAACCTGCATATCACGCTGCATTCATTGGGTCTGAGTTTATTTTTTCATCAAAAACTTTTAACCTATGTTAATATGGTGTGGGAGGAAGTCATCATTGCGCAAGATCGAGTGCAATGGAGAGTTCTTATTGCTTCATCTTGCTCCTGAATGGAGTTCAAAGGGAGTTTTAATTTTGATTGATTTGATGTTAATATGTAAAAAAAAGAATTTAGGTTTGTCATTATCTATACTACTATTATAAAGAGGAAAATTTTGATTGATTGATTGATTGATTGTTTGACGGGAATAGGCTCCGAAACTACTGAACCGATTTGAACAATTCTTTCACTGTTGGGAAGTTACACTCTCCCCGCTGAACATAAGCTATATTTTATTTTCATATAGCCTTTGATCCTTACTAAAACTCCAATAATGTAACCCAAGGTGCAAAAAATTTACCTAAAATATTCTTTACATCGCGTACGCTGCGAAAAGTATTGAAGATAGAGTAAAATAATGTACTACAACTTTGTAGAAGACATAATTATCTACAAAAAGTGTCGCGACAGCATACGTCTAACTATTATAATAATGCCACAATAAGTGTTGATTTATTAAAAAAAAATAATTTGAAATGCGGCAGAGATATAGGCGTCACTGGGGTACGAGCCGGACGGGAGGGGACCATTAGAATGCTACATTATTCCAGATTAACATAGCCTATAGAATATTTTGATAAAGTTAGGGATCTATAAAGATCATAAGAAAACTGAATTAGTTTTTTTAAATACCTATGTACCTACCCGTGCGAAGCAGGAACAGACTGCTAGTATTCGATATTTTAATAGTTATTTTGCTCAGTTAAAATAATATTGATTGATTGATCAAAGTACGATAAGGAACATCTCCGTACCGATTCAAAATACGCATTGAGGTGTCAATACTTTTCTTACCCATCACGCTGATTCCCGAAGGGGGTGGGCAGAGAGAATGGACTTCCATTCTTTCCAATCCAAACTCATTCGCTTCCTCCAAACGCATAACATTCCGCATACATGCTCATAAATTTATTTTGCTTCTGACTTGGCCCTCCTGTAAGACGGCACCGATATGGTCGGACCATGTCATTCGAGGTTGGCCTCGTCTGCGTGCACCCATTCTTTCAGATTTATATATCCTTTTAGTCATTCTCTCTACATGCTCAAACTACCTTATTCGCTTCATTCTAGTCACTATGCATTCCTTTCTCATATTATCATTCCTCACTTTATCAATCAGTCTCTTTCTGCATATACTACGCAATGATCTCATTTCCACAGCATTTATTCCAACTTCCAGATTTTTCGTCCATGTCCATGTTTCACTCCCATACACCATGGATGGTATCAGGATTGCCAAAATAAACCCTAAATAAAAAAGTATAAATTTTAATTATCTACCTTTGACAAAAATATAAACATTCTTATAAAATACTAGCTGACCCGTCGAACTTCGTATCGAAACAAATAATATGGGCACTCTAGGTTTTATGCAACAGACCTCAAATTCGTTTTTTTTAGTTATTTAACACGAATGACTATTTTACTGGCATTAGCAAAACCTGCATACCACGCTGCATTCATTGGGTCTGAGTTTGTTTTTACATCAAAAACTTATAACCTATGTTAATATGATGTGGGAAGAGGTCATCATTGTGCAAGATCGAGTGCAATGGAGAGCTCTTATTGCCTCACTTTGCTCATGAGTGGAGTTCAAAGGGAGTTTTAATTTTGATTGATTTGATGTTAATACCTATGTAAAAAAAAGAATTTAGGTTTGTCATTATATTCGATATTTTATCAGTTATTTTGCTCAGTTAAAATAATATTGATTGATTAATCAAAGTACGGTAAGGAACATCTCCGTAGCGATTCAAAATACGCATTGAGGTGTCAATACTTTTTTTGCGCATCACGCTGATTCCTGAAGGGGTTAGGCAGAGAGTATGGACTTCCATTTTTTCCAATCCAAACTCATTCGCTTCCTCCAAACGCATTATATTACATTCTGCATACATGCTCATATTCCTTTTGCTCCTGACTTGGCCCTCCCGTAAGACGGCACCGATATGGTCGGCCTATGTCATTCCAGGTCGGCCTCGTCTGCGTGCACCTATTCTTTCAGATTTATATCCTTTTAGTAATTCTCTCTTCGTTCATTTTCTTTACATGCCTAAACCTTCTTTCTTTATTCACTTTCATTCTAGTCACTACACTAACATCCACACCACATTCCTTTCTTATATTATCATTCCTCACCTTATCAATAAGTCTCTTTCCGCATATCCTACGCAGTGATTTCATTTCCACAGCATTTATTCCAACTTCAAATTTTTCGTCCATGTCCACGTTTCAGACCCATAAATCATGGATGGTATCAGGATTGCATTGTGCATCAAGTGTCGATTTCAGAGATATCTTCTTAGAGGTTAAGTGCACCGCCAAACCTTCTCCCAGCCAATTTCCTTCTTTCAATCTCTGTTTCACACCTAGCATCTCTTCTGAATAGATTTGTTATTTTCAAGCTATAAACAATTTCTAAACCTTTGCAATTGATGGCTTTCAGGATAATATTATTTATCGTGCTCGTAAGGATGTAAGGATTTTTTCTATATACCTACTTACCTTGAAAGTTGGCATAAAATTTTCTCGAATAATTTTTGTAGCTCCAAATGAAGTCATTTGAAAGCAATTGTTGGATATGAGTCAAAAAATGTTTAGATTCTGGGCCATTTCCGGAGACTAATGAAATTAGTGGCTCTGGTGGCGATACCAATGGCGTCAGCTTGACTTGGCCGCTCGCACAACACAATCCAGGGGCTTCATTTCTAAACTTAAATGCCTTACAATATTGACACACAACATTCATCTGTCCAATGCAAACTATTTGCATTGAGCTGTAATCGATCCCTACGTTATAGTTAAATGCAGCTCGATACGGGTGAAAGGCATCATTTATAGCATGCTGTCGATTTTGACTCCTTCGATCCCTTTGAGTTTCAATGCGCGTTTCGTGTTGTTCATCACTTTCATTTGCTCTCGTAAGTCTCTGACTTACAGCATTGCGAGTTCTACGACATATGTTTGATCTTCTAATTACTGGCATTTTTATAAATCACTGTAAATTAATAAAATTATTCTTGTGATGATTCATTATAATCATGCATGTATGTATTCTATGTGAGAGCCTTTCTAAAGATTGTGTTAAAACTTACCAAAAATCCTTATAAATCGAACTTCAATTAAATATTTTATATCAATGTACCTAATTTAAACGATTCAGTTTTATAAATCTCTGTATATTATTAATATCCAATCAATCTATGTCAGCATTAATAAATTGCAACAATATACAATCCACTGACAGTTCTTTCAAATGTCAATTAATTAAAATTCAAAAGTAGAACAAAATTATATTGTAAAAAGTACTATAAAGATTGCCTACTTAGAGTTTTCTTTAATTTTCTAATTATCCACGCAATTTTCATATTTTTTTGTTGCCTTACAACCTTCTCCTGATAAAAGCCTACATGACCAAAAAATAATTAGCGAAATCGGTCCAGCCGTTTAGGTGCGATGCGATGACATCGGGAAATAGCTCTCCATTTTTATAGTGTTCTTAAATTTTCTAATTTTCCATGCATTTTTATTAATTTTTTTCTTCTAAATCAACCTTTTCCCGATAAAAACCTACACGACAAAGAAAGAATTAGCGAAATCGGTCCAGCCGTTTAGGCGTGATGCGATGATATCGGGAAATAAATCTCCATTTTTATAGTGTTCTTAAATTTTCAAATTTTCCACGCATTTTTCTTATTTTTTTATTCTAAAAGGACACTCTCCTGATAAAAGCCTACACGACAAAAAAAGAATTAGCGAAATCGGTCCAGCCGTTTAGGCGCCATCCGATGACAACGCGAAATAGCTCTCCATTTTTATATATAAGATTGTCGTGCATTTTCGTAGAAATATTTTAAATTATTATATTCAAGGAGCTGAATTTAAAAACGCAATGAATACATGTTCTGTGTTAGTTTTTTATTCTTTAGATACAGACTAAGAACACCAAAAAGTTAAAGGTCATAAAAAAATGCCAACAATATGCTAATAATTATTAATCTAGCATCGATGGAAACTCGGGATTTTGCAAATTCCGAAAGAATTGCTAACGACATAAACATAAAGGTGCTAAATAAAAATATCAAATGGCAGATGGGTCAAAGAAGCTTTTTATAACCTTTTTAAAAACACCTGTCCTCTTAGAGACGCCGAAAATGCGAAGTCTCACCTTCTCAGTATAATAGCATGAAAAACCCATCAGGCGGGTCACTCTGAGTTAACTTCGCGATTCCGATTTTTTTTTATATATAAAAATGAATCTGTGCTCACTCAAAGTGAACACAAAGTGGGATTTTTCGACATGTTTAACATGTTGAGAATTCTGATGATTAGGAGTTTCGGAGACTTAAATATTACCACCTAATGACGAACGTTGTTAATGCAAAGTGATCACACTAAGCCAGCCTTCGAAATAACAGTAGAAGACGGTCGTAAGCCCGTAGTTTAACCATTTAAAAATCGAACATTAGTAATGAATAAGAATAATGAAAAGTTGCTAAGAATATTGTGTTATGTTATAATATGTGTTGTATAGGGTAATGTTTGAAAATGCTATGTACCTATTACTTAGAGTTATGTATCTCCTCACCTTCACACAAATGCCTATGCATTTTTGAAGGGGAGAATATTATATTTAATAAATAAATAAATAAAATAAATTGTTAGAGTCATTAGTTGTTACATATTCTTGAACACAAATACACTCTTTGGCTCTTTCACAGTAAGCTACTTAAAGCTTGTGTCGTGAAAGAGGAAGATGGTCGGCACCTGGGATCGAACCCACGACCTCCAATACGAAACAGTACGAAAGCCGGCGTTGTAACCGCTAGTCTATCAACCACTTCAAGTGCAATTGCATTTAGATTTTGGTTGCTAAGCATGAAAATATTTCCACGATTGCTCTGTTTGACAGCTGTCATAAATACATAGACATTAAACCTGATGCCACCTAGTGTGTCGTGTCGGAAGCTCCCCAGAAAATATCCCATTAATAAATAACAACTATAGATACCTCACTCATCCAAGTGATATAAGTATTAATCAAATGATTGAGTTTTATAAAAAAATATTTTGATAGAATCTTTGCCAGTCAAGGGAATTACTTCATTTCTTAATTTTATTTCTTTTTTTATGGAACATCCTATTTATTATTATTTTAATTATTTTTATTTCCATCATCGATACAAGTGAGCACAATTTTTAGTAAATATACATAGATAAGTATATTTTTTTTATAGAAATGATCTGTGCTCACTCGAAGTGAACACAAATGCTTATTGATATCTTTCACACTAAGCAAAGAAGCTTATGTCGTGAAAGCGGAAATGGTCGGCACCGACTGGATTCAAATCCACGATAATCAATACGCTGTAGGTACGAAAGATACCGCCGATTAATAGCACTAGACTACCTTTTATTATTGGAATTTACTGCCAAATTTTTTTTATTGTACTTGCATGCATTCCCCGCTGTAAAGAAAAATAGTTATCACTAAGATGAACAACCGACCAAGATTGGTGTAGGTAATATAAATTTCCACTATAAACCCTTCAAAGCCACCAAACTGTTTACTATGAACAATTATTCAATTATTGAATATAAGGTAGGTAGATGTTTTAATATATTTTTATATAAGTAGGTATAATAATATATGGTGACATTTAGTGAGTTTATAGCTGTAGAAATTTGTTAATAATAAACCACGCATAATGGCGGCTTCCATTATTAGTATTTGTCCGAAGAGACGGCAAACATTTTAATACACTGTTTATGTGTCATTAAAATGTGCCCAAAGTCTCATTCGTTAGGGAGTGCAATCTGCAAGAAAACAAAAAACATCGTTTTTTTGGGTATAATTTAAGCGATTGTTTATTGTACTTTATCACCCTAAGGTCCATTCGGACACTTGGAATCGTCATTTGAATATCATTTATCCAATAAAAAAGACATAACCGACCGACCTCGGTAGCCTAGTTGTACTAGCGTGGCCTTCAGATCCGGGGTCCCGGGTTCGATTCCTGGTCGGGTCAGAGTTTTTCCAAGTGTTTTTTCACTTGAAATTTCTACCCGGGGTTGGCCCGTCTCATATTGGACGGGACCGGTTGACTGGAAAAAATTGCCTCAGGCAAAAATTTCCATACAAAAATGATCGAATGATTCGATCGTTTGATTTTAGAACACTATTTGCACGCTAATAAGCTCTTATTAGGGTGCAATTAGCTTAGCTTTCGATTAAACTCGTACTAGCCCCACTGGTTGCAGTTCAAAGAGCTCCGACCAGCATTTTGTCAGGTAGTCTATATACAACAAATGTGACAATTTATGAAATGTAACCTTTATGATGAATTATCAATGTAATCGAACGCTGAGTAGGATGTATAAATTTCTAGCCAGCCAGCGTTCACGTCAATTGTTACATGGTACAAAATAAATGGAATGTGAGACAATCGGTGGAGACACAACCTTGGCTGCTTAGTATAAAGCTTAATATAAATTCCAAATTCGAGTGTCAAAAATACTGATTGGGCGAAAAACTGAGGGCAAACGGAAAAAAATATTGAAAACGGCGAGTCGAAAATGAGATTTTGACATAAGACACATCCAAAACGATCGATAATTCTTAAAAGCGAATAAATTGCAGGTCGCATTATATTCAACTTCTGGCATATATTTTATTTCAAGTATGCTGCGCTATGACTTAATCGAAGTGATTCATCTACCAACCATGCTGAGCAATGAACCACAGACTTTGTATAACTTTAGTATTGTGTGTTCGGATTTGAATTTCAGTTAGAATAACTTTTTCTTACTGTTAGTATCTCATTTTATGAATTTGTTATTCATTCATTTTACGTCGCCAGCTAAGTATATTTCTCGCACAGACACTAAAAAGCTACCCGGTTTAGTGCTAAAGTATCTTAAGAAAAATCGTCCATAATTGTTACTAGATATATAAAGAGATTTTTATATAACTTTATAATCCAATCCAAACTCCCTTAAGACCCCACTCAGGGGCACAGGGAGGCAACAAGGGCTCTCCATTGCGCTCGATCTTGCGCAACGTTAATGACCTCCTCCCACACCATGTCCAGATTCCTCAGCTCTGCTTCGAAGGAGCGGAACACAGTATGAAAGGGTCTTCCTCGTCCTCGGGGAAGTAATTAATAACTATATAAAATTGAAATAAATTATTTTATTCGCAAGCGTATTATTTGAGTTTTTCACACATGCAATGTGTAAGAGTAAATACGATCGCAATTTTGGAAATCCTATTTTCAATTTCGTTGATAAAAATATTTGGCACTTAAAATATTACTTTTGCTCATTCCTCTATTGTGTATTGCGGCTGATTTTTGGGGTGCTGGTGAGGACTGGAATAGGGCGTAAAAATTTGAAGAACACGTTTACAAGTTGAAGTTTTCTGAAATCTTATTAAGGAGCGGAAATAAAAGAACAAATTCCAAGTCAATAGTATAATCTACTATCTACTATTTTTTTTTCGATGATAGCATCGATGTTTTGCGAACGTGATTGACACCTCTAATTCGCGACAGACAAAGAACAGCTGTTGAATCACAGAATAAATCGCTACACAAACCGTCGTAGTGTCCTTAACGAGTAAGCGAATACAGGTCACGTATGTCCTTCCTATGTTCTCAATAGAACAAAGACATCAAACAACCATTAGTCAAATCAGATTATTAATATTGCTATCACACGTTTTCGGTAGTCAATTTGATGAAGTGTCTAATTCTGTTGTTTTTTTTCTACATAATGAACTTGCAACCAAAAAAATGTATCTCTAATATAAATGAAAGTCGGGTTAGTGCGAACAGATTCTTTCGATGTTTGATTTATTGGATTCTCCGCTCCTGGTAACAGAATAAGTAATAAAACGTAGAAAAAAATGGATAAGAAATGACATAAAATAAATAATTAAAGTTGGTAGTGAACGGATTTCCTGCGACGCGCCAACGCGATCTATGATGGTTGTTTCCTCTCATTATCGCATATGTAATTACCGCTCTTGCAGTAGCCCATCCCACTTATCCCACCGCACCGTTTCGAGTGTTTTAGAAAATTTTCATGCACTCTACTAAATTATCGGGCACATTTAAAATAAATGTGCACACGCAGTATCGGTACTTCAAGGGCGAGGTAGAATGTGTGAGCGCGCATATATTCTCACATTATTCCCGCCTGAGTTTTGAATACGAATGAAATATGGACGTTTTAGAAATATTTATTTCAATGTTATTATTTTATTTTATTATTGTTTAACTCATTCGCATTAATTATGTATTTTTGTTTCTGGGGGCGCAGTGTACGTATGAACGGGCCGCCTCTGGTTAGGACTACAGGACAACGTCTGTCGGGAAAGCTAGTTACCATTTAAAAATAATAAACATCTATATAAAAAATAGAAAGTATTTATTATCTAAAAATTAAAATCGTATCATGATTAATGTCCCGAAAAACACTGTGATTAGTCAATTGGAGTGTGATATGATAATATTATGATTCATATCATACCTCAAACGAAGTGTACCTTTTTTAATGAGTAGCTTATCACCTTGCTGTCATCGAACGTTAAATAAATATATAAATTTCCTCTAGTGTTATTCTTACTTGATTATAAATCATAAAACGTCACACGTCAGCCATATTGAATTTTTTTCGATTAAGCTGCAAAAGCAAATTTAAACATAGATAGCACTTTACAAAGCAACTTCAATTCAGATGAAAACAGTTAATCCTTTTATTAAATAACTAGCTGACCCACCGAACTTCGTCCCGCCTTAAAGTCAATAAAATATTGCTGGGTAACATAACAAAGCTAACATACATGACTACTCATTGTGAAATAATCAAAAGTTATGTGGATACAATATTATGAATCAGTTATTTCAAAATCACCAAAACTCACCCATTTATAGGTATATTAGATACTACCTATCTATTTTGAATTTTCATCTGACTTAATACAGCCTTTTTATAAGTCAGATGATACTAAATTAATTGCACAACTAGAACACCAGAAAAAGATTCATTTATTGGTTTAAGAATACAAAAATATGCTTAGAATATGTTTGAATGTTAAAAAAAATATTTCTGATAGCTTGATAGAAATTTTATCAATTTTATCAAATGTTTTGAAACTCGAGGTAAAAAAAGTGTTGTTATGGGATTTTTCACAGATAGCGTTGTTGTTGTTAGGAAGCTCGTTCCATACTTACTTTAGTACAATTATATTATTTTCATACTATTTTCCATCCATTTTTCGATTTTTTAATAAGTATTCTGAGAAGAATCTAATAAACTAAACACGATAAAAATCTGTTCAGCCGATCTCGAGTTTTAAGTGTTCGCACTACCCCGACTTTCTTTATATTATAGACATCTTAAAAAAAATAGCATTAAGTACTTTAAAAAGTTGATCGGTTGTCATTCGTTTAAAAGATTCATAAGGTACAATTTCATTCATGGGATAGTCTCCAAGTCAATGACTCTTTGAAAGAGCAATGTCTTGTGCTACAAACGACTTGAGATAAATTATTATTTCAAATATTCATGCAAGACTATGTGGGATATATTTCAGTCTGAATCTGAAATATTTCAGTTTGAATCTGAAATATGATAAAAGTCATTCAAAACGACCCAAATGTATGACAATACAAGCTGTAGGTATATGGTATGTGGGCTGTTTAGTTCGTGGAAAAAAAATCGTTGATAAAATGAACGATTCTTTTTTTCAAAGAGTCTCCAACAAAGGGAAAAATATATTCACTCGAATAAGAGGTAGGTATAAGTTAACCGAAGTTTGAATGCACAAAAAATGTCATAGGATAGGAGAATCGCGGCTTTAAAATCTAGTGACGCAGATTCGTTATTCGGTAGCCTAGTTGTACTGGCGTGGACTTTTTGGTTCGATTCGAGTTTTTTCACTTGAAATTTCTACCCGGGGTTGGCCTGTCTCAGATTGGACGGGACCGGTTGATTGGAGAAAATTGCCTCAGGCAAAAAGTTCCGCCGGCCATACTGACACCTTTGTATAGAAAAGTGTTGTGTTTTTTTTTTTATAAAATAAATCTGTGCTCACTCAAAGTGAACACAAATACACTCATTGACTCTTTCACAGTAAGCTACTTAAAGCTTGTGTCGTGAAAGAGGAAGATGGTCGGCACCTGGGATCGAACCCACGGCCTCCGCACTTTATTTAATATTTAACAATCAATAATTGCCAGATCTAGTCGGCTCATAAATTTTCTTTGTTTTTTCGCATGAAATTTCTCATCGGAGTTTCAATACTGTCTCAGATTGGATGGAACTGGTTGATTGGCGGATAATAGTTCATGCATTTTTAATTCCATCGACTACACTAATAACTGTGTATAAAAGAGTGTTATTTAAATATGAAATCTTACTGGAAAACACACCACACCAATTTAGAATCAAACAAGCGAGTCAAGCGACCTCTTGCTGATAAATCCGTTGTTTAGACATCTGGTCCACCGAGATAATATTATTTGTCTCGTTTACTAAGAAACGGTCTAAGTTTTGAAAGTCATCTTTTGAAAAGTAATTCATTGAAAAACTCATAGGCGACCGCAATAAGATACTAGCTTGAAAGATAACAATAATTGGCAAATTTCAAGTCTGTCACCCGATAGGATAGAAATCTACAGTAAATCCACGGTATAACAGATCTCTTTTGGACGGGATTCAGTATAAGGAAAGAAAAATTTGACAAAAATGTAAATGAATAAAATAAGTTGTCAGATTTGAAAATTTTTAAATAAGAATACTTTTCACCACTTCAAATGTTTCGTGGATACATGCTAGATACTTTATAATCACAAGATTTTTTGAAAACTCAAATGATAATCTGTGTACCTACCTTAAAAAACCATGAAAACTATGACTGTGTAAAAGTATTATTTAAATTAGGTACCCGCCTACTTTCTACCAAAAACAAAGTGCATTTTAATTTTTTTTAAACTTTATTCAATCGTGCATTTATGCACTTCAACTAAACTAAACGTATTTTCGTTATTTTAGAGAAAATTAAAAGAAATCATGGAATTCACGCAAGATCAAGAGCGATGAAGTGCTTTTGTTGCCTCTCTATGCCCTTTAGTTGAAGACAAAAGAAGTGTGTATGAATGTTGAAATAAAAACTGCAGAAAAACCAAAAGGTTAGCAAAACCGCATGATTATTTTTTTCAAAAAACAAGATTACTGAAGAAAAAAGTGCTGAGATATCAAGCAACAACTTCGCTTCAAAAAAGCTGCCGACCACGAAACTTATGTTTACTTATACAATTGAGATGTTCTTGTTTTTTATTTACATTCACATGGAAACGCACTAGCCGTAAATTTTTTTTTTTTCAATTTTTTTATTTATTTTAACCCGTTTTACGGAAAATTCTTACCTCCAAATTGGTCGTTATTACGAGGTATGACTGTACTGTTATATACTTTAAAAACCTATTTGCCATTTTTTATTGTATAATCTTCTTCTCTATATTTTATTACATTTTTAAAATGGTTTACGTAAGGAGATTCTGGTCTCATAAATCTATCTAAACGTCACCAGCCAAGGAAATAAGTGGATTTTTTTTAATACCTACATTCTTAAATCTTTTATCAAAGTTCAACCTTTGAACTCTTTTGTTTGAATTTTCTTTTTTATTTCTATTTTCAGAGGTTATGTTTTTTGTAATAAATTCCTCTATTTTTTCATCATCATCTTTTATAAAAAATGTGTCGTGTGTGTGTATATCTACATACTTGAAGAATTTCCGAACTATGAGATACTTTTAGAGTACAATATTATGATTAAACCTTTGTCCTTTTAATTCCCCTTTCATGTGCCTTTTTACAAGTCGAGATCTAAAAATCTGTACAGATATTAATATCTACTTTCTTTTTGCTCACTGCTGAACAAGGGCCTCCCAATTATTTGATTTTATGAGGAGATAATTTTGACAGTCACTGAAATTGAAATTTTACCACTCTGGCTGTCCTGACGAGTTGGTATGGGCTTGTTGTACAAGTTTTCCTTTCTAAAATGGGTGTCCAGTATCTTGAAAGCAATACGGTTATTTCGCCAATGTTTCGTCGCCAGAGCCTCGTTAGTTTTCTAGTGGCGTGTAGGTACAGTTAGGTTAAAACTTGGGTTGACAAAACGTTTTTTCACCATCACCTTACCCTTTCCATCTCCCAGTTATCATCCCCAATAAATAACTATCTTTTTTTTTTCATGGAAACGCTCAATTTTTTTAATCTTTTTATTTTCAACTTCCTTTTAGACCAGTTTTTGGTATTTACCAGCACCAGTTTTTAAAATAATTATCGTTTGTTCTCGAATGACAAAATGCACCTCTTTCTCTATGTCTTCAGCTGTCATCCCGATGTTCCGCATCCCTCTGGCAGTAGGTAACTGAAAATAATGTGTTTGAAGAGTAACTACTGGACCCCTATTCTGTAGCAAGTGTAGGGTAGACACTTGAAAAAAAAGTGACTATTAGGCGATACATTTTGTATGAAAAACGTCTATATGCGATTCTCGCACTCGATACGTATAGACGTTTTTCATACAAAATGTATCGCCTAATAGTCACTTTTTTCTAGTGACTACCCTACACTTGATACAGAATACGGGTACTGATTTCATCGTTCAACCGCTGGACCTATTTTACTTATTTTGATTTCGTAATGTTTGTTCATAAAGTCCATGGAAGTTTTAAACGGTAAGAAAATATTCGTGGAAAATTAAAAGCCACAGTTTTGTTTTTCCATAAAAGTATGTATAGGTACCTGTCAAATGTCTGACAACAAAAGATCGTTGTTTTTTTTGCCTTGAGCGACTGTAAATGAAATCGATGATAGGCTATTAATCAAATCGACCAGTTTTCGGAACTACCGTCTCCATTATCAAAATAAATGTGTATAATAAATGTCTCTTTCATTTTTAATTGAAATGGACTACCACTTTCAGCCTAATTTAGCGGGTCATCTCGTCTGATTATTTAATAGTGTAAAGGTGAAAAAATGTGTAGGTACCTATGTATACACACATATGTAAGTCAAACGCTGAATTTAAAAGACTAGGCCAAATAAACGAGACAGTAATTAATAAATTGAATCAAAGGTTGTCTACATAAATTATTATTTAAATGGGACTACCAATGGTTAAATTGGATGTGATTCATGTCATTTGCGTGCATCCAAATTTCGTATTTATTTTTTTTCCGTTCAGTTGTAAAACTGGTTCTATAAAGCATTGTCACGGCCGGTCTTCGAACCTGCTCCGAGATTGAACCCACCGCTACCAGTATACCGTTACATTAGCGGATAATATTGTCAACACTGTAACAGATTATACCGCCTGGAAATAATTTACGTGTTTATCTTGCTTGTAGCGATAATTTAAAAAAAAACTAGCTTTCCCGACAGACGTTGTCCTGTGTTCCTTACTATGAATATTGAATTCGAATTTGTATGATAATAAATTAATTATCATTTGACCAATGTAATTTCGAGCGATGCGTCTGTTTTAAACCATCTATATTCCATCCGCATTCTGTCAATCGCACCAACTATCTAACAATTGGCAGTTTCTGCCAATTTTTCAAAATTGGAACAAAAATTATATGGTTAAAAGTACTAATAAGGTTGCCTACGTAGAGTTTTCTTTAATCCCGTATCGTTATTTTTCGTCACTACCTCCCCGTGCCGGGAGTGGGTAATTTTCGCGGCTGCTGCCTTCCGTGGATGTGGTAGCCGTTTCTCACGCTCCCTCTCCGGAATCGAACCCTGATTCCCCGTTACCCGTGACAACCATGGTAGTCGCATAAACTACCATCGACAGTTGAGAAGGCTTTTGACATCTTCGTAAAGAGCACTACAGCTACTATCCTTCAATGACTGGGAACTTGAATCGCGTCACATTAGTTTATTGTTTCATTATATTTTACAAGATTACATTGTACTATCTTACAGTTATCGTGTTTTTTTTTATCTTGTCTTTTTTTAGTTTTTGTAGATTGTTCTCAGTGTCTACTACAAGGATAGGATGATCTGAAAAACGTATGTGCTTATTTCACATTGTCTATCCCAGTTGTGATTTTATATATTTTATTATTTCATCCATAATTTTGTAACAGGGTAACAAAGGACAAAGGTTTATAAGAGGAAAACTTCCATAAGCGTGACGGGGTCACCGCGTCATCGGACCCAAAACCTCAATAATAATAATTCATTGTTAATACATTCGAAACCTCCATCGGTTAGAACATTTTCAAATCTGTCAAAATGTTTCGACATTTCCATTTCCTGGTAATCGTCCCATTAGCATAAAACATCCAGGAAATTATTGTTAAAAGGATCAGTCAACGTCCTGGAGCCCAACTCATTTGAATAAGATTTAAAACGGACACACTCGCCCCTCCCAATCACCCAACAAGGTATGTTTGAGAAGCTCTACAAAATAAGATTATTAAAGATTCAGAAACACTTAACAACTGATGCGTTCTGTCCGCTCCAAATTGAAACATAGTGAACACATACGCATATTCGCTATACGCAATAATAGCTTTCCTGACAGACGTTGTCCTGTAGACCTTACTATGAATATTGATTTCGAATTTGTAATTTATACAAAAATACGTTTAAAATATGTTTCAATTTTGAAATATTTTTTCTGAAAGCTTGAAAGAAATTCTATAAAAAAATCTGAACGGAGAAGAATCCAATAAACCCTGCATCGTAAAAATCGGTTCAGCCGATCTCGAGTTATAAATGTTCGCACAAAGCAGACTTTTTTTATATTATAGATTAACGAACCCAATTTTTAAACAAATTTTAGTATGCATTTGCAACTCTGTTTCAGTTGCAGAGTGTTTTGAATAATATTTTCCATTCTTTACTACCATTTTTATGGAAAAAATTTAGTTAAAATATTTCTTATAGGCATAGTGCGACGTGTCTACTGTGAACTGGCGTCAAGCTGAAAGGGTGGAATGCTGAAGACTACTTGAGGAGACCCACTATGGCTTGTAGCACCATAGATATTTCTGTTAATGAAGATAGCTTTTTAGGAGTTTTTTAGAATCACGAGAACTTATTTAGATCTAATTGGTTTTAAAAGAGAAAATTAAACCAAAAATCTCAAACAATTTGGTGGGCTTTGAGGTTAAAAGACTGAACTTCTAAACTTAATAACATGTGTGACCTACCAAATGTCTTTACTTCTGATCTCTTTAAAGTTTCGTTTCATCAGAGGTCCTATACAATTTAAATTTTTCGTCAATGTAAAGTGGGAAAAAAATTAACTGTCCACTTTTTATGTTTTTATATACCTGAGTGTCTTTGTTTGGTTTAAATATTTATTGTTTATATGTTCCAGTGGACAGTGGGGCTAGTACGAGTTTAATCGAAAGATATTTGCACGCTAATAACACTCGACAACGAGTGCAAAGGGTTTAAAAAAAAAAAAAAAAAAAAGCGCTTACGTGCAAATAGTGTTCGAAAATCAAACGATCGAATCATTCGATCAGTTTTGTATGGAAATTCTTCGAAACTCTTTCGATGATCGTTTCGATATTCGATCATCGAAAACTTATACTAGTAGTACAGATCATTTTTTCGTTCACAAAATTCTTATTGTCTGTGGGGACAGGTTCTCCAATGTTAGATACGACTATCTATTATCATGGAAATAAAAAGACCAAAAGCCAGGCATTTCTGACTCAAATTTTTCTCGCAAACATTTTCACTCTTTCACACTGCGGTCTTCTTAATCTTCCCTACGATAATGATCTGAAGAAGATAGTATTTTTCAATAAAGGTTTCGAAACAAAGAAATAACAGAAAACGAAAAGAAGAACATTTGGGAAACACGGCTTGTCAGTAAAAAAACTTCTACAATTCTTTTTTGAGCACACATTAATCCTTGAATGCGGTATGATTCAAACAATTCGTAATTAGTTCATTCAACCGTTTGTGATCAAAGGTTTTGTTAAGGCCTGGTCAATGTTACATTGTTAGTCAACTTATATTATAGTAGCGAAACGACCCATACTTTCCCAACTATGTGTCATGCCCATCAACACCCAGATTTGGGTGTGCACTTCATCATTACACACGATGACCGGAGAAGGCTACTGACTAATGCTAACAATAATACAGCAATACTCATTGTCTTAGTACGGCGACATTGTAGAGTCCATATTGTCTTAGACTGCAAGTGCCTTCTGAGACCAAATCATAGAAGGATCAGAATGTTCTTCCTACACTAGTATCAAGTGAAACTGTCTGAAAAAAAATGTAATGAGAGCGAGAAAAAAGCAGAAATTTATCTTAGGAATCCCTATTCTGTAGCAAGTGTAGGGTAGTCACTTGAAAAAAGTGACTATTAGGCGATACATTTTGTATGAAAAACGTCTTTATGCGATTCTCGCATTCGATAAGTATAGACGTTTTTCATACAAAATGTATCGCCTAATAGTCACTTTTTTCAAGTGACTACCCTACACTTGCCACAGAATAGGGGTCAAGATCCCAAAAAAAAATTAAAATTAGAACCACTACCAGCCTCTGCTGCCGTAATGCAATAATTTTAACATCAACTATGCTCACTGTAGTCAAGTGTATCTAATCATTTAACGTCAACTTCAACTATGCTCCGAGTTGTGTGATCAAATTTCAAATCCCCAATTCATCTTCATTATCTTCAAAGGGTAAAAGTATTTCAGTTTATTGCTCTGGTTAGCCCTTTTCATCCGAAGTCTGAGTTTTCTGTCCGTTTGTCTGCAGCTTTTACATACAGTCATAAAGCTTCCAATGAATGACGCAAAAATTTGTTCTCAAAGTAAATCAGTACCACCCTCCCCCATCCTTCAAATTTTCAATTTTCATAAAGTTTTCTTCAGAATTCTTTTGGTCCTGGTGCAGTTATTGTATTGAAAACGTCAAAAGATGCATTTTTCGATCTTTCTGTCAGCTATGGATCAAGAATCAGTGAAAAACGGGCTTAATGGTCCTAATTATCTACTTATTTTGCCGTATTTTTTTTTTTAATAATACGCATTTCTATCGATTGGAGTAAACATCCTACAATAGTTTTTTTTAATCTTATTATTAAAAAAAACTATTGTAAACTAATAAATAAAATTTCCAATTCGAAACTTTTTGATTCCCAATAAAAGATTTATTCCAACAATAAATTAATTCACTGCTTGTTTTAAAAACAATCAATGTTCAGATGTTATTTTTATTCATTTATTTTATTGTTACATAACATACAATATATGAAACGTGTGACATAAATAATCACCATGAGAATACATACATCCATCACTTAGAATAAATACATGAGTAAAACAGAATAAAACAAGCACTTAAATAATGCACATAGCAAACATTCAATCCAAATATAAGACAGTTTAATTGGAATAAAACATATTGTTGCATTAAATTACCTACCTTATTTTCTTTGATCTCAGAAGTTAATGTCGAATATGTCTGACATTCTAACCATGTCAAGGAAGTCAAGTGTTTAAGAATGGCTCAAAATGATTCTTGGCCTGATTCTTAAACACCCATTTGATCCCACAGCGCTTGTGTTTTGAGTTTATATTTCAGGTACATACAAATCGCACTATCTACCTGACTTTAGTATAGAATTTTATGATTCTTCAACCTTTAAAGACCACCATACCCAAATCACTCGATAACGAGTGCAAAGGGTAAAAAAAAACCGCTATTCACAAAATGGATGTCATCTATGTATTGTGACAGATGTGAAACATTTAGTTTTTTTTTCAATCATTTTAACGAAACTTCACTACTTTAACACCCGTAAATATGCTTTTATTAAACAGCAACGAGAATCCTAGGGTGTTCTTTTTAATTTTCCAGTATTGACGATAACTCCAGCCAAAGGTAGGTACCTATTCAATGTAGATACCTTCTGTTCAAATTAAGGAGGACACGTAAATTGTTCGAATTACAATTTAACGAATGGCAATTTTACGAAATCACAATTCGTCAAATTATACGTTAAATGCACTATTCACCGAAAAATTCGAAATATCATTTAAATGAACAATTCGTCGAAAAAATAGCGGCTTTATGTTAGTTTGGTATTGACGTTGTCTAATGTATAAAAATACGCAAAAAACAAAAATACGCATGGCCATGTTTAAATTTTGACAAATAAGTAATCTAAAAAACGACTGGTAATTTTGTCCATATCCACAAAAGTAGGCGAAATGACACAACAAATAAATATTATTGATGTAAACCAATGTAAACAATGAATATGATTATAACAATAATTGGGCAAATGAGATGGACTTCTTATATTTATAAAACTAATTAAAAATATTAACCTTTTAAATATACGGTTTTCGTAAAATTGATTTTCGATCAATTGTGATTCTTAAAATTGATTTTTCGATCAATAATTTGTGATTCGACGAACTGTTTTTACGGTGAATTGTGCTTCGACGCAATCCAAATTAAGGACCATTCTATGAAATAGTGATTCATACCAGACATTCTTTATCTTACCCTTTAGAACTTTTTTTATCGTCGCCTTTAAGCTTTCTGTTACTACTTATGGTCTTTTTATTGGCATTAATTTACCCACATTCGACAATAAAATAAAAAATCTTGGTAAAGGCATAATGTATAAAAAGCCAACATTAATTATTTTATTGGGGTCTGTAAGTAAGTATAAGGAATTGTTTCGCACAAAACATAACGGTCCTTTTTGGCAATATAAAACTTCGCGTGTTTAAAACGCACAATAAGTTTTATAATATAAATATAAGGAAATGAAAAAAAGAAAGATTACAATAGCATACTCTATATAACCGAATGTGAATCCAGTTTATTTGACACACATCGACTATAAAAAACAGCGAAAATACAAAGAAGCAGGATGGCTTGTCTGACCTCTCTCTCTCTCTCTCTGCATTTGGGGACTTACTTATATTTCCATTTTAAATCTTTACGTAACGATATTAATCTTTTTATCCAATTCCTTTTATATTATTTCTTATGTGTACTTTTTTCAAGTTCATTTTGTAAGTACCTATTTAATATCCCGCTTTTCTATATTGTATGAAGACGTACCTACATAATATAATATTATTTAATTGTCTCGTTGGAATTTGGAGATCTTGAATAATAATTTATGTTCGCCTGTGTTTTCTTTTTGAAAAAAAAAAATTAATCTGTGCTCACTCGAAGTGAACACAAATACACTTTTGACATTCTTTCACACTAAGCAAAGGCTTGTGTCGTGATCGTGAATGTGGAAATGGTCGGCACGGCCGGGATTTGAACCTACTACACAAGAATGTAGAGATTTTTAGAACGATGTGCACTTATAATACACAAAGATTTTTGAAGTGTTTGGTAGCGTAGCCTACTGCCTAACGAATCAGTCACTGACTTTCGTTCTGATTCGATTCGCTGTGGTGACAATCTTCCTCTTTTACAACACAAGCTTTGCTTGCTATGAAGGATGTTGAAAATGAATTTTTCTTCCTAAAGAAATGAAAAAATAAACAAAGGAAAATTGTTTTAACTGTCATCCGTTCTGACACACAAACAACAATAAAAGTGTCAACGATCGAGTCACCTATATTGACGACCCAAGTCGACTCATTCATCAGAACCACATCGACTTTTTTTAATTAATTCATGGCTCGTATGGTAGGGGATCTTGGCATTCCTTATGGTGAATCTGTATCGCTACTGCAGTTCATCAAGTGTTGTCGAATGTCGGCGTTTGTGCGGATGTTTTGATTTTTTTGTGCGTGAGTATTTTTATTTATTATTGTTACTAAACTAAACAAACATGTAAATAATGTATCAATAGATATTTTACTTGTTACGGGCGTGTTCCTTCTTGAAATGACTATGTTGATTTTGTTTGTCTATGGTATTATTTTAAATGTTCATTTCGAATTTAGAACTATTTTTTTTTTTTCAATTTTCACACGTGTTCCTTGTTGCAATGTCTTCTAGTTGTTTTGTCTATGGTGTCTGTTATTTTTAATATTTATTTTGAATATAGAACTATTTTTATTTCATTTTAATCTGAAAAATATCGATACCTTAATCAGAAGTTATTGGATGTTTTAGCATGTTTTATAGTAGTTACTAATGTTTTTCTAGAGCTTTTAAAATACTTAAGTGATAAAAATAAAATTTAAATTTCGAATTATTTTTAAATTTGATTTTGACACATGTCATATTAATATAAAAAATATCAATCAATCAGTTGTTGGTTACGGGAGCGTTTCTTGTTGATTATTTTTGTCTATGATGTCTTTACGATTATTTTAATATCTACATAATATATGTGAATTTATTTTTAAATACAAATTTAGACATTTTTTTTTATTTTGTTAGGATTGAATTTATTATCGGGATCATTTATGTGTAAGTATCTACATTTTTATCATTCTGTTTATGATTGCATAATATTATTAAAATGTTTTGAAATAAAAGATAAGTACCTACTTACTTACCAAAAAAAAATAACCTACATTTTGTTCTCGTTGAATAATTATTTAACTTTCTATAGATAAGTTCATAGACTATAATTTATTTTAGAAATTTCGTAATCTTCAGCAAAACATATTCAAAATTGTATGGAACGAATATAAAAGAAAAATGAAAGTTGCGATATTTACTTAACTGTTTTTCGAGTAGGTATTCTATAAAAAATTTGACGTGTACTTAGAAAACATGTCAGGAACATTAATTATTAAATCTGGTGAAAAATCGAGATATTTTTTTCAATAACTTTGCACAATGAAGTACCTTACTTAAATCAAAGTTCAACAATTTTTAAGTTTTTAGAATTTTCAGGTAAAATTTCAGAAGTAGGTATTCCATATTTCAATAAATTTTAACAGACGTTAATTTGGATATGCTTAAAAAAAATATTAAATTACTTTATTTCGAGTTTCGAAAATATTAAATAAAAAAACTTTGTTTACCAAGTAAATGAACAAGATTTATTAAAAAGTTGTTGTTTTTTAACTTTAGAAATTAGCTAGTTTTATACAAATAACACAACACCGATGTCTTTACATATACGCGTTAGATTCAAAAACATGCGAAAAAATATTTGCATAGTAATATTATGGAATCAATTTCTTCGTAGATCATACAAAAATATTCTACATTTTTACTACGCAAAATACTTAGAAAATGATCTGATATTACCTCATGTTTACTTAAATAGATACGTCAAGTGAATTTAATAAGAACTCTTCAACTTCTGACAAAATCATGTTAACACATTTCTGTAGAAATGACAGTGTCAGATCTAAAAAATAAAAGAAGTATCTTTAAATATAAACAGATTACCTTTTGTGATTTTAGCCAAACAGTCTTGGTTTTGAGAGTTTTATTATTTTAACTAGCTTATACCCGTCTTGCTTTACGTTTTTGATTCCGATTGTCAGGCTTGATCGGTAGGTAATTAGAAAGGTTCTAGTCTAGCTTCCCATTGCTTTGTAGACCTCTATAACTGACATAAGCACAGAAAAAGAAGAATGACACTTTTAATGTTTATTAAAATTTTGTATGAAGATCCTAAAAAATAGGGTTTATTAATTAGCTCTAAATATATTAAAGTCAATGCAGCAAATTGTTTTAAAGAACCTTCTCCGGCATTTTGCACGGCTCTGTGCAGATTCATATCTGACGTAGCATTTGTATTTTGAGCGTGATGCTATGACATACGGTAAAAAGCAAAAAACATTTCTTAATTATTATGTAGATAGAGAAGGAGGGGCTAATGCGAGTTTTATTTAATTTCCCAATTTACCACGCAACTTTCTTAATTTTTTCTTTCATAAGAACCTTCTACTGATAAAAACCAACACGACAAAAAAAGAATTAGTGAAATCGGTTCAGCCGTTTAGGCGTGATGCGATGACATACGGTAAAAAGCAACTAAAAAAACATTTCTAAAATATTATGTAGATTTACCACGCAACTTTCTTAATTTTTTCTTTCATAAGAACCTTCTACTGATAAAAGCCAACACGACAAAAAAAGAATTAGTGAAATCGGTTCAGCCGTTTAGGCGTGATGCTCGGACATACCGTAAAGTAACGACAAAAGGCAAATAAAAAAACATTTCTAAAATATTATGTAGATAAAATGCAATTTACGATGTAAAACTTAATTAATTTTAGCTAATAAGCTATTGAATTATGTTAAGTTATCGTTGATTCGGGTGAAGGATGACGTTCGATGGGACATAAGCTTGAAATCAAAACATTTCCTCTTTAATTGCTTTACTTTTAAAAAAATTCAATAGATGGCGGTGTAGTAGGAAGTACATAACATGTGATGTATGTTTGCGTATTGTATAGATATGTCGAAAGAATTGACCCATTTAAACCAATTTTTCAGAATTATTATGTTAAGATTATTATGTTAAGATATTGACTATTAGTATTATGATTATTTTTAGGATTATTTGTATCATTACAATCTACCTATTTATTTTTTTAATTTTTCCTTATTTTAAAGATATTTGGGATTTTTTTTTTTTGATTTTCATTAGGTACTGTTATTCACGACATCTTCAGTAGGTACTGTTTTATTTTTTATTGATAGGTGTAGATATGTCTTTTATTTATTTTTTAACAGACCATGACGTTTTAAGTAGTTTTTTTTCCAAGATTTAATTTTAAATCTATTTGTATAATTTCTCTTGAATTTATAATTTATTGGATAACATATTGCATTGATTTTTAGTACTTATGTTTTTATTTTAAAAAAATCTAAATCCCAAATGCATCTCTGGACGCTATCAGTAAAAGAAGCTATCAGCGATAACAGAAGATGACAAAACGAGCTGTTTAGATAGAAGATAAACAAGATAATTTACTAGAAATTATACTAGTTTTAATAACCTTATCATCTACTAGTTACCCCATTGTTACACTCTAAAAATATATTTATTTACTCCAATAAAATGACGAGTGGTTCGAAATGTACCATGCTGAAAATTACCGAAAGATTATTTTTTTACTCTTTCCATCTTATTGAACATGAATTCTACCATTGCTTTTTTTTAATGAACTGTGCTCACTCAAAGTGAACACAAATAATACACTTTTGACATATTTCACACTAACCAAAGGGTTGTGTTGTGAAAGTGGAAACGGTCGACACCGGGACTCGAACCCAGCACCTTCAATACCTACGCTTTACGTACGAACGTCGCCAACTGATATCACTGGACTAGCAACCATTTTTCTTTTCCCAGCAAAAAATCCAGGTTTTTATATGTAATTTTTTTATACATTAGATTATTTAGACTAAGTATTATAGAAACGAAGAGAAAATGTGAAACCTTTTATCCTTAGCGGGACACATCGCAATGCGCAAGTAAAGAAATAATACAAACATCCATATATTCGCACAAACACACTTACGAACAATTTATAATTCCAAATTATAATGTGAATATTATACTCAATGGTAGTTATTCATTATCAAATAGAGCAATGATGATTTGAGTGAATCACTCATTTCAAAAAAATTACATGTCAATAATTTTATAATATTTTATGCTTATATTGCGTTTTCTGAGAGCCTGTAAAAAAAGAAATCATGTCAAATTCAAATATATTAATGATATTAATCTAAAAAAAATACAAAGCTGTTGCCTAATCCCTTACGAGATTTTTGGCAGTTTTAGCTGCTGGCTGGATTCTTGGCAAACCCTTCGTCAGCTTTCAGTTACCCTGTAGTATTTTTTCTAAACAGTATTTGCGGCTCTTGTGTCTTTTATTCGTGAACGTGAGCGTGAGACAATGTCATTTTGCAAATACATAAAGACAACCTTCGAAACAGCTGAACAGAAAATAATCCCGTAGTTTTTATAATTTGTAAAACTTTACCTTTTAAAAGACAAAAACTACAAATGATTGCATCAAAATTGCAATCAAATGAAGTGTTTGCTAGCCTAGCGGTAGCTGACTTTTGTACTGTAGGTCATGGGTTTAATCCTACCATGTTTCTCTTTCACGACTCAAGCCTTTACTAGCTTACTGTGAAAGAGCCAAATAGTATATTTGTGTTCACTTTGAGTGACCAAAGATTTTTTACTAAAAAAATAGTTGGTTCTTTATTCAAATACTTACAAGTTTCTCCATTTTACAACATTAATATTCTAGATTGTTTCGAAACTTAAAAAAATGGACGCGTTATGTTTTCAAAATGGCCGATTCAAATAGTTTTTATTTACAAATAAACTAAATATTATAATGTGTAATTAGGATTGATGTAGGTACTTGATGATTGCAATATTACTTACAATCTTTCAAGTATAAAACTCATACTGATTTTAATTAAACGCAACAATAATTGTTTTTATCTTAGAGCAATCGGTTTTGGGCGCTTCTGGTACGTGAAACTGATTTTTTTTACAATATTTAATTAGTGTTTCTATTTCCTGATATTTTATTATAATTAGAAAGTAAATAGTTTATTTAAAAAAAAATCAGAGTAATATTAAATAGAATTACGGATAGAAAAATGTTATGAATTACATATTTATTACTGTTTTGTTTTTTTTTTTTATTACATTTTAACAAATTTTGATGCAAATTTTACATTTATTCTTCTTCTTAATTTAGGCCTTGTGGCCTGTAATTCAAGAGGTGGGGTTTGCCTTCTGCGAGGTCGACTCCCAGCTGTCTCTCCACCTCTTTACATTTATTACCTAACTTTTATTTTTATACTGAGTTTAAAATGTATTTTAATGCTGTTTTGAAGTACATAGTGGTGGAAAACCCACGGTGATCCAAGGGCGGATCGCCAGGGGGGGGGGGGGGGCTCATAGTAAAAAATTATCATTTCCAAAATTTTCTCTCTGGAAACTAAACATTTCCTAAAAAAAAAGAAAGGTCATTTCCAAAATGTGGTATCTGAAAAAAAAGGCCTGGACCCAGCCCAAGTCCCAGGTGGTCCTACTTAAAATCATCAATTAAAAGTAGTGTATAGCTGTTTAGCAGTGAGGTTCGCCACCCACCATGTCGTGAGCGCGCAATAAAGAGAATGGTAGAGTGCAGATTCGGTATATTGAATGTTAAGGGATGTACAGTGTACACGTGGCTATGAATGGAGTTGGTGACCCAGCGGTTACAACGTCGGCTTTCGTACTGCGGACGTCGTGGTTCGATCCCAGGTGCCGACCATCTTCCTCTTTCACGACACAAGCTTTCGGTAGCTTACTGTGAAAGAGTCAAGGAGTGTATTTGTGTTCACTTTGAGTGAGCACAGATTCATTTTTAAAAAAAAAAAAAAAAAGTTGTTGTTCTTTTTTTACTATTGGATTCCAACCCCTCTGAGAAGTTGTTGATTTTATTAATTTTAAAAAATCTTGATATTGCGTGTATTTTCTTTGATTTTTTAAATTGATTTTGGAATTTCATGAAATGATTTGTTTTACACCAAAAAAAATACAGTTTTAAGTAGGTAGATGATTTTTTTTTTTTGAAATTGATTAGGTGCTTGATAATATTATAATAATATTTACTATCGGCTTAATATTTTCTATCAATATAATAATTTTATATTTACTATCAATATTAATACAACAGTTTCGGAATTAGGGCTTTTGACCTTCATAATCTAGTGCGTGAATTCCTAATAAAATTAATTACAAAGGTACTGAATATATAAATAACATTAAATTAAATAACACTATGGTAAAGGCGCAAGTCTAGGAATTTCCGTAGGTACGTAATTCCGTTTGATATATAGAGGGTGTCCCACGAAGTACGACTAAGCGAAAGTCCAGACATAGAACACCTTAAGGGCTTTGCAAATACCTCAATATATAATACCTATGTAAAGCTATTTTTTATAGTTTTCGAGTTATAATATTATTTTAGTATTGTTTTGTCACTGACTGTGGTGACAAAAATTTTGAGACACCAATTTTTGAGTTACATCCATATTTTTTTTTTTGAAATAGCTGATTAGTATACCTAGCAGACACAAAAACAGTTATGGGTCTATCTGATACTATCATGCCAACAAAAAATGTTGAATCTCAAAATAAGGTGTAGGTATAATTTAAAATTTTACATAAATTTGAAGACGATTTAAATAACATATATTCACATTTATTTATTTTCTTCTACAAAATTTCATATAATTTTGTTTCTTCTAAAAAAGTACGTACCTATCCTATAAATTCATTAAGCTATTTTTACGGAATGTCAAAAAGGACCTATAAATCTGAAAGGATGGGTGTACGGATACATATTAGTTTAGAATGACTTGAATATCGGTGCTGTCTTAAACGAGGGCTAAGTCAGGATAATGAATAAAAAATACTTAGGTACCTATTGGTACCTAGATGCATTTCTAGGCATTTTATTTCAAAAACTATTATTTTTGGAAATACGTCAAAATCTTTCAAGCAAAGATATTGCATAAAATGTCAGCAATTAAAAAATCGAAAAAATTATAAAACAATGTGTATTTTTGATCCAAGAGAGTACCTATATGTCTTAAGTTCGCTGGTTACCTACTATATATAATAATTATTATGTAAATACCTTATTGAAATTGAAACAAAACATGAATTTGAGATTTTGGAAATAATTGGATTTTTTTATTATTTCCAGATCCAAGCATGGGGTCTTCATTGCTGTCATTTTTGCTATTTGCAACGGTTCTTGCTGTTGTTTCAGGTAAAACATTTTTAAATATTTGACAAAAGCTCCTCATATTCCTTCTACATGTCCGACGTCCGTGCCTTTTTCAATTTTTTTAGAAAAGTATAGCCAGGGAACCTTATTTCTTCCAGGCAACCGGTCTTTTCTAATTTCTGACAGTTCTCAAAGCCCAAGATGAAAATTAAATTTAAAAAAGACGATAAAAATTCTGACTTGATAAACCCGTTTCCTCTTACTCAGAAATGTATTTCCATATCATTAAGCCCGGCTATTGGGCTCCAACAAATCTATCATCGCCCCTCCATCTATCTGGTGATCTTACATTTCCTCATTTTCTTTGTTCTGGATTGCCCTTGAGTATGTTGAGAGAATGAATGAAGAAATAATGACAAAAAGGATCTACAAATCTGAAAAAATGGGTGCACGAAGACGTGGCCGACCTAGATTGACGTGGGCCGGTCACATCGGTGCCATCTTAAAAGAGGGCCAAGTCTGGAGTAAAGGGAATAGGAGACAACGTTGGCGGATCATTATGAAGCGAAAGAGGTTTCTCTGGATAGGAATGAATGAAAGACCGTACTCTCTGCCTACCCTCTCTGGAATACGGCGTGAAGGAAAAAAATTATCACCCCATCATCCCCTTGCGTCTTGTCTCGGTTATCCTCTCTATGACAAACACTTAGCTATTGTACTTACACTAATAATTCTGTATTCTTTCTTTTTAAACAGCCAACAAACCAGCCAGGATAGTCTGCTACTTCAGCAATTGGGCAGTTTATCGACCTGGAGTTGGGCGTTACGGCATTGAAGATGTCCCCGGAGACCTCTGCACGCATCTCATCTACTCCTTCATCGGAGTCGATGACTCTAATTGGAACGTACTCATCATTGATCCAGAGGTAAGCCAACATATTACGCAACATCATTGAACCAAATTATGGCATTAACCAGAGCATATTTTGTGCACTCGTCATCCTATGGCACTGATTTCCGTTTACTCTTCTAATTCCGTCACATCACCTGCGTTTCTATGACCTGTTCTTGGCTTCCACTCCAGGATTTTCTTACTCCGTCTTTCATTCATGTTTTTCACCGATTCCATTTTAGTGACACTGTTATTTTATTTATCACATCGGTACTTTGGTCTTTTCGTATTTCTCAGACTAATGGTTTAACATCATGTACTCCATCGCTTGTTTTTATATTTACTTACTTGGAGATTTTTGTATTTACTGTTTTGTAAAGGTAGATAGTTTCAGAAACATAATAATGTCAACACTTGCGCAAGCACAGTTGTCGAAAACCTTTTTCTTTAGGTAGTTTTCGGCTCGTTTGGACTTGAGTTTAAAGGACAATATTTACCGAAAATACCCCCATGCCAATCCTCTTCTGCGTTCAACTTTAGCTTCCTTGCAATCTCTAACAAATTTTTCATTTTTTCCATTACTTTGGTTTGATCAATGTTTATTTTCGTCTTTCAGCTTGACGTGAAACAGAATGGCTTCAGAAACTTTACTTCCCTCCGCTCCAAGTATCCTCATCTGAAGCTGCAAGTGGCCGTTGGTGGCTGGGCTGAGGGAGGAGAGAAATACTCAGCAATGGTCTCAGATAAGAACAGAAGAAAGATCTTCATTCAAAGCGTAGTTGGTAAGTGACGCCGGCTTTTTCACATAGTTTTCAGGCAAATGACAAAATTACCCAAGCTAGATTCGACAAACTATAACAGTCTGCTATTGTGTTAGGTACCTACAAAGTTACAGTTTATAAAAATATAATATCTTACACGTTGCAGTGGGTTCATTATCCACGTAAGGCTTTAAAGTCAGTCATATCTCAGGCAAAATATCCACACCGGGTAGATTTTTCAATAACTATTGAAAAGACGCCAAGAATGTTCCGATTCGACCAAGAATGGAAACCAGAACCTCTTGATTAGAGAATTCAGCGTCTCTACAACTAGGCTACTGATGTCTTCAAAGATTTGAAAGAAATAATTCCAAAATTTCCTTGTTATTATAATAAAACTATTCATAACAATTTTGTAGAATATAAGACTCATCAAACTATTGTTGATGACCCGATAGATTCATTGTCAGTCAATAGACTCGCAGTTAAGCAATACAATACACAACAATACAATGAAAAGAAAAAGTTGTCAAGAGTTCCTGTAGTTCCTTCTACGACGTATATGGAAAATTCCTAGAACCTCTTCAATCCTTTTTTAAAAAAAAAACTTTTTTCGCAGATTTCATGAACAAATACAAGTTTGACGGGTTCGATTTGGATTGGGAATATCCCGGAGCTGCCGACAGAGGCGGTTCTTTCGGTGACAAGGACAAGTTCTTTTACTTTGTTGAGGAACTAAGGAGAGCATTCGAAAGACAAGCCAGAGGATGGGAGATTACCATAGCTGTACCCTTGGCCAAATTTCGTTTACAAGAAGGGTATCATGTGCCCGAACTATGCGAGTAAGAATATTATTTAATTTGGACACGACATGATGGGTGGCAAGCCTATTCTCATATTATGGACTTACGATATTTTTTGATATTTCAGACTTTTAGATGCCATCCATGTCATGTCATACGATTTGCGAGGCAATTGGGCCGGTTTTGCAGATGTCCACAGTCCTCTTTACAAGAGACCTCATGACCAATGGGCGTACGAGAAGCTGAATGTGGTTTGTTTTTTAAACTTAGTTATGTATACCTATCTAAATTTTTATCAAAGCAGGTTCTTGCACTTTCTTCCAATAAAAATTGACAGTCGAATGTTTGTTTTATGTTTACGATACATACCTATGCCTTGATATGAAGAACGAATATTTTTTTTTCAGAATGACGGTCTTCAATTGTGGGTAGACATGGGTTGCTCTCCAGACAAATTGGTGGTCGGAATTCCATTCTATGGGCGCTCATTCACCCTGTCTCAAGGAAACAGCAACTATGATTTAGGCACATACATCAACAAGGAAGCCGGAGGTGGGGAACCAGCGCCATACACGAATGCCACAGGATTTTGGTCGTACTATGAGGTAAATTGCTTTAATGTCTCACAAAAATTTAAAACAGACCATTATTGTTATGACAATATCATTTGCGGGGCTCTGCAGGGACGGATTCTTGTTCCCCTAGCCCTGACTACTGAGGATGTACTTGACACCTCTGTAGAGGTTATGGATGTGGAGGGTACTCTTATCTCCACAGAGACGATTTGGTTGTAGAGGACCCAGTAGATGGTGTTCGTAAATGAGAGACTCCGTGTTGTTTTGAAGATGTTTATTTCACGAGGTGAGGCAGCGAAAAGAGAGCGAGAACGCTTGGGTGAGAACCGACCTGCGTAGTTAAATATATGCATCCCTGTCTATTCACAGCGGTGCATACTGGCCACAGAACAATAATACCCTATTACTGGCATCCTTGTCGCCTATTGAGTCAATGGAGCCGCGCTTGTCAAACCAGTGTTGACAGCCAACAAAAATTTATCCACCTACCTCCATATGAGTGGTCAAAGGGGGAATAATGTCACATGGCCATAAACAATAATTGTTGCAACTGGGAGATGGGAATACTGCTAGGACCTATCTTTCAGGAGCAACAAAAAGGCTATTTAAGGAGAATTCTTGCAGAGGGTAAGATCAGGTAAAAAGCGTTGATACTCTGAAAGACGATGCCTAATAAGACGCAGTGCACCAAGAACGAATTAAAGGATATCACGATCCATCAAACACCAAAAATGTAATTGTTGAAAAAACCTACACTATTAAGATAACGGGCAATCAATTCAAAATCTAATACAATATTTTGATTTCCACAGATCTGTATGGAGGTTGATAAAAAAGGCAGTGACTGGACTAAGAAATGGGACAGTGTTGGAATGTGCCCCTATGCTTACAAAGGTAAATTATTTTAAACCATTTTGAGCTAAGAAAAATACGCAAAAATAGTATTCCACTCTTTTTGCCCAAAATTCTACTTTTGGTTAGTCCAAATATTATAAAAGCAAATGAAAAATACCTTTTTCTGCAATGTGTTAAAAAATTACCCATTCTAAATGCCTCCACCCATCTTATGCGTTTGTTACCCAAATGTTGTGTTACCCCACATAAGTTTTGTTGTACAATTACTTTCATCTCGCTATTTATGCCAACAATCATTGAATCATCATGATAGTATGGCTGGACACTCTTCTTCGACCGTGTCTGAAGATCAGCTGGAGAATTCTTCATCCTGGGCTTCTTCAAACCAGGAAACTTCCAAATGCCCAACTCTAGATCCATCTTTCATAGGTATTATATTATTCAGGAACCGTTTTTAACTTTCTATCCATTTCTTTTTCAGGAACCCAATGGGTAGGATACGAAGATCAAAAGAGTGTACAAATAAAGATGGACTGGATCAAACAGAAGGGATACGCCGGAGCCATGACATGGGCCATAGATATGGACGACTTTAAAGGCTTATGTGGTCCAGTCAATCCTTTGATAAATATAATGCATCAGAGCATGTCCAAATATAGCGTTCCCGTCCCAACAATCACCACTACACCTCGGGTAAGAACAAAAACCATTACAATTTAGAGAAAAATGTAATATTTTGAATTTGTGGGTCATTATTTGTTGGTCATGCTGTACTTGCAGTTGATTTGATCTGAAGTCTCTATTTTCACCTCTTCTGCACTGGTCTCGCTTGGAAATTATTAGAGATGCAACGGATATCCGGCAACTATCCGGTATCCGGCGCCTAAATGCTATCCGGCCGAATACCGGATAACTAGCACCTATCCGGCCGGATACCGGATAGTAAAAAAAAAGATATTTTTGGATGACAAATACACCTTGAAATCACAAGAAAAATGTCTCCAACTTAGAAAATTGATTAGCAAACCTACTGCAATAAGGGTAAATTATGGAGAATGAATATATAGAGGTAGCAAGCGGCTTTGCTTTTCTCCGTAAATAAGGAAAGTTTAATGAAATAACGTTTCGTCATATATCATTCTGCTGAAATATGCAGATCCGCGATTTTTGGAACAATAACGTTCATGCAACGGAGTCAGTCCAATTATTTGGTATAGGTATGCCGCCTACGTAAGCGTAATTCATGCGTTGTACCCACTGTAATGCCCGGGCTCTACTAAAGACTTCTTCAGTATTCAGCGAATTTAATTAATTTTGAAAAAAAAAACACTCATATTTTAAGGGGAGCGCTGTTCTCCCTCCCATCAGGGTCCCGAAGACGAGAAAGACCCTCTCATACCGAGAGGGTCTTCCTCGTGTTCCGCTCCTTCGAAGCAGAGCTGATGAATCTGGACATGGTGTGTGAGGAGGTCATAAACAATGCGCGAGATTTAGCGCAATGGAGAGGTATTTTTGCCTCTCTGTGCTCCTAAGTAGAGCATAAAGGGAGTTTGGGTTGGATTGAATATTAAGGGAGCCGTAAACCTAAACAGATTGGGAACCTCTGCACTAATGCTATCCTGGATACAACCTTGGTTCCGAGGGTAAATGTTAAAAATCTAAGCGCTCTAATCATAGGAAAAAATATTATTACACCACACCAATCCAGACTAACTAATGCGGTTGATGGTTTTTTCGACAATGTTCCCTTCCCAATAATCCCATATTGATGCACAAACTAACCAGAAACATACGCCGGATATCCGGTATTCGGCAGCTAGTTGGCCGAATATCCGGTATCCGGCTAAACTGCTATCCGTTTCATCTCTAGAAATTATACTTTTCTTTCCAGCAACTTCTAGGCAAGGGCCTCTCCTAGAATCACTGAATGTGCCTTCATACTATGCTTTCCAGGCGAGTCAGTATGGGTTTGCTACATTTTTTCCCTCTTGTTACTATTATGGGGATTTAGTCCCATAAAGATGATTCGGTTATGCCATCATTACCCTGTCGCCAAGTCTCGTTATTTTTCTAACAGGGGTACGATGTGCAAATGATGTGTCGGCTAGTAGTTTTCGCACTCACCCATTACTCCCCAGTCCCCACCGATAAGTAGGTACCTAATAATCATCTTGAAAAGACGCCCTCGCCATATGACGACATAATATGTGGTATTGTAATGTCAGTTGAGTCCTCTAATATTAGACCAAACTCAATACAGAAATGTTTGAACATACTTTACAAAAATGATCATTGTTCAGCAGATGAAGGATTTGCCAAGAAAGAAGAAGGTTCTGCTGAAGAAGTGGGTTTCAAATTTGGTGCCTACCCAATTTTTATGACACAAGCTGTGTGAAAGATACACAAAGTAATAAATTGATGATTTTTTTACAGCCTGAATGGGCTCGTCCACCGTCGACTCCTTCAGACCCTTCGGAAGGTGCTCCTCTGCCATCGACCACAACCAAAGCACCAGCGCCAACAGCTTCGACAACAAAAGCACCTGCAACTCAATCTACAACAAAAGCTCCATCGCCTTCAACTCAATCTACAACATTAGCACCTATGACATCAACAACCAAATCACCAGATGTTGAAGTAAGATTCATTTGTTGATAATTTTTTGTGGGCATATCAGCAATAGTTTTCCTAACCTTCGAAATTAATATATAACTCTTGTTTCAGAGTGTTCCAGAAATAGATAACCAAGTGGAGTGTGTTGGCAGCAATGACTTCATGGCACATACATCCTGCTTTAAGGTAAGTCCAGCTCTCTCCTCTCATTGAGGGTTCCTGGTAGCTGATGTCCCTTTCCATTTGGGATCCCACCACGAGCTTAGAAATAATATTGCTGTTACCCATTCTTTGGACAAGATCCCACCAAAATCTGCCTATCTCATCATCGAAGACCTTTTCTTTTCTTGTTATAGGTGGACACATTGTTATTTAGGATTTTCTAAGAAGGTTTTTGTCCTCATTATTTCGGCTTTACCCAGTGTTGTATAACCTTTGGAAAATGTTTGACTTGGACACAAACTTGGAGAGGTGGCAACACTGGCTTTACCTTCGATCTTGGCTATCATACCCGGTCGCTGGTCTTATAGATTCTTTTTTTTTTTTCATAATCAAAGATAACCTTATTTTTGTGGGGAAATTATGAATTTAACTAGCTGACCTGCCCGTAGAACTTCGACTCTAACCCAGAATAAAAAAATAAAATGACATAAAAACTTAATTCAATTTAGGTAACAATTTATTGCATAATGTGATAATTATTGTTGATTCGGATGCGGGATAAAGTTCGACAGGTCATAAGTTTGTAATAAAAACAATTCCTCTATAGTTCCATAACGTTCAAAACATCCAAGAGATGGCGGTGTAGTAGGAAATAAGTCACATATGAAGTGTGTCATGTTATTGTATATGTTGTTGGATGAATACAATCCATTGAATCCAAATCTTACCAAATTATTATGGTAAATATTACCTTCTGATGGTTATGCTGTGTATTATAGCAGATCCTAATCAGCCATATTTGGGTTTTATCAATAGATATTATAAACATTTAACACCCAGAAGAGTTACATGGAAGTAGCAAGTATTTATTATAAGAATACCTATTTCTTATTGTCTTTCAGTATTGGAGATGCGTCCATGGACAGGCTGTCTTATTCTCCTGCAGGCCTGGAACAGTCTTCAACGCCAGCACCCAGGTGTGTGACTGGCCGGAAAATGCCGACAGACAGGAGTGCAAGAATCAATAGTCAATTCAAAATGCCATTCTCAAATTTATTTGAGACTCATTTATAATTTAATTGTACTGTAATATTAACTACAAAATTAGTTTTTAATTATTTTAGATTGTGATCTATTTATTGATAATAAATTATAAACTTGTCGAATTTAAACATTTTTGTTTTTAGTTATTTTTTCCTAAGTCCCTACTCCCTAAGAATACATAGTACCTACCTGGAAAAACTTGAAACTGTGTAATAATGTGTGCAACATAATACTTTTTATTTTCTTTTGAATGAAAGAATAAAGATTTCACTACGCACGAAACTGAGAAGTCTTAAGTGAAACGATCACCAAGATCGATAAAACATGAGAGATATTTAAGTATGATAACTGCCAGAGTTACCAGATAAAGTAAAAAATGAAAGCTTTATTTAACATAGTTCACATCATATTATGTGATGTCCCAAAATTAAGAATATATAAGACTAAAATGAAGGTGTAAGAAGGCTTGGCCGACCAATAATGATGTGGATCGAGAAAAGAATGGTCCATTCTCTCTTCCTACCACCTTAGAGACATGCCGTGATGGGTAAAAAAAATCCTGATATCCTTTTAGTGCATTCTCTTCCTTTTTCATTTATACAACAGCTTTTGATTTCTACCGATTGATTGCCATTACATAGGACCAAAAACAAACTACAATTTATTTTTGCTTTGTTTATTCTTATTCCTTCAACTGTATTAATTCCATTTTGAAAGTCTTGGAAGAGAGGTGAATGAGTACATAGGCGCCTGCAGGGGGGGTCACTTGGGGAGGGGGCGAGGGGTCACATTTGTGAAAAAACGCATTTTGCAGAAAATTTTCTGTAGACGCCCATGTATGGGTGAATAAAAATTTAGACTAAACTTTTCAAATAATGAAGGTACTGTATTTTTTCTCTTTAATTGTACATTAAATACTTTTTTGAGTTTATAAATCGCTTAACAATCTACCATCTTACAAAGTCATGAAACCATGCATACAAATTAGGTATTTAAAATTAAAAAATAAACACAATATACAAAATTAATCTATCTATACAACGAAAAAATTCATTACGGAAATATTATTATGACACAATTTCTATTGTACAAAATTCAAAATGATAAAAAAATTTACTTATGTATTTCATAATAACAAATTCAATAAATAATAATTATTTCTAACATCATTTACAGTAAAATTGAGAATTATTTAATAACAAAATTAAAATAATACATTATGGACGATTTGAAGAGAGTTATTTTACTTATATTGTGTACACAGTTTGATTTCTACAAATTATCTTTACACTAATAAAATTCTATTCATTCCCCTGTAGTTTCAAAAATTAAAAAAAAATAACAACGTGTTAAAAATACTTCTGTAAAAACAAAATACAACTCTTAAAATAATTAGAAGAATTTATAAAATAATTTGTACAATGATAAAATTAATATATACAATGTTTTTTCTATTGTAAATCATATATTTTTTTACATCTAAACAATAAATAATCATACAAAATTTTATTAAAAATGGCAACATTTGAATTATGCAAAATCATCATAGTAATATTTCATCTATGGTTGTATAATATAGAATATCCGTAGACAAGATTTTCCATTTTAGTCAAAATGCATACTCACTACAAAAAACCTGTAGAAGAGTTCTTAATTTGTTAATATTTAGTCACGAAAGATTAAAATTCCAACGTTAACGTCAAATAATAAAATAATTATTGCATTGATAAGATGGATTAAACAAATTATTTCTTACATATTCTATTCAGTGTTTCCACACTAAAAAAATAAACTATTAAAAAAAAGAACAATGAACTCTATTAAGGTTGAAATAAATGTAAATTAATATTTCAAAACGTTTTGTATACACATTTATCTACATAATTTATCATATAATTAGGTGCTCGTTTTAATCATCTAAAAACACAAATCATACATACAATGCGAGTGTTTTTTTTTATTATTGTTGATAAATATTAGGCAATATTATTTGCTTTTGTGCATGTTAGTGTAAGTAACCTCAAATATTTGATGAATTTTCATCAAGTTACAACATATTTTTTAGTACAAACCTAAACTGGTGACATTTGTCTATTTACTGTTGAAATCATAATTATTACAAAATTTTAATATTTGATTTAAAAAAAACATAAGCTCATTGTAAAATTTATGTAATAGGTGTAAAATATATTGTATCAAGTTAGGAAATATCATATAATTGTTTCACATCCAGGACAAGTTTTAGAAATAATAGATCAACCAAAATGTCTGTGTTTGCAGTTGTATTTTTACTGCTTTTCTGCATTAAATTCACTGCCATAAAGCATAGAAAGTAACATAGCTGCAGACAAACATATTTTGATTACTCTGAAAAGACCGTAAGCTTTATTAAACTTGTCATGAAATTAAGTCTCATAAAGTTTGGAGGAAAAAACAAACGCAGTTCATTTTAGTTTCAAATTTTCGCAAATTTCGAGGAAACCATGCTTGTTCTAATACAAACAAATAACACAAATTTCTTATTTACGTAATAAGCTGAGACATTTTATCCCATATCCGTTTCATAGAAACACAATACTTTGTAATATTCAAAGACAATAATTTGTAGCACTATGTTAAGGTTCTGTTAGTATCAATATGGCAATAGTCAGTCGAATGGTCATCATTTACTGAATGAGAAATTAAAAATCAATGACTACAAAAGCAGTTAAAACAATTTTATACAAAAAATAATAACTACATTTGTTTTTTCTCTCCAACTTTCATATCGTTAATAAAAAAATCAACAGTTTTTATTAATTAAGTAGATCTAAAAGATTAACTTCATCATTATTTATATACTTTAATTAGGTATTAAATTTGCAACAGATATAATAATATTGAGTTATAGTTTAATATTATTCAACAAGTATTATTATTAATATAACATTAATTTATATATTATATTTAATTTAAAGTTTCAACTTGTCGTTAATTGCATTTTTATATTATTATTAGACATTTGTTTTCTTAAATTGACAAATCTACATTGACTCATTGATAAAACTTCAACAGTTATAATATTATGTATTTTTTTTAACCATTATATTTAATAAGTAATGTGTTTTTTAAGTGATTTTATTAACCTCCACAATATTACGAATTTGCGAGAAATTTTATATCATATTTTTTCAAAAATGAATCTTTTCTCACTCAAAGTGAACACAAATACACTCTTTGACAGTAAGCTACTTAAAGCGTGTGTCGTGGAAGAGGAAGATGGTCGGCATACTTTTAATCAGGTTTTTTCAATTCTTTAAATTCACATAAGCAAAATGCATTCAAGAATATTATGGTGTGGCAAAGTTACGGTATGAATGGTACTTAAAAAAATCTCGCCACTCGTATTCATCGTAATATTATCGAGGTTAAAATAAGGTATTTTATATAGATACTCAAAAACTGAATTTTCATAGATAAAAAAAGAATAGTTTTTGAGAATTTAAATCGCATGATAGTTTACAAAATATTTTGAAATGAAATATTTCCTTTATACACACAACATACATATCAAGCTCGAATATAATTGATGTATTTATTTAATTGGGTATGTATTATTATGATGCTGTTAAGTTCTATATTGTATATATATAATATATATTTTTTTATTATGTCAAATGAGGTAAGTTATATATATAATTTTGGATACATACATTAATATAGGTAGTAAAAGTGTTAGTTTCGTTATCAAAATTGAAAAAACCAGTCTAGAGGGTAAAAGATGATCAATTTTAAAATTAGATCGTAATCATGATTAATTTGATATAATTTTTATATTATTAATTGATACGTTTTTCTTTTAATTATATTATTATTATCACTATTTGATAATATCTACTCAATAATTTCTAATAAATACTGATCTAGTATTATTGCTGTCCTAGTGCAATACTGTTTAACCTCTAAAAATGCTTATTTGCGATTTTTTTACGAATGCGATACAAATATAAAACGAAATGATTTTGTAGAGGAATCTTAATACATGGTTCATTAAACGTTAGTAAATTATATAAAATCAAATAGTAAGTATGGTGAAATCAGTGGCGTACCGAGGGGGGGGGCGGAGGGGCGGACCGCCCCAGGCGCCTCTTTAGAAAGGGCGGCAAAATCTGCTTGAGGTATGTTATTCACGACCAGATTGATAAAATCAGAATTTATATTTCGACCGAAAATAACATTTAATTTCGGGTTAAGGTCTTAAAAAAACATTTGCGGTGAATCCGCAGGTAGAAAAATCTGACATAAGTTAGCTCTGTTCCAAAATTGAATATTTGTACTTTATTTGTGTGCTGTAAGTACTTACGTAAATTAAAATAAATATGCAAACTTTTTTATTTTGATTTTTTTTCATTTTCGTATTTTTTCATATGGATGGGGGGGGGGTTCCAAATTATATAAGGGGGTAAGGGCGACAAATTATATGGGGGGGGCAAATTATTTGGGGAGGGGCGCCAAATTGTGATTCCGCCCCGGGCGCCAAAAACCCACGGTACGCCACTGGGTGAAATCTGAAGTAATGTACCTAATATATCGTAAGTATGACACCGAAATGAGCAAATGGTACTCTAAATAAAAGTGCAAATTATGGGTTGCTTCAAACTTAAACACTTAGAAAAAAAGTGAGTCAATAATCTTCATCAGTTAGAATGTACTTAACACATTATTAAGCTTTTGAAAAGGTGAATACTAATACACTTCTTTCACGGAAAGTAAAGCTTATGTTGTGAAAAAGAAAATTTTTCAGCATCGGGGATCAGACCCACAATCTTCACAACAAAAGTCACTGGCTGAGCCGCTAAGCTTTCAACCATTTTTTCTAAACCTCTTTTTCGTTGCAGAATTTTTGACCTTGGAATATGAACATGATTTTGAGATCCCACAGTATTGCACCAGCTCAACGACAATAATTTCATCATACAAAATTTTATGAATCAACAATGAATAGAGACAATAAACTCGTTATTTGTGTAAAATGAGCGTGAAGCAATCATTCTCGAAAGCCTTTCTTTTGGCGAAATTAATATGAAATGTGACTTAATAATAGATAAATATGAACTCTCTACTTACAGATATGTGTGTGATGATAAAGACCACTAAACTAGGTATCTAAATACATCACTTTTTTTAGACTAGCAACAATATCGTAATTTCAATGATTGCTACGACAATACTCGCACCCTTCAACATTTGCGTGCGTTTAAGGTGAAACACGATAAATAAAAAGTTTAATTTAAAGTTAATTGCGGCAGTGACATTACCACATATCACATAAGTCTTCAAACTCCAGTCTATATAGAGATACAGAAGGCATTATGTGACTTTTAGTTAAAGCGTTTGTCCCATAATAAGTAATTGAGGGTTATATATTTTTGTATTCAGCGAGGTTCGTTACGTTGACATTCATCTACAAAATTTTTAATTCACTTATTACATTCATTGTGCACAGTGAGATTACACATAACATCAACTAGATAATATAATAAATACTGTGTCAAAGGCCTTTAGAAAATCGATAAATATCGGGAGATTTCAAACACCAATTGCACAATTGGGGATCAACAAAAAATCCCTTTGTCCAACAAACCCATTGAATTTATTAGGCTCATGTTATATATTAGGTAAAGAAATTATCTCTTTGTTGATAGAGCGGGAGTTCAACTTCAGGCGATCTGTCCGAGTCGTACCTCTCTTCTTCTGCTGGTTGTGACTGAGATGCTTTTACTGTAAAGATAAACAAATATTTTTAGTTTTATATATAAGATAATTTTAATCTATAATTTGGAGTATCGAACTTTATTACTAAATATAAATTCATATTTTGTAACGAACATTACATTTGAAACAATTTAAAATAATGTAGACTATTCAACTGTTTGATGCTTGTGTGTTGCCCATTCTGATGTATGATGAAGGTGTGAGTCCTGGCACAACAAAAAGTCTATGTTTTCGAAATAAAATCATGGGTATAAAAAGGTACCACTGCTTTGCATAAAACGTCATCGAACTCATTGATTCCATCCTCAAGAAGTCCAGGTTAGAAGTAAGAGAAATAGGAGAGGTTGTATGAGAAATGTTTTGTCGGTGGAAGAAGCGAAAGAAGTGTGCTTGGATAGAAAGAAATGGAGGCCCGTTCTCAGCCTACCACTTACGGGACACGGGGTGATGGCTAAAAAAAAATACACTGGCACACCCGGAGCAAATTAAATTCAGGTGAAAATATATTAACTGTCTTACAACAGATGCCATAGTACAACAGACTTGATAAATCTAAAAAAAAACATTCGTCAACAGGTAGTTTATATAATTGAAAAAAAAAGACTCATTGCCTGTCGATTGTTTCCAATATTTGGCGTATTATTTCGTTGTCTTAAATGTAATGTATGAAATAAAAATATGAAAATCAATATGATAGGCAAATTGAAAATAAAAATGACGATAAACTAGTTTAGTAAATGCAAAAATGTTTTAAATTTAGTTATGAGTATTTAAATGGACTTACGTGTGATTGTTTCAAGCTTAACGGGATTTGACAAAACCAAGCATTAGAGTTAATTTTCTAATTGCGTATTGGTCGGTTGGTGGTGAGGTTTTAATTTTGTGACAACATTGAGGTTAGGGTTTGTGGTTGGTGGTGCTTGCCTGGGAACTTTGCTGGATGCTATCTCCTCCGGTACCTAGTTAGGGATCAATCAATCACAAGACACAAAAAAACACGTAAAAGCATAATTATAAGTAAAACAACATGCCACATAGTATTAATTATTTTCAAACAAATCTAATTGCAGTGATACTTTTTCTATGATCTACGAAACGAGAAGAAAATAAAAATTGTTTACTCTTTTAATAAGCTGCATGAATTTTAAGAGAGCTTTAGTTGCCTCCCTATGCCCCTAAGTGGGGTCAAAAAGGGAGAATATTATATTATATGGTATGAATGCATTAATTAAAAAAAGCAAATGAACAAAATTATTATTTGAATGCAATCATTTTCCTGATCAATAATAATTAACTGAAATCAACTTTACTGATCAATAATAATTAAATGTTTAATTTGTATTTATTTTATTAATTCAATATAGACCCCGTTTCTAAAGCGAAGATGATTGAAGAAAGCATCTCGGCTCAAATTTAAATTCATAAATGTACAGGGTGTTAAATAGAACATTAAGCAAACTGATATGAAATATAGGGAGACAATTTGGAACATCTTGTGGATACTCGGAATTTATACAGGAATGCTCCTTTTTTTCAAGGATTTGAGAAATTGTGAAATCCTAAAATTTTACTTTAAAGTGATTAAAAGTTTTTATTTTTTTTTTTTATAATCAACAGCTTTAAAATTTAATTCAATCAGAGATGGAGATTCGATAGCTTTGAAAGTTTCACTGCAATTAACGTGCAAGGGGTTAAAAATACTCGAGGGGGTTTACAAAAAGACAATGTTGGAAAAAGTTATTAGATCATTGATTGTTTGCATAGGAATTTGTTTGGACGTGAAGTGTTTCACCCAATATTTACCGTGACAGTGCTGGGTATTGATAAACATGTTTTCATTTTATTGTGAAATCGGAATAATTTCAAAGGTTTATTTTGTTTTTATGAAAATGTGGCAACATATATTGTAAATTTGAATAGTTCTACGCCATCAAATACAAAAAAAAAAGTAAACAATTAATCTGTTTCGAAATGCTTACCTACTCAAAGTGAACTAGATTCATTGGTAAATAAACTAAAGATTAGGTTAACTGATAAAACGTAAGCAAAAGCAGAAGACTAACCTATAATGACATTTCGAAATAACTTTATCTTTACGTAACTAATGTTTATCTGTTGAATGGAAAATGAAAGCAATTTTAACTTAACTATCTAGACTATGAAAAGTTACAATAATATAATTGCTACATCTATTATACTAATATATAAATCTGAAATCGTTTTATATTTGAACGATATGATCGCAGAAACTATCCATCACGTTAAAAAATAAATAAAACTCATTGCATTTAAGACGCCTTTCTACAATAAGGAGTCAGTAAAGAAAAAGGAATTCGTTAAAATAGAACGCTAGAAAAGTAAAGTAAAAAAACATATCTATAACTTTTGTCTATCTGAAAACTTATTTATGATAACGTTGACAAATTGAAGACAAGATTTTATTTTCACATCTGTTAAATAATTTATCTAGTTGGAACAAATATTTTTGTCGATTTAAATGGAGAATTTCACCACTATTTTAAACTACAAACTGAATGTATGATTAACGAAAAATCAACAGATATTTTTTCAGAGTCTGAAATAATGATCATACCTATTCATTGACTACATGCTGAAGAAAATTGAGTATCTAGTATTTCTTGTATGATAAATTACAAATAAATATTATCATAGTTTCAGCAAAATAAACCTTTGAAATATTTAATTACCTTTATGATGAATATGCCAAAATGCTTAATTGCAGTGTTTATAATATATTTTTCTTTAAATCAACTCATTACTTTGATATGAAGATTGTTAAAGGCACACAAGTATGTTATGCAACAAATCAATGCGAGAAAATGATTCTTGAAATTGCAGTACAAAATAATCATTGAAAGAGTCTTACAGAGGCATATTTTCAAGATCAAATCTGATTAAAATATACATATTTTTTGATTGAATCTTGGCTCAGCCAAATTGAACACAAATAGGTAAACTTTTGACATCTTTCACAAAAAGCAAAGCTTGTGTTTTGAAAGTGGAAGATGGTTAGCACCGGGCTTGAACCCACGACTCCACTACAAAAGTCGGCAACTGAGCCACTTGGCTACCAATCACTTCTCACTTCCTTGTGTTGTTTTGTGGAAAAAATTATAAGCTAACATAATGAAAATTTGACTATTTCCGTCAATGACTACATTTCAAGCTGTAAATTTAGCAAATACTTTCTCCTAAGATATGTATTATTTAGATCTTTGATATCAAAAATGGACTCTGTTCAAATGATCACCATGACTGCAATTTCAAAACGCGTGAAAATGTGTTTATAATAAAATATTAGATGTCTGTTTTACACCAAATAATAAGGGAATTTGCCAATGAGATTTATACTAGAGATGCAATCGAGTCTAAAAAATGGCATGTGAAAAAGTGTGCCACCACCGAAAATGTGCCACGCTCATGTTTTAGTCGTTGACAACAGCTCGAGCTTGACAGTTGTGTCCGCGGTAATACGGCGTTCTTGAAAATGGTGGATTTTGTGGTGAAAAAAGTCGTTCCTCAACAGAAATCAATATAAGAAAATCCTTTTATCAAAAAGGACGTATTTTATATATTTTAAGTGCATATTATTATAAAAAATGTTTAAAATATAAAAATATATTTGACAATTATTTTTGTTTTATTAGTTAGGCCCACATCACACTACGGGTGCATACCGAGCGGGGTTAAAAATATCGCGTCTGTATGAAACGCGTAGAACATTTTTATTTGAATTTGTAACCCAGCGGTTCAGTCGACGGCTTTCTTACTACAACATACGTCATGGGCTCGAATTCCTGTGCCGACTATTTCCACTTTCACAACACAACTCTTCCATAGTGTGTGCAAGTTTCCAAATGTATTTGTGTTCACTTTTATTTAGCCTAAATTCATATATCTAAAAGATACACCCGTACACGGCGTATGCAACAGTGCATAGGTATATATTTCTAGATTTTTTTTTTATTCTATCAAGGTTTTTTTTATCAATTTATTTAGGAAAAAGAATACAACTTATATTTAAACAGAGTGCTCCCTAATTAAAATTATATATGGAATTTAAGGATGTTCTGCAAACAGAGGTTTTCCACTTTCAATGAAATTTTTTACGAAATCCATCATACAACTGAGAAATCGCCAGCGGTTTTTCCCACAGTGCCGTATTTCTGACGGTTCTCGTTTAAGCTGTGTGTATGAGCCCTTACCTAGCCGGACGAAATTTAGAAGCAAGTACACTATAACTAGTGTTTTTATAAAAAGGGTCATTTTTGATTCGAATAAATAAATCATTTTTTCCATTTTCGATAAATATTTTTATGAATGTGCTTTTAAACTGTTCGTTGTCTGCCTCGCATTAATAAAGACGAGAGATCTTTTTCAAAAGGTTCCTTGACAATTCTGACAAATACATTCAAATCTCACGCACAAAAAGAAATTTCTATTAATGTGTACCGGTAGAAGGTGACAGCACTTAGCCGTTTGGCGTATTATGTGTGACAAAGACAAAAATATTCGTCAGTAATGCTTGATTGCATATTTTTATTTAAGTTCAACTTCAAATTTACTCGTAATGCTAGTTTCAAACTAAAAATTGTATGGAATTGCATCTCCAGTATAATATCTCATTGGAATTTGCAATATTTTTCTGCCAACTATGTGAAATACTTATATTGGATAAGATTGATAGAATTCAAGCAAGAAGTATAAAAAAAATGGGTAAATACAAATTGTAACACAACTCTTATGTAATGGGTTCAGGCAGCGGTCCGTCGTCTGACAAGACGGCAGTTTCGTCAATATTTTTTGTCACTACGGTAACAATATTGAAAATGTTCTAATTGACATTCACCGCTACCGCTATATGTAGCAGTACCATAGTCCTAGGAAAACAGACCAATAGTGACAAAGAGTATACTTTTGAATGTTGGCCATTGAGATGCACTATTGCAAAACAAAATAAAATATTCATTTGTTTTAAAAAATTCTTTGAGTAGAATTAATACTTAGTATTTGGTGTAAACCATTTTCAAATTACGATTTGGAATCGATCATGATAGGAGCACAAAATTTTGACATATTGAAAATTTCAAATACTTATGAAAAAAAACATCAAAAATTCAAGATACAAAATCCAAACTAAAAGAATGTCAGAAGGCTCGAAATTCAAGTCAACATTACAAAGATAAAAAAACAGAAACAATTTAGGTACTTTAAAACACAACGAAAACATTAGATTAAAAACAAAATAATCAATTTTACTGCAATAGGTTTTAGGACTGATATAAATATGAGTTAATTTTTTTTTTCAAAAACATTACTGGAAATAATACTTAAAAAAAACATCTTCAAACTTGGGCTTGCATGCTTTTAAGTGATGTGTTGCATAGTGGACTTACCAGCGACAATTTTGCTCATCTCCATGACCTGTTTTGCCAGGATCTGATTTAACTGAAGCAAATGTTCACGTTGGCGTTTGTCATTCTCATCGGGACTCTGAAAACGCAAGGAAAAAATCACAACCTGAGTATTAAGGGCAACTTGTAATTACGAGGTACATAAAATGAGGAATTCTTATACTTACTTTGCTAGGATCTCCGGATGGTGTTGTGCTTGAGAGCATTTTCTTAATGGATTCTACTTTCTCCTGCCTCCGTTGCTGTTCTTCAGGGGAAAGCTCCGGAGCCTATAAAATAAATAATGGCAATATGATGATAACTTCAAAATCCAAATATATTCAAGCAAAATCAATAGATGGCTCTTCAATACAAAATGTATTCAGATTCCACCAGTAGATGGCGCTAGGATACAATAAATCCACAACACGTGCCTCGAGTATAAAAAATGTAGAAAGCGTGAAAATTTATATCTTGAAAAACAAATCTCTGCACAATTGCTTATTTATTTATTTATTTATCGTATGGTCATAATATGTACATCACATGTTTACATGTAGAAACAATACAGAAAATTATATTAAAATATATTACAAACATCAGTTGCAATGGCTTGCAGTTTCTTGTCTCTGTGAAAAAGCTTTTAAAAACTTTATGGTTAGTAACTCAAATATAGACTTGAAAATTATTCATACCTTTTCGGGTATGTATCTCTCCGGTATTACAATCTTATTTGGTGCTGCTAAAAGTCGGTCTATGGTTTGTTCCGTGTAATGTTCGGTGTGAGGAGCGGAGAAGGTGGATCTGACCACATCGGGCGGGGCGGCCAGAGGTGGGGGGCCGCGAGGGGCTGTCCTAGAGGTTCCACGAAGCACCCTCTCCATATCCACATCATCTCGGGCCCTGTACCATTTCTGTAAAAACATCCAGGAAACAAAAATTAAAAATCATTTTATACTTAACTAAAATATTTGATATAAATCCACACCTTGTGAAAAAAATATGAAGTGAGTTGAAATTTGGAATAGGCTTTCAAACAGTAAAAAATAAGCGACCGTCACCACATTAATCATTACAGGTTAAATCTCGTTATAATGAATACCGAAATTGCAAAATTTCAGTACAAGAAACATTTCATTTTATTTTATACAAAAAATGTACTGAAACAAAAACTATTTCTCTTATATTTATCCTAAACCATTTCGAAACACAATGACCGGATTCGTGTCAGAACGGGTCAAATTCTATTTCATACCTTATAGATGTTTGTTTTATGAATGTTTTCAATTTTTAACACATCTACTGACAAAACAAGTACTTGAATATTTATTTATAGCAAGATTTGCCCTGTATTGTGTTAGCTGACTGGAGAGTGAAACCATCAAACAAAGCCCAAATAAAAAAATAAAAAAATCTTACTCAGATTCCGACTTTAGCCAAAAATTCAGGATCTAAAAGATACTCTAAAAGTTCTTTATCATAACTTATTATTATTACCTCTTGATAGAAAATGTTATCTCCGTTCATTTGATCCAATTCTTTGGCACTCAGATGATGCGGCGCCGTGTTGTGTCTTCGTTTCTCCTTGGGAACCTGTCGTCTGTGTTGGGATCCGTTACTCTTAACCACGCCGTTCTTTTCACCGGCCATTTCAAATATTATCTGTCTAGCAGCCTCGCTCGTGAATACCGGCGACAATTCCGCGTTTGTCTTTGTTAAGCTTGTAATACTAGCGGTTTTTGATAGAGCGGGGCTCAAAACTCCGTTGGAGTACGCCGTTGTACTTCTCACGTCCGTCGTCGATCCTTCTAAATACGGTACAGATTGAGACAAACTGTGTTTGGACAATGTGGAAGAATAGCTTGACGATGAGACAGGAAGAAGGGTTGTACTGCCAGAGTAGGAGCTGTACTTTCCGGACGTCGCGGACAGAGAGTCCTGGTAGCTACTACTCATGTAATCGTTATTATTGGTTAAAGAAGGACTTGAAACGTATTTGTTACTACTTAGACTTGTATTAGAAGTTGCATAGTTTTCGAAAGGATTATTAACGTTAGTTAATGATAGAGTATTTGGTGGGTTAATGTGAGATCTCGGTTGATAGCTCGAAGAGGAATTGTCTTTTTGATATGAATATCTCGTACTTGAGTTGTCCATTTGATATGTGTTGGTGGTGTATGGGTTATATTGCGGGGTTTGATAACTTCTCGACATTGATGCGTCTCTACTAGCACTGTATTGCGATAGAGATTCTTCTTCTAACAACTGATCCAGCGTGCTGGCTGCCTGATGATTTGACGACCATTCTGAATTTCCAGGTTGTAAAGATCTTTCACGGTCGCGTTGTCTCCTTTCACTTTCTCTTTTCACGATACGAACGGTCTTGATCTCTTGTTTCTCAACGTTTGACAAATTTGCTGAAATATTAAAAAGAAAATTAATAAAAAAAAACATAGGCACAAATATTATATTAACACAGAAAGAACACTAATTTGAACATTTTTCGCAATTATCTGTGAATCACATCCCCTTATCACACATCCATCGTTGATATCTGATTGACAGGCGTTTTTATTGAAATAAAGTGCAACGAAAAGCCTTGCGTTTCAAAAGGGTATATTTTTGGTCCTTCGCTCCAGAAATGAAGAATACACAGATCCATGTTCTTCGCTTTAAAATATACATTGGTCTTTTTGAGAAAGGCAGTATGTTTATCTATGTATCTTTTACTAGGGCATTCACACAAAACAGTCATGAGCGGATTATAAAATACATGTTGGTTGATGAAGATTGAAGAGGTGGTTGATAGACCAGCGGTTACGAAGCCGGCTTTCGCACTGTTGATTGAAGAGGTGGTTGATAGACCAGCGGTTACGACGCCGGCTTTCGCACTGTTTCACCGTGCGGAGGTCGTGGGTTCGAATCCCGGCCGTGTCGACCATTTTCCGCTTTCACGACACAAGCATTTGCTTTCTGTGAAAGATGTCAAAAGTGTATTTGTGTTCACTTCGAGTGAGCACAGATTCATTTTATAAAAAAAAAAAAAAAAAATGTTTTTGTGTACTTCACTTTTTTCACTTGTTATTTATTTATTTAGCATAATATGGTCATATAATTACATCACATCTTGGTAATAAAACACCCTTTTTCATTAAATATTTCTGTCATTTTTTTTTTAAACTAACTTGCCAAGTATTTTTTTATATAAGAAAGTGTTAATAAATATTTTTTTAATATTTACCGAAAGCACTACTCAATCCTTGATCGTCACTCTGATCGGGAGAGGGAGGTCTGTGATCTTGATATGTGTCCATGATGTTATTGAGATAACCAGATGGTTTTGTGTGGATAGGACTCGTAGAACCATGCTCCAATACTTCTCCGTCCAAATCAGTCTCCACCCATGGTGGACTACCACGCTTTTTATATCCAAGGGCGTCTACAGATATAAAAAAAAAAACAATATATTTTATTCAGTTGTTTTTTTATTTATGTGATTACAGCTGACACCCGTCTTGCTTTACATCTTCAAAAGATGGTTAGTAATTTTCAAAAGGTGGATATCTCTTTTACTAAAATTGTGACTCATCCACAAGGGCAGATCCAGCTTTACAAATAGATAAAAATACATAAATCATCGTTTGAAAATTTTAATTAGTGGTTCACCTAGACCTGGACCCAGTCCAGGGGATCCCCTGGATCTGCCCTTGCTTATCCAACAGGCAGGATGACTTTGTATTGAAAAACTAAAAAAAAAATTATATTTTCCTCGCAATTTTTCCCTGTTTTCTCATCATTTAAAAATACTCTTAAGCTTATACGACTTAAATAAGGCAAATCGGTACAGCTGTTGTGAATTTTTAGCAAGACACACGCACAGCTGATTATTTTTATATATAAGATTACTACAAGGTTCAACGACGATTAAAATCATCCGAGTTATTATGTAGGTAGATAAAATGCTCCTTACTTGAATCGTTCAGAAATTCATTGGATGACTTGACTGAACCATTTTGTCCCATTAGTCCCAGAGTTTGTGATTTATCGGTAAGTTGCCTCACCGCCACGCTTAACTCTTGCCTTTGTTTTTGTAGGTCACACACCAGCTGTTGAACCCGTTTCAGTTCTAAAACAAATAATTCAAAGTTAATTAAAAATCATAAGATCTCCAGTGCCCCAATAACAGGTCTCCGTCATATAGTTATAATTTAAATTTAGAATTAAATTTGGTACAACCACTTGAATAAATTATTATATCATTAAGCAGTTGATGAAATTTACTATATTTTGTCCCATTTTGGAATTTTCATCATGATGAAAAACTATAAAGGATTCTAACCTATTTTGCTACACTAAAAAGTTGACTTTGATAAAGTGATCAGCCATACGTCATCGGAAATATTTACTAGAAGAAAGTGTATAATTACGGGTTAGTTGAAATACAGTATAAGTTAATTGAAACCTACCATCTTCCAGCAAAGCAGTGGCGTCCACAGCTGTCTTTGCATCTTCCCCATCGCCATAGTCCTGCTTGCTATAGTGTTGTCCTTGCTGTAACTTTTGCCGTAGAACTGCCAATTCTTGTTCCAGTCTAGCATTACCTTCCACTGTTTGCTCCAATTTCTGAAAAGTAATTTTTTGATGTGTTGAAACAATCAACTTTTCAATGCAAAAATGATACTCATTCTTTTCACAAAAGTTGAATCATTTTTGACTTTTGTTGAAAAATTCTAACCCCATGCGAAATATTTTTCAAAAGTACATAACGTAATCACACTACGGGAAGTATGTTTCATTCTATATTATTAGTTTGTCAGTCGATAATCATTGCTGTGACAATACTGAAAATTATAGGTGTCTACAGGACGAAATATCAAATTGTCCACAGTTCTCAAGGTGGTAAAGTAACATAGGGACACTTAAAGAGATGATTTGACTGATTTATAGGACAAACAAACAATCAATGACCCTTTTCTATGCCTGTTATTTGACAGGTTCTGCTGCCACTATATATATAATTTTGATTAAACATATTTCATACTAAGAAAAGTTTGTTCCGTGAAAGATGAAAAAGGTCCGTAAATCAAACAAAAGACCTTCACTATGAAAGTTGGCTACATACCTTGGAATTGATTGCCAACATAGCGTGCACTCTCGACAGGTCGTGCTGTAAATGTGCTCCGTCAAACGCTCTATGGAGTGCTTCACGTTCTTGCCTCAGCTCTCTTAACTCCTGAGCCTCTCCTGCTACGCTCTTCTCCATGGCGCGCAACTGCTCAACTCGCTGTTCCACTTGCGAACGAGGTAATTTATCAGTTGCCTCACCCCATCTAAGGATAATAAGATAAAAAAAAATGTGTTCAATAAGATACCTGTCAAAGATAATTGAAATAATAAAATTATTTCAAATTTGCTCGATGTGAAAGGTAAATTTGAACATGGTTTTAGACCACTAATACATGTAAAAAAATTGTGAAATGTTATTTTTTAATGAAGTGGTATAGACAGATTGTCAACACACAAAACAGCCCCCTATTTCACAAAAAAAGTTTATTTCGAATTAAACTTAATTATTTACTTCAGGCGTTGTTTCCTTAAAAAAATATTTTTAGGTGAATGAAACAAATTCCAATCATTATGTACTTAGATTTATTTTCACATTTTTTTCGCAACTAAACTATTTACTTATTAAAATTCATTCTACACTCTTAATATATAAAGCAAAGTGACTGACATACTCACTCATCAACGCACAGCCCAAACGGCTAATCGTAGAGAAGTGAAATTTGGAAAAGCAGGTAGGTTTCAATACAAAACCATCCACTAAGAAAGGATTTTTGGAAATATTTGATAACAAAATTTTACTGAAAGGGATGAAAAAGGGCACATAGAAAAAGGGATGAATTTTAAGTGGCTCCTAATAAGATTAAAACTGGTTTAATCGAAATTTCAAAAAAATGATTTCTTCAGAAAGAGTCAAATTGTATAAATCCGTTTTCATAAGACAACAATATTTAGCAGAAAAAATAACAACTAATGACTCTAATAATATGATTTTACTCTTTTCACTGTTAAATATTTTTATTTATGTTCCTTTACTTGAGTGTGTATTGTATCGTTTTCCATTTGTGGTTTTCAAGAAGAAGGCTGTTTCTATGGACACTACTCGACACAGGCTATGCCTAGTGAGGGTGTCCAAGACTGCACTTGAATGTGTTTATTTATCTTAAATGATTTTGATTTTGTTTGTATTGTTTTTCATGTGCCATATTTGTTTGTAATAAAGTTTATTATTATTATTATTTATTATTCATGACTAATGTTCGATTTTTAAATGGAACAAACCACTACGGGCTTACGACCGTCTTCTACTGTTATTTCGAAGGCTGGCTTAGTGTGATCACTTTACGTTAACAACGTTCGCCATTAGGTGGTAATGTTTAAGTCTCCGAAACTCTTAATCATGAGAATTCTCAACATGTTCAACATGTCGAAAAATCTCATGTATGAAACAAGTAGAAATTTAATAATTAATGAAACATAGAGAAAAAAAGTTTGTTGAGAACAAGAGAGCAACCAAATTTAAAGACAACAATATTTAGGGCTATAAAGGGTTGGGGGGTAGTTTTTATTGAACAACCATATCTAGTAAAAGCATCAATTTCAAATCACGGAATAATTAAGTATAATCGATTAAGTAAATTTGACAAAAACAGCTATTTTGAGAGAATGGGCCCATAATTTTCTAAACTTAAACTTTTTCATGAATTACCCTGCATATCTGTTATCCTCATCAGAAAGAAAGATGTCAATCGTAGTAGCAATGCCAGGTATTCACTGGTATATTTAAACAGTCAAACTTTTTATGCAAACATAACGTCACGTTGGATTTCAAAACTACAGATAAGTATCAAAAACACATTTTACAAACCTTCTCTGATCCTGGACTTCCTCCAGCAAAGCTTTCTCCCTGAGCAAATGATTATACTCCAAACGATCCAATGCAGTTGGTCCTTTATTATACAGAGATCCTAATTTGACCATGTTGTCCACCAAATGTACTATGGGCTTGCTCTTTGTATAGTGTCTCTCCAATTCCGATAGATGATTCCTCAAAGCTTCCAATCGTTTCAAATTTTCCTGATGCTTATCGGGAACTTCGTCCGAATTTATGTGGGTCTAGAAAACGAATTGATATCGAGATCAAGTAGCCTGTTAGCAAAGGCTCCGACTTCAGATCAAGAGGTTCCGGGTTCGATTCCCGGTCAGGTCAGAAATTTTCAATGTGTTTTATCACTTGAAATTTCTACTTGGGGTTGGGACCCTGTCTCAGATCGGGTGGGACCGGTTGACTGGTAGAGAATGCTTCAAGCATTAAGTTCCGTCGGCTATACTGACACCTATGTATAGAAGAGTGTTATTTATTTATCAAGTATGATTCTAAAAATACATTAAATCAATTGATCAATGCATATATGTATGTACATTCATTATTCAGTATTGAAATCGAAGATGTCAGTATTGCCAACGGAATTTGTTGTCTTAAGCAATTTTTTCTATGGCCAACAGCTCTCATCCAATCTGAGACAAAACAGTTCCAGGTAAAAATTTCAAGTGTTAAAACACAAAGAAAAATTCTTACCCGACCGGGAATTGAACCTGGGACCTTTTGATCAATAGTTAGTTCCTATACCACTAGGCTTCATGGGTCAATGAAATAGTCTAAGTAATATGTGTTAAACTTTGTGAATCTAATAAATATGTTTAATTCATAGATAGGTGGGTGCCTACTCAATTGGATGAATATCAAGGTATTTAATTATTTTTAGTTATTGTTCTAAATTTGAATTTGTTTTCCATTTTAAGGTATTTTTGTTTTCTTCTAGAAATTATTGTATATTCGCTCTTCATGGTGATGAAGTTGTTTGTTATTTATTTAAAAAATAAATCATTTTATAACCCGATACGACTGCATAGTTCTCATTAATAATTTTACAAAATTAAAATTAATTAATTGGGTATTAATTTTTTTAAAACTATTCAAAATTTACGACACAAGCTTTATTAAGTAGCTTACTGTGAAAGAGTCAAAGAGTGTATTCATGTTCACTTTAATAGAGCACAGATTCATTTATTAAAAAAAAATATTGGTTTTATTAATACTGAACTCCATCAAATTATCGCAAGAACTCAAATACAGACCCGACAAGAAAATTATCCTCATGAAATAGGTATGTAATTAATGAATATGATTAAAATTTCAAATGTATCTTATCTTTATGTATCGTCTGCCAACTATGACTCCACTGGGACTCGAACCCAGGACCTCTTGATCAGCACACACTTAAACAACTAAGCTAGCAAGACTGGTAACTGATACTTTTCTATACAAAGATGTTGGTATAGCAAATGAAACACTCTCCGAGCCAGTCAAATCTGAGACAGGTTCCGAATCGAACCCAGGACTTTGATATGTCTGGCATTTTTTACAACTATCGGAGGTTGGTAACAAAATGATACAAACATAAAAGTAAATAAAAATAAATAAAATAGTAAAAAACCTGTAAATTGTGAATTTGCGTACAGCACTGTTCAATGGCCGCTGCCGTAGCCGCGTGTCTCCTTCGGAGTTGAATCAACAACAATACTAATTCTTCGTGGGTTCTACCTAGGAGTTCGCCAGCGGATAGATCTGGGAGACTAATGGATAGGTTGTGTTGTGGCGGGGGTAGGGGACTATCAGGGGGTGGGGGGACGGGAGGCGGGGGCGGCTAGTAGAAACAATAAATAAAACATCAAAAACAATAAAAATAAAAAGCAAAAATGATAATAACAACAAATGTGAAAGTGTACATATTATAATTGCTGTCGTTGCATTTAAAAATAACACGTGTGACATTTTTTTTCTAAAACAACTTGAACACATTTCTAAAACAACTTGAACACATTTTTATTAGGGCGTATTCTTTTTTATTCAATGTTGTATGTTCCTAACTAATTGAACATTTTGGAATTATTGGTCAAACACGACCGTGTAACACGATTATAATTTTGATTAGACTATAATGGCTGTAAGTACCTACCTAAAATTCTAGGCCTCACAAAATTTATAACTAACTAGCGTGGTACCTGTATAGAGAGTGTGTAGCCTGCGGGGAATCGCTGGGTAGGTGGCGTTAGTCGGTCATTTAATCAATCAGTCAAAATTATGAGCGATTCTTATATGCATTGGTTTAATATTTGAACCATAATCAATTTCAGTCAATTTTGTTTTGCAATTTTTAGAATAGCTATTGAGCTCAATTTGATGGTTAATTGTTGTAACTTATTAGCGTTTTGACAATATGCTATTCTGGACCACATAATCTATAAATAGCATTCAAAACTTTTAACATTTTTTTTTAAATATATCTAACAATATGCTACTTACTATATAATCCATACAGGTACAAATATCTAGAACAGTATTGATTTTTTAATATTTTACCAATTATTATTCATATTGTGTTTTTTATGCACCTGAACAAATTCAGGTGCCCCGCAAATGGGATTTAAATATGTAAAATGTAAAAAAAAAACAAATAGACATGATATGTTACAACATATGGCAGAGTGTGTTATAGTAAAAAGTAGTGTCCAAAAATTCAGATATGTAAACTTCTTGTAAGTAATTATACTAAATCCTATATAGAAATCTAACTAGTGGTTACCCATTAGGTACCCATTTTAACAGTTGCACAATCATGTATGTACAATCATAGAAAACAATAAGTACATTTGGACAAAAACATGTGTCTTTTAATTTTCAATGTAAGGCGTAAATGACAGCTATAGGTACCTAAAGTTCGCATCTATTGGCATCTATACAATTATAGAGTTTATTGTACGTGAAAAAATCTTTATTCAAATTTTCTGCATTAGTTCACTTTTATACCACTATTGGATGTGTATCCGCCCGCTTCAAACAACATAAATAACACACCACTACATAGATATGTGTACGAAGTCATAGCTTTAGTTAATCAGTGTTCTGGACTACCATAAAAAAAATGTCACATGCGTGATTTTGAATATGCAACGTCGTAATGTTAAAACAACACAAATGATGATATAGCAAAAAAAAGCATTGCTTAGGACTGAATGCTAATACTGGTGAAACTTTTTGATGGTGTGATTAACGAATAATAATTCCCAATGAACGCTAAATTCTACTTACCCTATCGTCCAAAGCGTCCGATGCTCTTCTAACTCTCGGACTGACGGCTCGAATGGGTTGATTAACACTCTGTCTCGAAGGCGATCTTGAATGATTCCATCCGTCGTCAGTTCTGCATTGATTTGTCTAAAATCATAGATTGTCATATCCATACAAGAACACTTTACACAATCTTCTGAAATCTGTTGGACATTAAGATAACCTTGAATATGTTTATTGTCCTAATGATGCAGAAAAACCGACTTACGTTTTGATTAGTCCACTGTGAATCATTATCCGTCGTCGTTTGCCACATATTTTGATCCACCGGTTGTCTAACACGAGGACTGACTGCTCGGATAGGTATCGAGTTTGATCTACCATTTGTGTTACTGGCGTTTGACAATGGTTGACGTTTCGTAGCCATATTATCTGCTCCAGTTAAAGAAGCTGACAAGGACGCTATATAAAGCAATAAGAAATTAATACATCAACTGGGTTATATCAAAAAGACTTAAAAAATATCAAAAATACAGGGGGTGATCAGATTATGAACATCTCGGACTGGAAAAGATTTTTTGTTCTTTTCTCGTTACTCAAGGCACAAAAATGTTAGTTTGACTTTCTACATTTCTTCTTTCTGTGTCATGTCAGGTCGCCCCAACGTTGACTATCACTCTGGAGAATGCATTCCGGTTTTGTGCGGCACGAAATTGTTCCTCAACACACGTGATCCCCGTCCACTCACGAATATTTCGGAGCCAGAATATCTGCCGTCGGCCCACCCCTCGTCGACCCTCTATTTTTTCCTTAATAATTAAGTACAGCAAACAGTATTTTTCCCCTCTAAGTACATGTCCCAAGTAGGACACCTTCCGGACCTTGATATTAGTCAGCAACTCTCTATCAACCATAGCCCTTTGCAGGACTCTGTGTTGCTGACCATGTCTGTCCATTGTATGTACATTTGAGCTTTAATAATTGAAGTGTTTGTGTGTTCACATAGACAAACTTCAATCTGTTAAGACATACACTTTTATAGCTAAGATTGGAGGACATTAGAGAAATGGAAGGAGTTTTTGCTTACATCAGGGCTTTTTTTCATAAAAAAAACATGGTTAGTTATTCATTATTATGATTTTCAAAAAATAGTCTCAGAACGGATTATGCTCATAAACAAATCACCCGCTGTATTAAAATGTAAATTTTTTACATAAAAATCAATAATATTACCGATGTAACCTTTGGAGATTAAGCTCTGATTTCCTAGAAAAACGGTGTGAATGAATATCGGCAGTAATGTTACGGACGCAAAGTTAACAATTAGGGTGTCAATTATAACTCTCTAAGAAACCAAGACATTTGGTTTACATAGAATAAAGGAGATTATGCCACGTTGTTTTAAGGCGCAGCTTTCCTAGGAAATCAGAGCTTTAGAGAAACAAAATAAAATGCACTGATTATTGTAGATTTGATTTTCATTATAAAGTGACAGATACCTGCAGAGTTATCGGTGTTGCCGTTGCAAGTCTCCCCCTCCCCTTCCCCGCTCATCCCCGCACCCCCTTCACCACCCTTCATCAAACCACTGGACATTAAATCCCACTGCCTTATGTTCTCTCGGTCAATTTCAAACCCCCGTCTCACCTCCCCATCTTGTGTTTCCGAACTTAACAGATCCACTTCCTCATTGTTAGTACTCTTATTAAGTGATTCGGTTGTTAGTTGTTCATATACTCCATCATCATTTTCAAGAAAATTTACATCCGGTAAAGCGTCTGAAGCTAACTGTACATACACATCGTTTTCATTCGATTGATCGACTGTTCGTAGATGCTGGGATTTCTTTGTAAGTTGTTTTTTATTATAGGGTCTCCTTTTTGAACTAATCGGTCTTTGATTTCTAATGTTACCATTGACATACAAAGCCTCTTTACTTTTTCTGCCACCCTGATATATTTCTTCTTCTTCATTATCTCCAGAAGAACTTTTTAGCATTGTTTTGAGATCTACACTATGCCTACCAGAAGTTCCCGAAGACCCTGCCAGGCAATCTAAATGATCTAATGATCTAGCGTGTCTTTGGGAAACCCTTCTTAAATTTTCACTCCAGATGGTATCTTCTTCCCACATCATTTCCCCGTTGAATGTGTAATCCTCGACTATTCTGGCGTAAGTTTCAGACGAGTCACTATTTCTCTGATTAGCCACGCTCGTTGTCCCAGCCTCCACGTACAAATTAGAATTCAGAGGCTTAACTGTATTAATAGTTGTTTGTTGGGTGTAAGATTCATTTAAAATATTGGTTATCATTGTTGGACTTCTAATATTATCAATATCCATGAGAGCCGACTGACTTCTGGATCTGCTCAATTCAGCAGGTTTGATTTCTCTACCAGACTTGACCACATTGTGAAGAATTCTTTCGATGGATCTCTTTCTCTCATCTGGACAATCATTGTAGCCTTGGGCGAATAAGGACATAGCTCCTTCGCACGTTGTGGTTTTATCGTGGGAAGACAAGTAAATATTCTTAGATGTAGCGTTTGGCATTGATTCTTTGACCTTCTTAGTCTTTACAGCGTGGGACTCGTATATATTTTTATCGTCGATATCGGAAAATTTATCAGCAGCGCTTAGAAATTCGGCTGAAACACATCTTGCCACTGCTGCTAGACGTAACGGGCTTTCCTCTGGATCTGGTGCTTGGGAATAATCCAGATTGGAATGAATGGGATTGTGAATATGACTGATATCACATTTCTTTCCCAAGGGAGCCTTTCGCCTTTGATTATTCAATTTGCTTTGGAAATTCATGTTGTTTTTAGAGAACAGCGGAGAGTAAGAGGTTGACGATGAGGACTGAACATTCAAATTGTCTTGTGAAGATATATCTGAGTAGTAATAAGGAGCAGATTGTTCTAAAGAACTGTCCCTACTATGGGATGGTTTCACAACTCTTATCGAACTCTCTTGGACAGGTGGAACTTCTATTGGTCCTCTGGGTGATTTTTTTGTCATATCCGATATATTCACTTTATTGGCTAATGTATCCCTGCTTAGCGACGGAGTTAAATTCTTTAAAATGGATGCCTCGCTTTCAAAATATGAAGTTGTTTTAGAATAATAAGATATTGTGGGTTGTTCGATACTGGCGTGCCTTGTGTGATTGTAGACGGGCCGATTGGGAGGTGAAGTATTTGTATTACTTTCAATAGGAAGAGAATTTCTGCTGGCGCTTCGAATAGATAAGTTTGAGGTTGATTTATGTTGTATTTGTGAGGAACCGCTCAATCCAGAAATATTGGATGCCCGGCTCAAAGGTCTCACTGTTTGAAAAGTATTGACCGTATCAGGATCACTAGTGGTATTTGATACTGTTGAATTTCGACTACGAGATCTTTCTGCATTACTCTCCATCAGATGTAAATTTTCGTACTGTACTTCTTCTCTGATTGCGGCTACTCTTTCATTAAGATATCCCACAGCAACCATATCCAACTGTTTGGACTGAACCCCCATAGATGGTTTTAAAGCTGGGTACATATTATTTGAATAAAAATATACGTTACTCGCTTGCAACTCATCTAAATACTGATCCAAGTTGACATCTTCAATGTTTTCGTGGAAATTACTGTCTAAAGATTCAATCTCCATAAAAGACTCTTCGGATAAGGGTCGTCTTTTCATCATTCTCTCCATATCACTAGAGCTGTGGGAATGACGTAGCTCTACAAATTCACCAGCCTCATCAACGCCGGGTGCTTTTTCTGAAGTGTGATTTTGTCCGTCTTCCATGTTGCTACTGGAAATTGACATGTCTAATTTACTGCTGAAATCTGATTCTAAAGAAAGTCTTGAAGATCCTTGATCGGCATTGTAGCTGAGCAAAGAATCTGAATCATTCCCGCTTGTTTTATAAGTAGGAGGTACAACTTTAGTATCCAAAGAGACTCTCCTTAATCCAGGTTGCTGCTTGGATTCCTTCATCTTCTTATCATCTGGAAAACTAGCTCTATTTCTTTTGATTCTTTCCCCTTTGAATATGGTGTCGTACATTGATGGTGTGTTCCCGTGATCCATAAGAAGAGATTTTCTTTCAATGGTTCTTTTGATTGTTGATGTGGAAGATGCATTGGTAATGGTCAGGTTGGACACTGTAGGAGAGAAAGATGCTTCTAACTCTTCCATCGGAGGAGGTGATGTTGGTATTGGAGGCGGAGAAACTAGTTCGCTATCAGAACTGTCTTGTATCTCAGCCTGCATCCCGCTTGAATTCAAATAATAAGAGGCAGGTCTAAAATTATCGGACAGACTGAATCTGGAGAATGCTCTGTCCATAGCATACTCCTTGGATACTTCATCATCCGCATCCGAGCTGACAATACTACTCTTGCTCTGAGAGTTCATTAAAATATCTGGTAGTGGTGATTTGACATCATTTCTTGAACTTTTTACCACTAACTTGCTTTCTGAGATCTGTTTTCTTAATATAGATTTTGGTAGTTGTGGATCTCCAGTTGATGGACTTTTAGCATCTAACGAATGTCTTTCAGCCAGAATATTCTTTTCAGGAAGGTTTGCGAGTTCTTGGTAAACGGGTTCGACGTTAGCACCTGCCACACAAACGACCTCATATGCTTGCATTTCTTCACTTTGAAAAGCACTCTCAATGCCGATTCCTTGACTCATCTCCACATAAGGATTATCTTCACTATGGTGTTCACTCCCAAATACACTCAGAGAGTTCATATTCTCCAATTCGCATTTAATGGGATCAGGACTCAAAACGGATTTTCTGGGCGTCATGGGTAAATAGTGATTTTCGGGAAATTCACCGTTTGGCGGAGTATGTTGCTGGGGAGAATCAGATTTATCCCAATCGAAACAATCTTTGTTGTCTATGTCAGCTTTTTCTGCAGCATCGTTTTCCGGTTTGACTTCGCATATTTCATAGTCGTGAAACCTCGCCTGTGTGTTGACATTATTCGAGTTTGAAGATGAGCTAGTATCGATTTGGCTGTGAAAATTCACGACAGATTTTCTTCCACTTGCCGAATCATTTTTAGAATCATCGTTGTCCGACTGAGCCAAAATTTCATCCAGATCATTATCGGTATATTCTAACTGAATTTCAGATTCTGTATCAGATTCGTTGTACGAAACAGAATCAACTAAATCATTTGTACTTTGATTTTCTTTTGCGCTATTTGTGGTGGTTGATGTATCCAGATCAGGCGAGTGTTTATTCTGTTGTTCGTTGGATTCATTTGTTTTAGGCAGATGTTGGGTATTAACGTTTACGGAATGAGCAGTGGGTGAAGGATGTGTGTTGGGTGCTATAATGGGGATATGAGGAGACCTTCCTGCCTGCCCCTGCCTGGGTTGTGACTCCCCGATGCCAGCCGCTCCGCTATCATCACCCAATCTCTCTAAACCATCACAACCATACATTAGAACTCACACCATACAAAAAATAAATAAACTACAACTTATTTCTTAACCCATTGTTCACCGCCGTACACAAACCATTTGAAAAAAAAATTAAATGGCGTACACATTTGTGTACGGTGTGCGGGAATGGGTTAGAAAAGACTCAATTCGATCAAAATAACCAAACCATATTATTATTATATAACTATCTACTTGATAAAATCTCATAGAAATTGTAAAACACATTCATTCATCATTCAGATTTGAAAATAATAATGACAAATTCGCATACATAGATTTTGAAACCACAACCCAAATTAGTACTAGACCAATATATAATCAATTTTTTAAGGGTTAATAATAATAATATAACATTATGATTAAAAATAGGTACAAATGATTTGAAACTGGCCGAAGGAAATTGAATGATGCATTGAACATACGAACCCAATCACCAGAGTTTATTACTTACGCTATAGGAAAAATATAAAAACTTCATACTATACTGATGTTAGTACTTAGCAGGCAGGAAGGAAGGTCTCTATCAAATCACTTTATAATAAAAAAACAAACAAATAAACAAAATAAAAATTAAAACTCCCATACAATAAAAATAAAATAAAAATGTCTACGAAACCCAGAGCTATTATTATGAACCAGCATAACAGTTTTTCAAATACAATAATATTATATAGGTTGTATATTTTTGTTTTATAATAATGTCTTGAATATAATAGGTATTTTCTAAAACCAATGATCCCCATACAATAATATTTAATTATTATTAATAATATTATAATATTTTTCAATTAGTATATAAGTAATTCGAACAATATGATAATATTGTGACTGCTGTAATGTAGAATCTCAAGCCACAATCATAAGTGAATTTTTGTACTAAAATTAGGTTTATTTGTACTAAAATTAAGTATAATTGTACTAAAATTAAGTACATTTGTACTAAAATTAAGTATATTTGTACTAAAATTAAGTACATTTGTACTAAAATTAAGTATGTTTGCACTCAAATTGAGTTTGTACTAAATATATTGTGGCTTGACTCTATAGTTACTTAAGCCACGATATTATGTAGGTAATGATTGACAAGAACTAAAAATATGATTTATATGAACGATTTAGGTAAAATGTCGATGTAGATAAATTATTTTCAATCGATAAATTTGCAAATGAACATCCTATGTGCATTCGTATTTGTCAACATTTTTAGTATTGGTATATTAACGTTGTGAAAAAATTCATATATTTTTTTTTTTTTTTTTTTTTTAAATGAATCTGTGCTCACTCAAAGTGAACACAAATACACTCCTTTACTCTTTCACAGTAAGCTACTTAAAGCTTGTGTCGTGAAAGAGGAAGATGGTCGGCACCTGGGATCGAACCACGACGTCCGCAGTACGAAAGCCGACGTTGTAACCGCTGGGTCACCAACCACTTCAATTTATTCAACATATTATTATGAATACCAACCACTTCAATATATTCAACATATTATTATGAATATATAAATTATTAAAAATAGTAATCATTGTTGAATAAAATTTCCAAGTTTTACAAATGATTTCAAATAAATGTATACAGTCTAACAATTTTTATTGATATTTTAACACTATTTTTTTTAATACATTCACTGCTGACAAATCTGTGAATAAGGCATCTAGCTCTTTGTGCCTATTAGGGTGCGTTTACACCAAACAAACATAGAACCAGAGCTGGAAATAGGGTATAAATGTTCTTGATCGTTGATGGAAACAACAAGGAGAAAGAGCCACAACTCTATTCCTGGCTGTGTCTCTATTTTGTTTGATGTGAATGCACCCTTAACTATGCTCTTTGTTTCAAAATACACATTTGTCATTCTGACAAGGCACTGTCACTGAGCTCTGTGTTTGTCAACATATTCTTTAGTGGTTTATATTTTTTAAGAAGAACTTATTTTTTTATACTTAGCATTTATTACCGTTTTTAGATATTTCTGGCATTTTTCTATATCACTGGCAATGAAAGTGTTAAATATAAATCTATAGCTATCTTTTTAATATCGAAAGCTGCTTTTAGTAGACAAATTTACAATCTTCCAACTCAACTTACTGATATATTTTGGAATTTCAAGTAAACGTACTATGTAAGTATAACTAGGCATAGTATTCTTTTCGTCATTTACTTTGGATAAAATTGATAATAGGTACTATAACATGATTTCTAACAGTTTTACAATCGATGGCTTTATCATAATATTTGTCTATGAATAAAAAATCCGAATATGCATTGATTATTACAATTTAGATGAACAAATTTCTTGCGATGGCAACATTATTATTTGTATATATAGCAGTAGAGTGATGATATTTTGTTACATTGTAAAATGACAATTAAACAGTATGAAACAGTTAAAAAGTAGAAAAGCGATAATTATTGTTAATGAATATATAAATTATTAAAAGTAGTAATCATTCATTGCTGAGTTAGACATTTTGACAATTGTTTGACATCACACAAAGTAACATTAACGTTTTCACGGAACAAATTTTTTTTAAATAAAAACATATGAATCCAATATTCTATTTTCGAAAAAAATAATTTAAATTTTGTGACAATACCTTCGTCATCCGATGAATAACTATTGTACGAAGAATGCAATTGATTGACTCGTGTCGAGGCCTTGGGCAATGTCTGTCTTTGGGACGGTCCAGGGGGCAAGCTTCTCACTAGTGATAAAGTTGCAGGAGTTGGTTTTCTGGTCAACGGTGATTGGAGCATGCGTTGTTTCCATTCCAAAAGACGCTTCATCGATTCTTCACGCTGTGAACATAATCAGTTTACTAATAGTTTTAAAATCTCTCATTACTAGTAGTATGACATTGTGTTCAAGATATATTTTTAAATATATAATTACGTTGATATTAAATTGTGTGCTTTTCAAAAAAATTGTGGTAATAGTGCAAAATTTTCAAAGTAAAAATGTGACAGGTATTTGTGAATATTTTTTTTAATTACATTCATCAAGTTAAAAATAGGTTAGCACATTCCAAAATGCACGCTAGATTCGTTAGTTAGTGTAAACAATAAACACAACACAACACAAAGTAATCTGAAAGTGCAACAATGCACAAAGTTTAAAGCCAGGAAGCAAAACAAACCTGTTGCACTTTCTTTTCTCCGTCCCTAAATGACAGCTGATCCGATGATGGTAGTCTCGCACTTGCCGATCTTATAAATTGATCCCCGTTTCCGGATCCCATTTGAGATAAATCTCTGTTGAATCCGCTCACTGTAGATCCTTCGCTCATCGCACTGTTACTTCTGTTATAAACATCGTCCTGAATCATGATCTGAGAAAGACTTTTATTTTTCAGTGTCCAATTTGAGTTGGGGCCGGTCACTTCGCTATACTTGTCTGTTCCGTTGATATTTCGATTGGGATCTTGAACTCCGTATATTGACTCTCTGATGTCGCTATCGTACGTCCCTTCGCCGGTGTGGAAAGATGGCATTGATAACTTTCTTTGACTCAAAAATTCTGGAGATCTCGGGTCTGTGGATCTTGACGTCAATGAGTTACTAGGAATGTTTCTACTCCTTAAATAGTGAGCTGATTGTCGCATTTTCTCTGCGTAACGTGCTTCGGAATAATAGTAGCTATCTCCGTTGTAGTCATAACTATTGATATCTAGACTTGATTTAGGTCTAGGCGGCTGGTGTCTAGAAACTTTATTTGTACTTTGATTATAGACATTGGAATTCACCTGAGGATTTTTGGATTCGTATTCTAAGAAATCAGCGCTGTGCGGTCGGGGAACGGAGGTATGTGTCAAGCCGGGTGCTGTATAATTGTGCGGGATTTTCTTTTGACGCAATTGGACCGAAGGTGTCGTTTGCTGATACAACTGACTCTGTAATTTCAGGAAATACAAAAGCACACATAATAAAAAAAAACATTCACGATTACATGCATTTGTTTTTTTGTTTTGGATAAAATCAAACCTCAAGCAAAATGCGTAAGTTTCAAAATTGGCAGGAAGTGAAAATTAAAAAAAGAAAACAAAAAACCGATAACCAAATATTCTAGTCATACCTGTTCGTATCTTTGCTGCAGGGCGTTTGGATTGTCGCCGTGTGTCAACGGACTCATGGGTCTGGTGTATGAAGTTTCCCCGTAATTTTTCGCAGCATAAACATCTTCGTAATCGCTAGATCTTCCCTTATTATAATACCCTGGTACAATGGCTGAACGCCCGTAAGTATCTGGTGTTCGTCTTTCAAATGATTGTCTTTCTGTTCCATTGTTTCTACCCGTTCGTTGTTGTGGTTGCTGTTGTTGCTGCTGCGGTTGCTGCTGATGTTGGTAACCAGGATGGATGGCTCCTTGGTCTCTCTCCATCAATCTTTTGTTAATTTCTTGCTGCTGCAACATTCTCTGGTAACTGGAATCACCGTATATATTCTGACTGTCCATCTGATAGTTCTGTTTCTGCAAATTATCTTGGCTGAGGTTCTTATTCTCGAAATAGCCGGGTGATTTGTTTTGGATTGCTCTATTATTATCATTGTGAGATATTCGATTGGGTAAACTGTTTGTGAGTGTCAAAGGTGATTTGTTATTTTCTAATCGGTTTGAGTGTGTATTGGTCAATGGTAACGAGAGATTGTGAGAGTTGTAAATGCCTTCGGGTGACTTGACCAGCTGCCTTTGCTGAGCGTAGTTGCTGTTATTTGCCTTGGAATCATATATAGCTTCGGCATTCCCTGCTACATTGTTTTGTGTTGGTGACTTAGCCGATATCCTATTTTTCATGGCTTTGATATGTGGGTTTTCCGCGCTGCTGCCGTATGTTGGTTCTCTTTGAGTGTCGTACGTAGGATCGTACCTAAAAAATGATATCAATATAGCTATTATAGTTTTGAGCATGGTCAAATCAAAGTATTGAGAATCTATCACATAACGGACAGTAAGTATAAAGGCTGACAACCTTTTTAGCAGAGTTTTAACGGTGTTTTTACTATAAAAGAATGTTCAATGTTCCCCTACTTTCAAATGCTGCATCCTTGAAAGTTGTATATATGCAAAGTGTCGTGGCCATTCATTTTATTGAAAAATTGTAGTTTATTTTATAAAATTAAATACTATATTATCTTAGTCTAATATTGTTAGTCACATCTTCCACTTTAATAAGGGATCGAAGTCTTCCAAATTCTATATGGAGAAATGATTCAAACACTTCTCATATATCTTGATTGCTTGGGACACTTATGAATAGAGCCATGAAACATTGACTGAAAATAGGATACGAAGGATTTTGTATTAGATAAATTATGCGCCTGAGTTCATCTCGGTACAGTTCGGTTTGCATCGTCGACGGGGATGTAGGGGGCTCGTTCTCGTACGAAATCCTTTGGATAGCCCTGCTTTCAGTTAGTGATTTTTATTGATTATTTTATTGAACATTTTATAACATATTAATTTTGTGTGCTCCTGGGTGGTGAAATCTATTTGTAGTAAAATCCTTTTAGATTCAAGCATAAAATTAAATTCAGTGTTGCATTTTTATATTTTACATAATTAAGTGTTATCTGGGAACCGATTTGAATTAGAATCTTTTAAAACATAGAGTCAGTGTATTCAAGAAAGAAATAGCAACTCTGGATCATTGATAAGTCTTACTTTATTTTATTATCTATTTTAATTTGTTTGCTTAGTTTGGGGAGGGATTTGTGTATTATCGAGTAGAACCGTTCACTTCAAAGTGTAATGGCGAACGTGGTTAACATAAAGCGCATTAAGCCAGCCTTCGAAACCAAGTAGAAGACGGTCGTAAGCCCGTAATGGTTCTATCTTGATTTCAGGGGGGGAGGGGGTAGATAAAGTTTTATGATCATGGTAGGCTAGGATTGATTGCATGCTTATCTACTAATATTTCAACTATCGACGACCACCATTTGTGAAAACTTTCAATCATGTTATAAATTGTCGAATATTTTGTTTCATCTTGTTTTGAATATTTCTCATGTCATTCCACAGAACCGAGGATGTAAGGTAAGTAGCTCTTTCATCTCATTATTACTAACATCACAAATGGTGGGGTATCCAGCGTTTGATTTGTTTACGTAGATGTGTTCTATTATCACCTTTTTTCAGAATTGACCAAATGTTTACAGGTTTATATAGTTGTATGACTGTTATAATTAATTTCGTACACAACGTATTGGGTCCTTAAATTTAGGTTACTAGACGATCACAATATCACCATGGCCATTAGATTCCACGTAGCGATCAGAAGTCTTCTTGAAAACACATACGATTTCCTTAACCGTGATTTCAGGTGCGTATCATGAAGGTTGTTAACCCCTTCATTTTGGGTTCGTAAGTCTTCATCTTAGAGTCATCTACCTATTATATAGGTACATTGATGTATTCTTTCAGTCGACTCGGTTTACACGGTTTTGTTAAATGTTGATTTAGCTAGAGTAGGCGTAGTTTCCGAGGTTAGATAGCTTAATTAGAGGAAATCTAGTTAGTAATAGCTTTTCGTTGAGGGGATCCCATCACAAAAGCAACCGAATATTTTCCTCTTTTAAACACATTATTTATTTAATCTGTCAAAACTATTTTCCAAAACTTTGATTTGGTTCCAAGTAATAATGGAAAATCCAATATACAATCTGTTATCTCGACTCTTACATAAATAAAAATATTGTGGGAGATTGGTCACGTGGAAAGAATGGATGCAAAGAGAACGACAAAGAGAATTCATAAGGCTGAAAGGAAAGGTGTAAGAAAGCGTGGCCGACCGAGAATGATGTAGATCAAACACAAGTGGTTGGTAGACTAGCGGTTACAACGCCGGCTTTCGAACTGTTTGGTGCGGACGTCGTGGTTCGATCCCAGGTGCCGACCATCTTCCTCTTTCACGACACAAGCTTTGAGTAGCTTACTGTGAAAGAGTCAAAGAGTGTATTTGTGTTCACTTTGAGTGAGCACAGATTAATTTTTATAAAAAAAAAAAAAAAAAAAACATTGATTACGTCCTCAAGGAAGTCCAGGTAAGAAGTAAGAGAAATAGGAGAGGGTGTATGAGAAGAAGTATGCTTGAAAAGAAAAGAGTGGAGGTCCGTTCTCTCTGCTTACCCCTTACGGAGTGATGGGGTAAAAAAAATTGGAAAGGATACTAGTTAACTATTAGTTATATACAAACCTGTCAGATCTGTCGAGATGAGGAGACTGATATCCTTCATTGGATCTACGTGGCTTAGGTGGGGCATTTTCGTACATATGCTGCACACTTGGATTTCCATCATTGTTTTCCTGAAATAGATCCAACAACAAAATAGAATCACAAAGTTTTCAAAATATAAAAATGGTTTGAATCTGATGGAAGAAACGCATACCTGTTCTGCGGGATTTGCTGGAGTTTTGGTTCGCCTTTCAAAGCCAGCTTGTTGATATGTGGAATTATATTGCTGCTGGGATTTCAGAGGTGAACTACAAAAATTACAAAAAAGATATTAATAACCCTCAAAATATAACAATTACTTAGTTGGATCTCTGACGCTATTGGTTTGTATCAATGCTAGATTGTTGATATGAATTGTGTTTCGCATAAATATCAACAGATGTCACTACATTAGGATTATTGCTATGGGCTCAGTCCGTGATGTTTTTGCCACGTTTTAGATCTTTTCCTTGCCCCCTTTTTGATATTACGATGGACGCTGCTATGGCAATAACTATCCCTGATTAATAAAATAAAGAAGACAAACCTTCCATCTTGCATGGTGGCCGCCATGGTTACAACCCTGACCCATTCTTCCATAGAAGTCTGATCCGGAGCCGCTAATATGTAGGTTCTCATGTTGGCGTGTTCACATTTAAAAGAATACTTTCTCAGATTTTTCTCATCCCCTGTACAAATTGAAACTTGATACGAAGGCAAAAGAACAGAACCCAGCAATTTGTCCTCTTCTTGACCTGAAATATATAACATAGGATTTTATATGTTTTCTCAAGACAACTAAAACATTAAAATTTGATGTAAGATAGACTACCTTTGTAATAAAATAAGCAGTACTCCGATAGAACGAACCATCTCTTGCGCCAAACTTTTAATCCGTCAGAGCCTTGTTTGTAAAGCCATCCGGCTTTGGTAACAGGAGCCGAGAGTGGTCTCTGAGCTATCGGAGATTTCAGCGCTTGCGAAGTACCACTACTGCTTCGTCTACTCTCTGAACCACTCGGGGATTTGATGCTCGGACTACTTGGTGACTCTCCGGAAGATTTACTCGTAGGAGATTGAATATTTTGGTTGTGACTATTATTATTGTTTGGTTTCATGGGATGTGTGCCGTAATCGTCATTACTGTCTTGTTGGTGTTTATTTAATCTGGCATTGACTTCGTTCAATTGCGCCGTACTCGGCGAGGTCCCGTATTGCGCTATGTTCAACTGAGATTGTTGTCTACTGTGTAACTGTTGGTTGAGCATCTGTCTTTGGGCGAACGTCTGCTGTTGGTGCATCTGAGCCTGACTCTGGTACTGCATTTGTTGGTGTAGTTTCATTTGCTGCAATTCGTTGTACTGTTGTCTCAATATCTGCGTATGACTGTGACTTCCGGTTGGGGTTGGGGTGAAATTGCTTGGCTGGATTCTGCTGGTGTATGGCTGGTACAATCTCGGCTGTTCCACCGGTGATTGGTATAAGCTCTGATGATTCTGATAGATTTGCTGCCGATCTAATTCGTGTTGGTTTCGTCTGAGATAAGCCTGATGAACGGAGACATTGTATCCTGGAGGAACTGGTGCGGATAATATTGGATCTTGGGAGGGGCTTTGCATCGAGTATGTGGAGTTGCCCATTGGTAAAGAACGCTGTTGCTCCAACCTTTGACTGGCCAACTGCTGTTCCCTGATAGCATACTGTCGCTGAAGTTCGGTGGGTTGCCTGGTTCCATAAAGTTCCTGATGGTTGTCGAGTAAAGGAGATCGAGCTCCCATATTCTGGGGATGAGGAGGTCTTGGAGGCTGGTGGACTACTGCATTGGTGTTGTTATGGAGGTGTTGTTGTTGCTGCTGCTGCTGTTGTTGCTGTTGTTGAATGTAGTGCTGCTGCATGCTGGGCTGATAGAGAGGTTGAAGTTGCGGATCTCCTTGCTGGGTCTGGTGTCCTTGGGGATGAATAGGACGGCCCGCCTGTTGCGGAGGCGGGGCCATCTTCTTACCCTCCATGGAGGCCGAAGATGTTAACACAGGAGGATCCAGCCTGGAACAAAAAATAAAATTCCGTTAGAATGTCTCGTTATAAAATATTATTCCCTCTCTCTTTAGGTATATACTATTTTGACTCTCATATTATAATACGAGTACTCCTATTTTACACACCATCCCCTGGCTTACTGTATGACTCCGATTGCTGGAGTACGGTTAACAGCTGTTAAACCAGGTAGACAACTTGAAACTACTGAAATGCGAATGCTTATAGGTTGTCAACGGGAGTAGGTATAATTTGAAGATAAGAGTTAAAACACATGCACGCGACATACAAATTAAATTAGAAGAACGCCAATAAATTAAGATGGTGTGGGCACATAAAACGAAGACCGTCAGATCAATAGTGAATAAAACAATGTCGATAGAACTTCCCCCTCATTTATATTAAAGAAGACAGTAGCAAGACTGGATGATGTAATGCAACAAGAAGACAACCAGAATGGAAGAAGACACTCAGAACCTTCTCAGGAGAGTATACAACCTCCGAACGAAGAGTCGCCTTGAAATCCAGTAGAAGCAAAAGTTGGGAGAGTGCCAGGAAGATGAAAATAGGAGAAGCCTGCAGTCCGATTCACGGAAAAGTTTAAGTCTAAGTTTAGTTCGAAGTTCGAACGAAGTTCGATTCAAACCCTCCGTGAATAGGTACATAGACTGTAGATAGTCGCCGCCTACAATAATTATTATTACCAGCAGCCCTATTCACAAAAGTTTGAATCGAACTTCGTTCGAACTTCGAACTAAACTTAGACTTAAACTTTTCCGTGAATCGGGCTGCTGGCCTAGTCTGTAAATGATCAGTTCAGGGGCCTTACTCTGCATTTAGATGACGATTCCGAAACATTGAACTAATCCATGATATACTCTCAGAGTCCACTAAGACAGACAAAGAAAGAGAGAGAGAGAGAGTGGAATATTTTTGAGAAGAGATTTCTCGTTTTTTTTTCTTCTTTAAATAAGTGATAAACATGAGAAAGTGTCACCCATGTTTACAAAAACATCTCAGATTGTTTGTTTTGTTTATTTATAATTATAACACACGTACCTACATAGCGAGCTATTCCACAAACGATTCAAGAACGCGCGGTCTATTCCGTAAATCATTGCTTTGACGAGAGACAAGAAACAATCCGTAGCAAGACAAAGTATCTTGTCAAATTGTGTGTGCAAGAGCACTTCACGCAGGGGTACAAAACTATTTTTATTTGATACGTTCTTAATTGAATATTTTTATGCCGTGAGGTTGGCGGCGAAGAATACCACCTCTGCTCTTTTTGCTGATTTTTCGAGCATCCTGTAAGAGGCAGGAAATCGAAAAATCAGATCGGGACCGTGAGGTTGACCACTTCACGTCCTTAAATCTCAACTGGAGAAGAATCGATCATTCGATGAATTGATTTTCGACGAATTGATTTTCGATGAATTGATTTTCGACGAATTGATTTTCGATGAACTCGTCGTGAATCGTATGTATGTATTACTTTTAAATAGATTTTAACAACGTACCTAGTTGCACTTTCATGATAAACCATGTGAGCTCTAGTGCTTCCGTCAATCTCGCGTGGGCTTTTTCAAAAGATTAACCTCAGAAAATTAAAAAATCTAAAACTGCAATGAAACCAGATTACTAAAGTTATGTTTAAGTTTACGGTTGTAGTGTGAAGTATAGGAACATAATATTATATCCCTTGACTTATTCTATTGCCACCTCCGTAGGTATGGTGTTATGGTCTACTTTCCTAATACGGCGCTAACATTATGAGGTGAGGGATTTATTCAGATGTGTTATTAAAAATATTGTTAAGTCATTATTTGAAAATTTGGGAACGCGATGGTAAAGAGTTTGAAAACCAGTTGCTTCTTTGTTTATGACAGATTAGAATTTTTGGTATTTTTACATATTGTATGGATGTACGGGGAAACCATTTTTAGAAAAAAATGCCGTTTAAAGGGATTAGTAGAGAAGGCCTTGTTTTGAAATAGCATATTTGGCCCTCGATAGGACAAATAATTGTTGAAGAAGTTTAGTCTGAATCTACGCTCCGATGGGAGACGTTCTTAAGTTTTGTGTTGAAGTGTTTGAGTATGTAAGTTGAAATATTACATTTTTGATAAATTCGCGTTTGATAAAACTTAGAGTCTTCGGTGTTGGATTAAGCCTTCTGTTTAATTATTATAATATATTGACTGTTCAATTGGGGCTGGCCAATAGGGGGAGGACGTGTGGCGGTTCGTTAGATTGGACAGCCCCCGTGATAATTCAACTTCCAACTATGAATGTGACGTGCTTTATTTTCATTGGTGCTTTGTGCTTTTATTTTTTTGAAGGTATGCTGAATTTTGGGTGAGTAACCAGATGTTTTTGATATTAGAATTTGTATGGACACAGAGAGATGTTTTTTTGTGTGGTATTTTGTTTGTTGCTTGGTTGCCCTGCCAAGCATGCTTATGAGCAAGTTGCTCGATTGGTTTTAGCTGAGAGATATATGGCCGATGCGTTACGGCATTGTTTTGAATATTTGTGATCTCTGTGTGCCATTGGGCTTATTGTATTGCAGCATGTGCCTCCCTGTATTGTTTTCACACGTCACACGTCAAGCACACGTCGCGAATTGTTATCTGTCATTCGCGAGTTACCCCCATTTTCCGATACCAGTGGTGTGACCTATCTTTAATGTTTATTTTTGAATCCGGTTAGGAATTTCATATTTAGAACCTTCTAGTAAGCTTAGTGTAGAATTTTCATTTGTAAAAGTAGGTACGTTGGTGTGTTTGTTCCCCGTGAGAGCAATTTTATTCAGTCGAGCTATGAATGAGTTTACTAGAAGTTCGCGTCTGTCCGCGCACAGATAGAGTTTGTATTTTAGTTTTCGCCGCCGTGATAAACGTAAAGTTATAAAACCGGTATGTATAGGAGGGCTGTTGGCGCAAGCTGAAGACCTTCCCCACATGACTCTCCAAGAGAATGGGCTGTGGCTGATTTGGACGCTTTTCAGCTCAGTTCATGAGGTTCACTGGCGAAAAGGTCGCGGGCCAAGACCGAAGCAGTTGAGCGATTTGGAACTCCAATGAGGAAAACTTGCGGTTTAATGACAGCCCGCGGTAATTCGACTAGAAGGTTAATTAGTTCGCCGGTAAAGTGATTGAACGTTTATTTTGATATTGAGATCGATAATAATTAAATGCACGCGAGATAGACATTAAAATTGTTAATAGGCAGGATCGTTTTGACTGCAGCTAGTCGTGGCATAATTTTGGCGAAGTAAAATCCTGTCCTATTTAGAGTCTCTGCTGGAAGTACGTTTAGGCATTTAGAGTCAAGAGTCAGATAGTTAAAAGATAGCTTCCAGCCCCTGTAGTCTGTACACCATCAGGAACCTTTTCCGTTTGTCTATATACACTATATCTGATAGCCGAATTTCGGCCCCCTTTTTGGTACCTGTTCGAGGCGTGAGGTCGCATCGAAATTGGGCCAGTCTCGGACCTTCGGAGTTTTATTTTTGCCTGAATTTTGGCAAGAAGGTTCGTTTGACATGGAAGGCCTTCTTTCGGTGGCTAATTCCTCCCATAGACCTCGATCATGCTTATCAATTATTACCGAGTAACAAAAAACTTTGACATAATATATTATTTTGAAAGACTGCCGTCTTGTCAGACGACGGACAAGACGGCCCGCTCCCTAGGAACCCAGTGCATTAGGAATTAGACTAGGATCTGTCAGTAAGCTACATTCGCAAACAAAATACCAAACCAACTGATAGTTATTATTTTAAGTTTTTTTCCTGTTTTTTTTTTCAGTTTACGTGTATACATTTTTTATTGGAATTTTTTGTTAACTATATTGTAAAATTTAAAGGTTTGAGAAATAAATCAAACTAGACAGTAGATATGTATGTACTGTACATATTTAAGAATAGGTACGTATTAAAAACTGATTGATTTGACGACTAAAATTCCCCCTAGCATTTTTAGCAACGTTGTTTCCGATTTAAAGACTGTATTTCACAATATCTGATAATTTATACGAAATTCCAATTATATTCCATTGAAAAAAATCAGTATAACCCGGGACAATATTCTCGAAATTTGATCGACGGGTTTTCTTATAGAGTTTTTATGACTTTCGTATGAGTTATTTAAGAAAAAATGTATTTTTACTAGACAAACGGATCTGTCCAATTTGATACAAGAAGCCAACCTTAGTATTTTGAACTAAGATGAAATCGAATTAGGTAGTCTATTTAGCAGAGATGGAAGATGTGGAAAGGAGATTGAAAGAAGGAAACTGGCTGGTAGAAGGGTTGGCGGTGCACTAAGACCTCTAATGAGAAATAAGAACGTATCTCTTAAATCCAAACAGCTGATGCACAATGCAATCCTGATACCATCCATGATGTATGGGAGTGAAACATGGACATGGACAAAAAATCTGGAAGTTGGAATGAATTCTGTGGAAATGAGATCACTCCGTAGGATAAGCGGAAAGAATTCGTGATTAGGAGTTTCGGAGACTCAAACATTACCACCTAATGGCGAACGTTGTTAACGTAAAGTGATCACACTAAGCCAGCCTTCGAAACAACAGTGGAAGACAGTCGTAAGCCCGTGGTGGTTTGTTCCATTCTAAAATCGAACATCAGTAATGAATTTTTAGAGTAATTAGTTGTTAGATAATTCTTATGCGGTAAGAGACTGATTGATTGATGAACGAGGAAAGAATGACAAAAAGGATATATAAATCTGAAAGAATGGGTGCACGCAGACGAGGTCGACCTCGAATGACATGGTCCGATCATATCGGTTCAGTCTTAGAGGAGGGCCAAGTCAAGAGCAAAAAAAATAGGAGAGCATGTATGCGGAATGTTATGCGTTTGGAAGAAGCTAAAGAGGTTTGTTTGGATAGGAAAGAATGGAAATCCGTACTCTCTGCCTACCCCCTTCGGAAAACGGCGTGATGGGTAAAAAAAATGAAATCGAACCCAGAATTTTTTTAATAAAATTTAATTAATAAATTTTTTTAATAAAAATTTTGAATACCTTAAAGTAAACTGACGAATTCGGTTTTAGTCTTCCGCATTGAAGTCACAAATTATGAATAATAATAAAAAAATAATTTCTGTAAAGGTTGTCGACCAATGCCCTGCACTTGACATTAACAAACAAACCAGCGTTTATTTCAACACACCTTGTGTTGATGTGCGCACTATGCTGTACTAATTATTATCGGTATTGACACACGTGGCGCGGCCACAATTCTGAATGCATCGGAGAGAAAGAGAAGGAAGTGGTTTTGTCTTTAACATACGAATTCCACGAGTAAACTTTCTGAAGCTTTTGAAGTGGGCGGGTACCGTGTTCTTCTTTAAGAGCAAACACTTCGTCTTTCAACAACTTGTCAGGTACTCTGTTAAACTATGGTAGGTATATAATAACAAAAGGGCAATTCGAAGAATAGTAAATCTGAAATAATGGAACTCTTGCGGAGTCTTTCAAAGAATCGGAAATAGTTTCCCAAACCTGTAGGAATATAATATGGGAATGCCTGCAGTTTCTCATAAGAAATATGATAGGTATTGATAATTGGGAAGATTTATGCAACCAACCACTGCATCTTTGGTCTCGTTGCATAACTATGTAATATCTGGGCTACAATCCAGAAGATGAAAATTGACTTGTACTGATATATGCCTCAATAACCTGGATACTAGTGGATACTGACCAAGCAAGACGGAAATAGCCTTTGAAAAAAAGATGCTTCACAGAATATATGGACATGGTAAATGTATGTATGGCGAAAACTCTATGGTCTCTACCAGGACGTTAACGTAGTCGAGTTCATAAAAAATGACAGATAACGTTGGCTTATTGGACATTGTGTTTCGTATGGGGATGTGAAGAGACTTTTTCTTGGAGGCAACTAAGACTCGCCAAGGGTCGTGGTCGAGGATTATGAATGAGCGGGTTCGAATCCCAGTGCAGACCATTTCCACTTTCACAACACAAGCTTTGCTTTTTGTGAAAGAAGTCGAAAGTGTATTGGTATTCACTTTTGGTGAGCGAGTTCTGGCACCTGACTAAAGCCCAGGCACAAAAAGTCTCAGCTTTCGAAATGAAGTGCCTCAGGAGAATTTTGGGTGTATATAAGATGGTACCACCGCATCACGAACGACGCTATACGCCGGCGCACCCAGCGTGAGCCCATCACTTCTACCATTACAGAGAGGAGATGGATTTGGCTGGGACACGTGTTAAGGATGCCGAAGCCCGAATGACAGTTGGCCGAGGAGAGCGCTGTTCTTCCTCCCATTTACTGTGTTCCGCTCCTTCACGTGATTAATGGACGTCCCCTAAGTGGGGCGTAAAGGGAATTTCGTTTACCTTCCATAATCCATGAATAGGATAATATTTCAAAAAAAATTAACATCAACAACTAACTGCTGTCTCTAGATGGCCCCTGGCCAAGATATTTAATACAACCTATACCTAATAGAATTACAATAGCTCCGCCGGCGCCGGTTAGAACTTTCACCAACACGGGATTCCGTTCCATCCGGAAATTTCATATAATAGGTCCCGCCAAACGGCAGGAATCAAAAAATTGTCTTGTAGACTCATTTGAGTGTCCCCCTCCACGGAAATCTTTAGTAAAAGGCGAAAGATTTATTCGCTATGAAGGGAAACCAGAGTGACGATCGATTCCAACCAGTGGAGTATACGTACACAGTCAAACCCCATTTCACAAGTGATATAAAATTTACTGCACCGCCATCTATGGATATTTTTTATAAACTCATGAAATTTTATTATGACAATAATTCGATTATTGGGCTAGTTATAAATTTCCATTTAACATGCGTTTATCGCAATTCTTTTTTTTCTTCAAAATACATAAACCTACAATTTTGAAATTTCTAAATGTAACAGACATCATTCATAAAATAAGAATGGGTATACTTACTTTTCTCTAAAATCCAAACAGTTGATGCACAATGCAATCCTGATTTATCATCCATTATGAATTGAAACTTTGACTCGGACCAAAAAACTGGAAGTTGGTATAAATGCTGTAGAAATGAGATTACTACGACAAGACGAGGAATGATAATATTAGAAAGGAGTAAGGAGTAAATGTTAGCGTAGTGACTAGAATGAAAGTGAATAAATTCAGATAGTGTGGGCATATTTAGAGAATTAATTAAGAAAGACAGTGGACAAGTGTCACGAAGTGGTTAGTTGACTAGCGGTTACAACGCCGGCTTTCGTACTGTTTCGTATCGGAGGTCGTGGGTTCGATCCCAGGGGCCGACCATCTTCCTCTTTCACGACACAAGCTTTAAGTAGCTTACTGTGAAAGAGTCAAGAGTGTATTTGTGTTCACTTTTAGTGAGCACAGATTCATTAAATATCAAAAAAAAAAAATTAAGAAAGATCGATAAAAAGAATTTATAAATCTGAAAGAATAGGTACCTACCCGGAGCCGATCATATAATATGTAGGTATCACGTTCGGAAAACGGCGTGATGGGTAAAAAAATCAAAGTAAGCATAGCCGAGTAATTGAAACTAACCTATGTTCAATGTTCATATTCTAAGTAACAAACATAACAAGTTCTCTGAAATATTATGTCCACGTTGTTTTGTAAAGAGGTGCAGCAAGATCTATGCACTTTGCAACGCGCCTTATGATCACGGCTAATCACACAAGGCGAGTCAGTACTCTGCTATCACGTTCACGATTATTAATATTGCAACTTAGTACCTATGTAGGTATTAAGACAAAGTGAATGCGTTCTGTTGTATGGACCGACATCCGTAACATGAGAGCTGTTCATTGTACATGTACATAGGGCATTCTAGAGACCTTCGACATAGCCGACTGCTACTTCTGAGAACTTGGAAGTATTGAGAAAATCCTAGTATTTAGAAGCAGTACAAATGATTCTGTCCAATCAAGAGAGCTCCAAGAATCTTCTTCTTGAAATGACCAGTCAGTTCCCTCGACAATGAATAGCACTTGGACAAAGCCCCACTGTCTCTAGCAGTATGAATCAGTTCCCCGACACGACGGTTTGGGTTCGGATTCCAGTCCACGCCAATATATTGCGGAGCCATGAAATCTTTCTTCTACCCACACAACGTCTTACCTCAATCTTGCCTGCGATAAGCGAGAAGATATCGCTTCTAAGAACGTGGTCAAGTTATGAGGCTTTACGGATATCGATGTTTGTTACCCTCTTTTTTGGTCCATTCAGGATCTCCGAATTGGTGACCAAATCCATATGTATCCACATTTCAATACCTTGAGCGTCCACGTCTGTTACGTAAAGAAGTACCGATAACACTGAACTATTCCTTGCATTAGATAATATCTGTGCCTTAGAGCATGAAGTGTGGGAGTCCACTTTTTTGCGATTTTGACTTAATGATGCAGTTTTATTCGCAATAAAAGGTTCTATAAGTGGACAAAATATTGAAGTCACCATTTGTTAAATAAGGTGACTTTTGAAATGAAAAAAAAGTTTAAGTCCAATTTATGTTAGAGCATAAACAGTGGGAGTCCGAGTTACACTTTTTGGCAAATAAGTTCACCTAAAAATTTGTTAGTGCATAAACCATGGGAGTCCATTATTTTGAAGAAGATATTGAAATGTGTACTTGTTAGTTGAGATATTATATAAAATAAATTGCTCGATGCTAACATTAGACTAATTATGTTCGATTTAAATGGTAAACCTTCCAATTCAAGCACTACGGGCTTACGACCGCCTTCTAGTGCTGTTTCCTTTCCGGCATAGATAAGTTGACTTTTTTAGTTAAGTCTGACGATGGCTATCGCCTTGAGATCAAATAAACTTAACAAAATGTGATTTATTGTAGTTGGAATCGTACTTAAACAGGAATTGGTCTTTCAAAAACAAGATTTGAGGAACTTGACTGCGCCAAAATGCAAGATAGCAATGTACTTTTTTAAGTAAACATCCGATGGAATAGACAAAAATCATACTAATTATGATGTTAGTTGGTCAGTGGGAGGAAAGATCCTTGTAAATTTTTAACTGAGGGTCTGTTTGATTTTTGTAAATCTGAAAAAATACTCTGCATGTTCTCTACTAAAGGCGAAGTATTATTGTGTGTATATTTTGTTAAGGTAATTCTTACAGTATTGAGAAAAGTAGCCCTAAGATGTTGACATCTTTGGGCTACTTTTCATATTTCGATCAATTTTTAATGGTGCCTCCAATTTTCATATCGAAACGCACTGGATTTTTATCCAATTGGTCACCAGTGAATGTAATATTTTTGCTCGAGGGAAAAACTGACCATCGATATAAATCAGTAAACATTTATCAGATCTCAGGAAAATGGAATTTTAAATTATTAATACAAGTTATCTCGATACTTGATTTGCGAATAATTTAAAAAAATATTTTTTTTTATTTTGTAAAAATTATTTGATTTCTTTAATAAGGGCATTTTAAATTAAAAAAAATTGAAAAATTTGAAATTTGGGTTTTTATTTATTTTGTCATCATGGTTCATGGCCACCAGGTCTCCCGGGTGGATAAATTTAAGTACCTGGGAGCAACATTACCACCACTTGTGACCTTGGGGTTAAGCTCCCGGTATGATAGGTCGCGCCTTTAACAACATGACTAAGATATGAAATTTTTTTTTTTTCTAGATTACCGGCGACTCATTCTATTCGGAACGTATTGCGCCGTGGTTTAAATTATTAAGATATGAAATGCGTCTGCGTTTAGTGTCGAGACGAAAATGTAATCTGTTTGATGCGTGTGTGTTGCCCATTCTCCTGTATGGGTGTGAGTCCTGGCAACTGACCCAAGTCCAGAAACAAAAAGTCTGCATGCGTTTAAAACGAAGTGCCTAAGGAGAATTTTTCATCGATAAATTTTGGTCTATAATTCGCCAATTCGTTTGATGAAATGTCAAGATAAAACATTGTATATGTACAGCATAACAAACTAAAAATATCAACACAGACAGCCTGCGTAATAACGATAAAAAACAATGACTACACAAAACCGGGGCTGATACAACCAGGATAAAAAAAAACTTCCTACGAAACACTGAAATTAGAACAATCTACTCCATATTGGGCGATAACTCTCATAGAATGGAAAAGATGCGGCAGACAATTATTACATCAATTATTTGGGTAAGTGGCCTAAAAAGTCGATTGGGGGTCATGTGGAGAGAATGAGGGATGACAGATTTCCAAGCATCAGAGATCAATGAGATGGTGAAAAAGTCGATTGGGGGTCATGTGGAGAGAATGAGGGATGACAGATTTCCAAGCATCAAAGATCAATGAGATGGTGAAAAAGCCGGTCGTCCAGGTCCTTATAAAAAGACTGCAACTGAAAAAATAGCCAAAATCTCTGCCAAAAGGAAGAAAAAAAAGAATCCTTAGGCAATAATAAAAATCATGTTTCCCTATGTATGTAAAAAATCATATTGTTAGTTCATAAAACTTATTTTTTTTTTTAATGTATATACCTATCTGAAAAACGTTTAGAGCATAAAAGCGTGGAAGTCCATAATTCATACCAAGGAAGTTCTATTAAAAAGGTTAAATTTCTGAAAAACGTTTAGAGCATAAAAGCATGGAGGTCCACAGTTCATTCAAAGGAAATTGTATTAAAAAGGTAAATTTCTGAAAAACAGAGAGAGCATAAAATCGTGGTAGGGAATAGTTCATACAACAGAATTTCTAGTAAAAAGGAAAATTTTTGAAAAACGGTTAGAGCATAAAGCGTGGGAGTCCATTATATTTCTTATTAAAAAGAATATTGAAAATTGTATTAATTAATTATAAAACATGGTCTAATTGGTGAAAAAAATTGTTTACAGATTTAATATTTTTCAAATAGGAAAAAAGTTATGGCGTTTTGAAATTCTAAGTTTCACTAAATCCTCTCTCCTGCAAAATTACTAAAATGTGACTCCCACACTTTATGCTCTAAGGTACAGATATAAATAGTAAGTTTTAATGAGTATATCTTCTCAAATTCACCAGGATCTTGTTCATTGCCAACCCACCTCGCTATAATCCATAGAAGTCTTTCCGGATTTATACTCTTGAGATTTTCTGAAACATTCAGCGCATTTTTTGTCTAAGTTGGATCGGCTATAGACTCGATCCCTTATCTACGTCACAACGGGTCGTACATATTATATTTATACATTTTATTCTTGTTTTTTTTTAATCAGAATTAGGTATACAACGTTTGCTTCCCGCTTTCCGATTTCCTGCGGCCGGTGCCTGCTTCTAGTCAGCACTGGGTTCAGAAGTATTTTTCATAATATGTATAAAAAATAATATTCGCGTGGGGTTAGGTTAGAGAATGAGAAAAATTTTGCGATTTTTAACACAATTCGACAGCACATTCATAGACGGCAATCAAAACTGCAATTTAATCTCGAAAATCGAAAAAAATCAATGAGCTAGATTTTGCCGTGAACCTTTTTAAAGTTCAGTTTGTTTTAAGGGACAAGCCACAATAAATAGAAACCTTTCCCAGAGGCATTCTCCTAGACTTGGATGGAAAGATGAAACATTACATTCTACGGTTTTGTTTAAATTTCTTAAATAAGAATACATATTATATCATTAAACAAGTCTTATTAATTAGAAGATGAGTATTCATCAAACTTCAGTCTTGAAACACCCTCACTAGTACAAAGCTTTTCCGTACCGTAAGTTTGTTAGATTCCAAGTAGGTAGAAACCGCCGCCACACCTAACCGCATACCAAGGGACATACTCTATGTAGGCAATCTTTATTTACCATACAATGAGCTCTGCGGTGGCATATTGTATGATGAAATGCTTCTAATATGTCTGGCAGTGCATACCTACCACTAGCTAGAGTGGTTAACATTTGAATATCAAAAGATCTGGATCACTTGTCAAAATTTATTAAAGAATAACTATGGTATTTTCATGATATTCAAGTTCGAGATTAGTAGAGAGCTCTTGTTGCCTCCCTATGTTCCAAAGTGTCGTCTTAAAGGCTTCTTAACGAACCACTGTAGACTTATGGAACACCTGGGGAAGCTGGGACTTGAAGATTATGGGACCTGTAGATTCTGCGAAGAAGGGTTATAGAAACGGATTCCATGAAAGTTCTTCGAAAACTCAATTCTTCTAATCACAATTGTTAGAATTATGTACAATGTGTTCTAAAGCGAATTATTCGAACGAATATTTCTACGAATATATTTCTTTTTAATATTTGTATTACTTTAAATTAATTCGGGCGAACAGCTGAGAAAGTATGCAACCCCACTATAATTATTGTAACCTAATCTAACTCATTCACGTAAATAGTAGAAAGCTTGCTAACGCTAACGTAAAATATTTTTTCTTTCGAAGAATTGTGTATTAAGAGTATTGTGATTTCGCATAATTGGCATTAGGTGAATTGTGATTTCGTACAATTGCCATTAGGTGAATTCCGATTTTCGAAGAATTGTAATTCGAACAATTTACGTGTTACCATAGAAACGCCTCACCACCTCCTTATAGAGACTGCGATGCGGTATAGTTATGAGAGAGCAAGAAGTTTTGAAGAACACAGGATAGAGGTGGAGGACTTCGCCGCCTTGGATCTTCTCCTATTGCAAGACTTCCTGAAGCATCTGGGATTAGTGGGGAAGCTCTAATTGGGAAACCCCACCAAGCAGGGAAAGCACAATAGACCACTACAGATCGGAGTGCAAAAGTTGTATTAAAAGGATTCATCAATATTCACTGATTGATTGCTTGGTCTTCTTCAAGCACAATAGACCACTACAGATCGGAGTGCAAAAGTTGTATTAAAAGGATTCATCAATATTCACTGATTGATTGCTTGGTCTTCTTCTCATTCTAACATTAATACACAGTTTGAACTCCAAGACCGAAGGTGAATGAGTATAAGAGGTCCTGCGGTACCACCTACAGTACATTTTACTCAGTTAATTTGATACCATGCACCCTTTTCTGGGTAGTGTAGATCCAGGTAGTTTTATTCCATCATCCATAACTCATTACAGTTGGGTACATACATAGATGGACTAGTGGAGGGTTCGATTGATAGAGGACGCCCGAATCAGAAATATTTTCGAACAGATAATTCCAGGACATGGAGTCCAGTTCATACATCAAACTAAAGAGAACAGCGTATGACCGAAAGGAAACCTTGGTGCATAACAATCCACAGAATTGAAACCGCCGAGGAAGAGTCCTACAAAAATAATTAAAGCGAATTAATGTAAGCAAATAAACGCTTAAAAGTCACTAAGTGTTGTTATTGATATCACATTCCAATTGATCATTTTCTATGAAGATACGTTATATGGCTTTCAAGGACTCTAAAGTCGATGCGAATTTATAATCGAACATGCCAAGAATGCGCTAATTTTGGCATAGGACAAGATCGAGCGAAGTGAAGGACTCTTGTTGCCTCCTTATAAAACCCTGTGGAACCCTATTGAAAATAGTAGAAATAATATTGAGAAAACTATTTCGAAACTTTTAACTAAATGAATGTGAAAACTTCTGCTAACACGGTATATTATGCAAACTAAATAATTCTCATCCAAACAGAATGCAGCTGGTATTTTCAAAACTAAAGTTGAGATAACATTTTCAAAAAGCTGTCTTCGGGACAAAGCGTACGCTCTCCAAACTTTCGTGAAGAGTGCTGAATTGCGGAAATGACTATTATTAGAGTAGAGTCTTATCAAGATTGTAACGAGTCGTGGAGTGTCAGGAAACAGTGTCGGGTGACAGAGAACAGAGCATGGTTTGGGAGCCGCAGACAAGAGACAGAACACGGTGTGAAGTGCATTGGGGTGGAGCATCAGATATATAGTAATTAGTAGATTGTACCTACTTGGATACTCGAGTATACAATGTTGAAAGGATTTCGTTCACACTTACGACCTGACATTGTGGATAAAAAAAATGTAATATAGCAGTGTAGAAGAGAGCAGAGATTTACCTCGCCCTATTCTTTTGACATTCATTTTATGTAGTAATTCAGTTAACTACAATGTCTTCCTTTTACATCCAACTCAAGGGCATAAGGGAGGCAACAAGAGCTCTCCATTGGGCTCGATCCTGCGAAATGTTTATGACCTCCTCCCACACCATATCCAACTCCCTCAGCTCCGCCTCAAAAGAACGGGACACAGTATGAGAGGGTCTTCCTCATCAAGAAGAACAGGGCTCTCCTTGACCACTGTCATTCGACATCCTTGTCCCAGCCAATTCGACCTCATCTCCACAACGGTGGAAGTGGTAATTTAGCGCGTTTTTAAATGGTTAACGATGAAGAAAGGCTAATACGAGTTTATTTATGTAGGTACCTACTTACTTACATATTTTGAATAGAAATACATTATTGCTATATTTAGCAACTTTCTGACGAATTTATATGATATAAATATTTCAATAGCTGAACCAATAAATCATGTTATTCAGCTATTCTACAAATCGTAATATTATTAAAATTTCATAGGGTTTATTCGTTACCTTAATGCTTGCTTTAAAATAAGATTTAAATGATGATTGGAAAAAAATCAGCCGATGCCTACAAACATAGACCATGAGAAAAAATTTGGCTTTCCCCTCAAACTGTACCGTGGGTCATAATTAAAAACAAAAAAAAATAACCCAATTCGTTTATTTGAATGTACAATTGTACATACCTATAGGTGTCGGTCGTCCGAAATGTTGAAGTAGGGAATGGAGAATTTCGTTTCAAATGTAAAAGCATACTTTAGCCCCAATATTAAAGATTGTTTGCCCTCAACCTTACTGTCCAAGATTTGACAGATACATCACGACCATCGTAGAGAATGTTTCCCTACTCTATGGCTTGATTACACTCGCAACTAGGAAAAATTCAGTTTCTTATCCTAGAGAGGATTAAAAAATACCCGTAGGTAACTACTTTGAAATCAACACTTTTCTATAAAATAAGAGGTGGTTATTTCTGCCAGAACTTAACAAAAATCTAACGACTAATTATTATTTATCTCCAAGCTTTGAAATTTTTAAGTGAAGAATCTATATTAAAATCATTATTAAATCTTATAGAAAAATACTTTAATGATATAGCAAGCTGTTAACTGTAAAGATAATTAAAAGGTTGTGTTAAATAATCGAGCTATTTACACAAAAGATAAAGAATCAAAGAGGCATTCATTTGGATAATGGATAACGGACCGTTCAATTTGTGAAGATTCAATGGATAAATTGGTTATTATAATTATTATTATATATGCCTCAAAATAAGCTCAGGCAATGTGAAAGAAAAGGTGGTAACTTTGTATCTATTAATCAACACAAAAGGTTTACAATAGCTATTCGGTTGATTATTCTAAAAAGACCGATTGACAGAAGAATATTATCATTTGTTGCATATTATAAAATGTGACTCGTTTACTCATTCAAGAGTGCACGCAAAATTAGAGTAGTTATGCGCTGGGTTCCTCGGGTCTCTAGGGAGCGGTCCGTCGCGTCGCCTGACAAGAAGTTTATCACTACCTACAGTAAAAAGATAAAAAAATGTTCTGCAGAGACACATTCACCACTATTCGTGACAGTACCGTATTCTCCACAAAAAAAGGACCATTAGAGAACAAAATTCAACCGGCAAGAGTCGCATTCAAAATCTAAAAAAAAATCGAATCGCCAATATACCTAGATCTCAAAATTTGGAGAAATCGTATCATTACGGCGCGGTTGTCTGAAGAGTAACGTTACATATGGTTGTAAAACGTGAAGCATCAACCAAAAACATGGCTGTAATTCACTGGAAGGAGCACATTTACAACAATGAAGTGCTGAACATGGTTGAAGAAACAAGGAATTGCACAAAAAGAGGTCAACTAGGCTAGGCCACAACATATGGCCCCCGGGTCTGTTTTTGTTTTAACCGTTGTCGGTAACTGCAAAAGTTCCTCTTGCAACAGCTTCATGGAACGGGTGATTGGAGAGATGCGCTGTAGCTCGAAGATGCTGGATGACGACATAGAGGTGTGGAGTCAGAGACTGGTTAGGACAGACCAATCTAAGGATTGAGATCCGAAAAAAATATCTATCAGACTTGTACGGAACATCTGAATAGTCTCTTCCAAACTATAAAAGAGTCGCCATTTTATGCCGGAATATATTATGAAACGAACAAACGGAAATAAAAGAGGATCCGACTTTTGATAGTTTAATGTATTGTAATAAAATAATGGCTGTGTAAAATCGTGCGGCCAAAATAATATAATAAAAATATGAACTACCTACCTATATTATACAAAATGGTCTGATATATAAATCTGAGCCATTCCACACTTTTTGTTGCTCGCTCTCATAATGACCGGATCGATTATGGTGGTCAGAATGCTAATGATTCGTATATTATGTATCTATGCCTCTAAATAGGCAGGTACCACACCAACTTACAGTGAGATACAGTTTCTTCTCACTAGTTCACTGCACAAGTATTTATCAAGGAAAAAGGGTTGTAGATACATGTAAGTTTAGTTGTAGATACATAAAATTGTCATAACTATATATTTTTTTTTTTTTATAAAACCATTATAATTGTATTTGATGTATCTCTATATTTGAATTTCTGCAATACTCTGTACATTTTTGTTGAAAAATAAAATTATTATTATTATTATTATTAACTTTACGTATATTATAAGAGTGTGATCATCTGAATATTAGGAAGGATTCCAGAGTATTCGATAAAGCAGCATTTGACGATGGGAGAGAAAAAAAAACGAGACGAAAATTGAGTGTTTACACTTTTTAGACCAAACAAGCATATACTCATTCTGAATTCTTATGGTGTATAGAGAGGTTGATCATTCTTTCGTTGCTGTTCGTTGCTATATCTTTGTTCGCCAAGACTCTATGGAATGTTCTAAGAATGTTCGCTTGTTGTATATAAATGACGCAATAATTTCTATTACAATTTCAGAATCAGACACAGCGTAGTACCGCCCACACCATATACATTCATAATGATTACTTATTGATTGGCACTTGTGATTCTCTAGAATTCTCTAGAATTTCTCTAGAATTGTACCCCAGAATTCCAGTATTGCCCTAGACAAGATATTATATTCGTGTTAATGTAAATGATGAAGATGTTGTTTTTGGAAAGAAATTTTAGACAAATAATATTTTTAACACATATCTTTGTACCTGACCAAAGCCCAGGCACATTAAGTGTCTGCATTTGAAACGAAGTGCCTCAGGATAATCTTGGGTATAGAAGGTAACCCCGCATCACAAACGAAGCTATACGATGGTGCACCAAGCGCAGGCCCATCACTCGCAACATTGTGGAGAGGAAATGGACACGGCTGGGGCGTGTGTTAAGGATGCCGAACGACAGTTGGCTAAAGAGAGCGCTGTTTTTAATCACACCAGGGTCTCGAAGACAAGGATGACCTTTTAATACCTTATTCCGTTCTTTGAGACAGATTATGGTGTGGGAGGAGATCGGGAAGGGAGTATACATTTCTGTATCAGGGGCGTAGCTACCGCCATATCAGCCGCATCAATGATACAATGCACCGCTTCCAACTTACATAAATGGGGATGGATGGACTCACCAGCATGCGCATGTGGGATTACACAAACAATCGACCATCTGATTAACGAGTGCCCCATATACGCATTTGAAGAAGGACTACAGGACTTGCACGCACTAACGGATGACGCGATCCAATGGATTCGGTCTCTGGAGGTCAAATTGTTAGCGACCATAAGAAGAAGAAGAATGATACAATGGCCCCAGACAATGGGGACCCAGAGGGGCTAATTTCCTTGGACCCGCCAATACATTTTAACACAGTGCTCGTCAAGGTAATCTACCCCACTGCAGGGATGATCATAATTTTAACTAAACATAAATATGTTTAAATCCTACAAACAACCACAATTGGTTCTTACTTCACGAATTCTCAATAAGTATAACAGCTATCAATTGCACTCAGAATTCCAAGTGACAAAATTTTGTAAACTCGATTGTTATTACAATCACTTATAATAACACAACATTCATTTGCCAATTCCATCAAAAATATATATTTGTTGAATCACCTTGGTATTTCCGGATGGAGGAAAAACTAGCCTGTATTATTGACAATAATAATCTAAATTCTGTATGTAGCTGTTATATACGTGCGCGTATTCCACATAATGAACTTCGTCACACACCGTTATGGCAACTCTAAAACCGCACTACATAGCTAATCATCTTTTTCAAAAACTCCCAACCAACCTAATATATTTATTTATTACAAAATATTTTAAATAAAGAACAACAATTTAGCCCAAATAGGCTAAGCCTGTGCTAGGGCAAACTTATTAGCAGCGAGACATGTCAGACGACTTGCATATAAAAGGGTCATTAATAATTGTCTGATTGTGCTAACCGACCTCGCGGTAGCACAATGGTATAGGCGCTAACTTCTGATCACGGTTGGATTCCCGTCGATCGGGGAGAACGTTATATTTTTTGTAATTTCTGCCCGGAGATGGCCTCACTTAGATTGGACGGGTCCATTTGGTTGGAAAAATTGCCTCGCCGGCGCCGGTTTTGATGAAACCTTTGTATAGAAAAGTGTTAATTTATAAAATTATTAAGACGTCCCTTAAAATGTCCCAATTTTCTCCCCGTAGCAACAGTTGTATATAAGAATCTCTGATCATGGTGGGGTAGAATGGACTCCCTTGTTTCAAACACTCACTGTACCTCGCGCAGGTGGTTTAGCGGAGTGGGAGTAGTAACGTAAGGTGGGGGAAGAGACGCCATTTTAATTTCAGTAGTCACATGAAGTGGTTCGGTGAGCATCGAGGCTTTGTCGTAGAAACGTTCATTAAAAACAACGATAATGTGGCGGCGACGCAGAGGGCTTTTCGTAGGATATTGTTGTTTTTAAAGAACGTTTCTACGACAAAGCATCGATGCTCACCGGACCACTGCATGGCGACAACTTGAAATTAAAATGGCATATCTTCCCCCACCTAAGGTCACTACTCCCACTCCGCTAACCCACCTGCGCGCTCTACAGTGAGTGTTTGAAACTAGGGAGTCCATTATGCCCCATCCTGTATAATTGCTTCTATACCTATTATATTCAATTATATAGGAATTGTTTTTATAACAAATTTATGACCCATCAAACTTCATCCAGCATCCGAATCAACAATTATTATTACATACATAATAAACAAATACCTACATAACAGCAGTCGAAGTCTTTAAATTTGGTTGCTCTCTTGTTCTCGATAATTTCCAACTATTTCGTTGATTATTTTAATATCTACTTGTTGCATACATGAGATTTTTCGACATGTTGAAAATTCTCATGATTAGGACTTTCGGAGACTACTATCTAATGGCAAAAGTCGTTAACGTAAAGTGATCACACTAAGCCAGCCTTCGAAATAACAGTAGAAGACGGTCGTACTCCTGTAGTGGTTTGTTCCATTTAAAAATCGAACATCAGTAGGTAATAAATTAATTAGAGTTTTTAGTTGTTACATATTCGAACAAATTATTTGATAAATTTAATTCTGTTTTATGTCATAAACTGTAATGAGTCAAAATGATACCTTTTATACTGGGCTAGGTCGAAGTTCGACGGCCGGGTCTGCTAGTAATTATAATATAGGATTGTTTTAACTTACTCGGATACGGCCCAGCAACTTGAAGGCCATGCAAGAAAAATGCAAAATTGTCTCCACAGTTTGGCCAAAATGTTTAGGAACAAACATTTTTGATAATGGGCACACCAAAAAACCGGAATACATGCGTGCTAGAACTGTGGATGTACTTTTTTTTTATTTTACTCGGAATGGAGCATCGCCAATTACGTCCATCGCAAAACGTTTAAGATCTTGTAATCCTTTGGTGGAAAGCAGAGAGAACTCACCTGAAAAGAAAAGAAAAAATCATTGTTAGTTTTTTTTGTTTATAGCGACACTCGCATTGTTGAAGAATGTTTCACAGGCGTTGCATAACATTTTATTAATAAACGTAATATATATTTAAAATGACCCGGTCCGAAAATAAACTGGATTGCGTCCGATTGGGGACGCGAGGGCGATAGACTATTAGGTGCGCGGGTACTACGTACGTATAATAATATTTAATGTCCCTAAAATACAGACAAGAATTTATAGCCACAGAATGGTGACACGGGCCCGCGAGCCGTAAATATTAGTCGGTCAATGTCGCCAGAATAACACAGCGCCAGCGGTTAGTTTTGTTTTAATACACAGTTGTCACACATTTACTATAAACTGCCCGAGAATTTGGTGCAAACGTAGTTGGTTTAGTTTAGAAGTGGATATAAAGTAATACCCAAAGGCAATAATGGTAAATGATTGACGTGGTAAACTTGTAAACGTGGTTTTTTTTTTTACCCATCACTCCGTGTCCCGTAAGGGGTAGGCAGAGAGAACGGACCTCCACTTTTTTCTATCCGAGCATACTTATTTCGCTTCTTTCACCGACATAACATTTCTCTTACACCCTCTCCTATTTCTCTTACTTCTTACCTGGCCTTCCTTGAGGACGGAATCGATGTGTTCGATCCACGTCATTCTCGGTCGGCCACGCTTTCTTACACATTTCCTTTCAGCCTTATAAATTCTCTTTGTCATTCTGTTTGCATCCATTCTTTCCACATGCCAAAACCATCTCAACTTATTAACTTTCATCTTTGTCACAACACTTACTTCCATACCACATTCCTTCCTAATATTTTCATTCCATTCCATATCCCATAAAGTTTTTCCACATATTCTTCGTAGAGATTTCATCTCTACTGCATTTATACTACATTCTTCTTTTTTCGTCCATGTCCACGTTTCACATCCATACATCATCGATGGTAACAGGACTGCGTTATGCACTAGTTTCTTTGCTTGTAGTGAGACGTTGTTGTTTCTCATTATAGGTCTTAGTGCACCGCCCACCCTGCAACCAGCACTTTCCTACGTTCGATTTCTTTTTCACACTTTCCATCCCGACTAAACATGCTTCCTAAATACACATACTCATTCACTTACTCAAGACATTCATTTTCTACGGTTATTTTACAATTCGTTCTTGCTTCATCCCTTTCAAATCCTAAAACCTTTGTTTTGCTGACATTCATTTTTAGACCGTTTTTTGCACAATTTTCAAACACACTTGACACAAGTTCTTGCAAATCATTTTCACACTCAGCCATAAGTACTAAATCATCTGCATACATAAGCGCACATACCTTTATTCAATTTAATTCAACCCCTATATTTATATATTTTAACCCACTGACGCAAGTCAAAAAACAAATTGAACAACCAGGGTGACATGACGCACCCTTGCTTCACGCCCTTCGTAAGACAGAACTCCGGTGAAAGGTGACTGTTCACACACGCAGTACTTTCCGAATAAAGCGAAGCAATGCCACGAATCAACCGGTTGTTCACTCCATAAATTGATAGAACCTCCCATAGTTTACCCCTATCTACCCTATCATATGCCTTTTCCAAATCTACGAATGCACAGAAAAGCTTCTGATGTTTACTCAAAAGCTTCTCCGTTATCATCCGCAGAGCGAAGATCTGATCTGCACACACCCCCTCCCATTCATAAAAGCCCCTTGTGCATCCCAAACTTTACTTTCTGGAAACGTGGTAAACGTTACTATTACACCAAAAGTGTTCGAACTTTTGATTATGAATTTTGACAGCTGGGGTATTCACAAAGAATTTAGTTCGAACTAATAAGCTTCATTATTATCTTAAGGGGGACTTTAACGTTAAAAAGAAATCACGTTAAGGTAACTGAAACGAATTCCTATTATTATTCAGATTAAACTGCAAATTTTGCCGCATCTTACGTTTTTATAAATATTATATTTTTTGAGTTGGATCGAGAAAAATTTGAGAGGAAAATACTCAAAAATCATCCTTAACCGGCTAAACTATTTAATTCAAGCTCATTCTAAAATAAAACATTCGAGCTCATTTCAGTTTCGAATGCTATGGACTCGTGGAATCATCAAGTTTAGTAAAAGTGCGAAAAAACGGGTGTTAAGGTGCAATGCATCCTTAAAAGTCTCAAATATTTGTTATTTATTTTCCATTTTTCTTTCATCAGCCGGCATTGCAGTATTTACCTACCCGCCTTATACCTTGTTCTAAACTAAAACTTTTTTGTGTATTCCCCAGCCTTACTCCGCATTACGATTCCGATCCAATTCCAATCTCAATAAATATGTCATTTACACTTTGCTAACCTAGCTTATTTAGACTTTGGTAACCTAGCTTAAAAATAGTTCCAAGTTGGTCTACTTTGAATCCGGTATAATGCTTTACGAAAAAATGGTACCTAGGTATAAATGAGGATTTATACAAATACTTTAAGTTTTACATGTACAGACGGTTGACATTGAAATCGGGATTGAATTTCAAGAGTAACTCCGCTGAATTAGACTGTATTGTACTCAAAGTAGTAGTAGAAATAAACACGATCTACGATGCCACTTTTAACTTTTCATAGTAGGTACTCAAGGCCTGGTTAAATTGTCACAATTGTATTATTTCTGGTGCGTAGCCATGGGCGAATCAGTCAAAGAACATTATTACCTACTTATATGCAGATGGGTACCTGTCAGAATTGTGACGAATTTCACCAGAAAATAAGGAGAAAGTCGTCATTTACGAAGACAAACGGAGAAGAGTTGTACTGTTTTTTAGCGTTAAAACTAGCTGTCATAGAATTGTCGTTAATGGGAGTCGACGTATCTTTGTAGTGTGGTTTTCCTATTCATTGGGGGCATTGGGGCTCACTTATTGCTTTGTAAAATAGTTTAGTCGATGAATTAAATACTATCAGCGATTAAGAGAAGTACCTACTCAAAGTAAAATTGACATGATGATGTTATTTCTTTTTTTATCTTTATGCATATTATAATTTTTTGCAATGAACACCAATGTCTAATTGTAATCGATCGCACAGTGCACCTAATTCCTTTTCATTTTTTTGAGTGTATAAACACGCAATCGCTTCATTGCATATCGCCTTAATTAAGTAAACCAATCTTTTATTTCTGATTGTTCGAATTTTTTTTGCTCTAACAATGCTATATTTTTTTCGATTATTACTTTTTGAGGTTTTGTTGTTTTTTCATCAATTTTCTTTTGTACATGTATTATTTTGTTAATGGCACATATAGCCGTGAATAAAATAAGTAAAATAATAAATAAAACAAACAAGTGTTATTTGTAGAAATGAATTGACAGGCAAAAACACATTGTATGAAAAAAAAATCTTTTTCTATTTCCTAATATTTAGAAACCTAAGTTTTAGCCCAACAGTCCGGCTAATCTGGAGTGTTTTAGCTAGTAAAAAGAAATTTGGACCATCTAAGTTTCACACACAACTCCATATAACAATTACCAAATATGTATATACTTTTCATAATGGGCAAAATAAAATAAAAAAATATTATTATAAACTCCCTCCAAATAAATCTGCACATTCCACTTTCATGATGATTCACAAACTAAAATTTATAACAATACACAAAATGATTTAGATACGACAAAACGTAAAAAGTAAAAACTTTAAAAATAACTCTGTTATTTCTTTAATTGTTTTGTTTAATTGTCTATGACTGTTATAGACACTTTGTAATTATGACTCCAAATTCACACAATATTTAAAAAATATATATCTTAAGTGTCTGGTTAATTAAAATGATTGACTAATAGGTATATGTTCGTTAAATTTTGTAATATAGGTATACATAACTGATATAAGATTGTATTTAAAAAGTGTGCAACAATTTCTGTTCTCTTTTTCTTTATTTCAAAAACCGTTTTTTTTTTCAGAATGGTGTACCCTAGGAAACATGCGTGATAAAAAGCAATTCCAAATATTTGAAAAAAATTATGAACAATCAATAATAGCAAAACGATTTTAATATTTCTCCATTCTTGTCTCGAGAGTTTTGAAAATGCAAGTCTTTTCTACAATCCGGATGAGACAAGAAGGAGAGGCAGGCCAAAATTAACAATCAAGCGGGCACTCGCTGCTCTTTTAAAAAGGCCGAACTAGGCTTGGATGAAGCTGTGCAACTGTCGCAAGATATAGAGGCTTGGAGGAACTTCGTGGCGTCCACATGCTCCACACTGGGAGCGAACGTGGATTAAGTATGAGTAATGCAGGTAGGTATATCATGACTAATAATTTAAGAAACAATACATCCATATAAATTTCATCTTAGATACAAAATAGGTACTTAACCCGAGTTACGCTTCTTATATTCGCGAAATGTTCAAAAAGAACAAAATAAATTTCACAGGCTAATACGAATATCATAGATATGGCGTACACAATCGGTGGTTGGAGAGACGGGCTTTATTATAATTGTCATAAATTTAAAAAAAAGTTCGGATGTACAAATTTAAAAAAAGAACAATGTATTCAATTTATTTTGTTAATCAGTTTTTGATAGCTTACAGAAGAATAACATTACGCCATTTGGAATTATTCAATAGTTGCAACTAAACTACGGGTGAATATTAAGGGCCGAAATTACAATCTGTAGCTTATCCTGTAGCTTTATTGAGGAGGCTTAAAAGTTAAGTGGAGCGTACCAATCACACGAGAATAACAATCAATATTCGACTGCGGCTTGGCTAAGCCGTATATATGGTTAAGTTGGTAGTACTACTTGTCTTTTATCGTGGTTTTATCTATGCATTACGCTCCACATCTGTCATGTTCACCGGGACGCGCGCCATTGTTTGTGTTGTTGTTTTGGTTTTATGGATGCTCGCTCTTGGATTCTGACTTGGTATTTATGTGTTACGACCCTTGCTTCGATTATTTAACTTAATTAAGATACAGCTACGGAAAGTGAAAGATGTGTTCAATAATAAACATAACCATATATCATACATTCAACTAGGTTAAAGCAAAACGATCTTGTAATTATTATCAAACAGAGCGAACAGTGTATATAAGTCAATGTGGTGGTCAAATAATCAAAGAAAGGGTCACGAATAAATCCAAATAGAATCGCTAGTGAAACAACCTAAGCAACAGCGAACAAATAAGCGTAATGAATCATAATTAATTAGACATTTCATCTTCAAAAAGCGTAATTATTGCGCGGCTATATAATGACATTTTAAATGTCAGTTTGTCCGTATAGTGACGTGTGCGCCTCCTAGCGAGAAAAAAAATAACTGAGTTAAGCGAGCTTTACGCTGTTGAGGACACCCCAGGGTATCCCTTAACTTAACGAGTAGGATAAGCCCCAAATTCGTGCTAAGGAGACATTGTAATCTGCATAATTTTGTTAAGCGAAGCTTAATGTGCTCCTCACCGTAAAGGTGGACCTTAAGCCTGTATTGTAATTTTGGGCCTAAGTGGAATATGACAGGATATTATACGGATGGATGGAAAAAATATGATTCCGGCAAATTTTTTTGCCAACTACTAACATGGTGATGAGTGTTAATGTTTTAGGTACTAACCCCTCGGGCTAGCCTCCCATCATGTTGTGTCGGAGTGGGATGGCTCAAGGAGGAATACGATACCTACAATACAATATTGAAAATTATTAAAATGCTCTCCAGCAAAATAACACACGAAGAAAGAAGAGTTATCAAATAAGAAAATAGAAAATCTAGGAGTGTATTAGTGGCACTGGAACATGAACGACACGATATAAATATGATAACCACTGGATGTCGAAGTTTTACTGTCACACGGTTCATCAGGATTTAAAGGCATAAATGCTTAGGGAATGTGGAACGCATCGAGGAGCTCTCGTCATACAAAGAGTGTCCAACTTAAATACTAAAAGGGAGAAGAAAGATATAAAGTTCCAGCTGAGTGGACTGTGAGAAAAGGAACCTACACCTCTAGATGAGCATGCAGGAGATTGGCCGATGTCATGACAACGATGAGCGAAGTAAAGTGCCACCCTGAAGTTAATCTAGGAGATAAAGAATAGAATGCGGCATGACAATATCTGGACTAGAACAGGATTGCTGATGGACATTATTGTCGAAATATTTACCACAGCAAAATGGCTCTGGGCTGGTCGTATGGCCCGCAGCCCTAACAACAAATAGATGAAACGTCGCTCGTACAGGTGCTCAAAAATCCGATGGAGAGACAATATGGTTAGGTTTGTGAGTGGGACATACAGCGGACGCAAGATAGGCTGGAGTGGAAGAAGATGGAGGAGGCCGACGTTCAGGAATCGACAGTTCCTCAAGGTAAGCAAATTAATGGAGGTAAAGGCTCACATATGGAGTTACTATGATTGGATTTATAATTCTTGGACCTTCATCCATTACAAAAAGTTCGGGCACTCCTGTCACAGAGGGTTATTGTTTATAATGTTCAATGGTACGGCTTATGGTGCTAATTGCTTAAAAAACGTTAGTCTCGGAACGGCTACAGCCGTAATGTGTTCTCGGGACGTTAATTGTTGTAGCCATTACTAAAACAAACAAACTGACGGCGAGATGGCCAGATAATACCATCACACCACCTGGACTATTATAAGGTAATCAACAGCAGACAAAACGCAGCAGGTAATACTCCTATACAATTCCCTTCCACTACCGCGGTAATACTCGTATGTCTAATCCGGTACTCCACTTCTTGTTCATTCATCAGCACACAAAACAATTGAATGACTAAAACTTATAACAGCGGAGAATCTTGGATCTATCTTCGTCTCTTATCGCCCTATTTTCGTGCACTGCTGGACATAAGCCTCTTTCGTCTTTCTCGACGCTGCTTTTGGATGTTTTTGCTGCAGCAACTGGAGGTTTTTTTTATAATTTTGAGTTTTTTGGCATTTCCTACCCACGTTTGCTGTATCCCAGGTTTTCATTGTTTTGTCGACTTTTCTGAATTTATAATATAAAGCTAAAAGAGCAATACGATTGAAAAGGCCAAATACTGTATTTGATCTAGGACAGTACGGTTGAGGTCTGACAATCTCATTTGGTAAGATTTTCCAAGATCCTTTTAAAGTCAAAAATATTACAACAAACAATTTTGTCGATTTTCTATGCGGGAGACTTCTTTTGATGGATTCACAATTGAGAGAAATGTGTTGATTATGATTTGTCTTTGTGAAAAATACAAAACTTTCCTTGCAAGATGGGATGTCTCGACTCCCGATATTGAGGAAAGAATGTTTGCTTTGTTATCAATCTGAGTTCACTTACACTTTTGGCAAATATATTTCACGTACTAAACAAATGGCATGAAAGAGGAAGATTGTTGAATCAGGAATCGAACCCACGATCTTCAGTTCGAAAGACGGGATGTGAAGCGCCAGATTAGCAACCACTTCATGTTGGCAGAAGATAAGCCTCATAACTCAGAAATATCCGAGAATCAACGGACATTGGAGGAGTAAGCGAGCTTTTGAGCTATGCAGAAGACACGGAAGCATTCGCTAAAGTAGTCGACAAAGTTGGGGAAGCAAGAGGCATCTAAAAAATTATGTACCTAGGAGAAACAATCGACAAATAAATAATAAATATCTTAACGGTTTCGGTATTTGCATTCAGTAAGAAAACATCGCACATCCATTAACTTCTAGTAAAAAATACCGATTGAGCATAAGGCTTGAGGATATGTTACAAAACTCAAAAAGAAAAAATGTTAGAAATTATTCTATTAAAAGTCAAACTTGTTAAAAAATATATTTTAAGAGTATATTCGGTTTGTTAAATGTATTCGTCAAATTATTCAGCGTTAAATTTACTGGATGACTTTATAAGCACACACCGACTAAAAAAAAACAATAGAATTGTCTGTGATACAACTTGAGTTCTAAATTATGATTAGCATTCTAAACTGCTCGAGCAAGTTTAGTATAATAGTACGTAAAATGCATAAAATGATTTAATAGCTAGATGGGGTTATATTAAGCCTGTTTATTGTCAATTGTTATCGTGGTTAACACGGGTACACTTATATAATTTTGAAGATTTTAGAAATCATCGTTTAATACGATTATGCGAACAAAGTAAGTGTGAGATGTTTCAACAAAATGATTTATCTAGACATCGATCTGAGAATTTATCCAAAATTTATGATTGTTGTAATTATTCCAATAATTATTATAGATCTCTGATAGCAGAGATATATAAATATTACTGCGTTTCGTTAGAAGATAACTAAACAATAAACAGGCACATTAATTTATGTCGATTTTGTAATTTCTGAATTAGTAATTTTATAGTTTGTTGTCTATTACAGAAAAAATCAGTTCTGAGTTTAAATAAAATTGTAGTTATTGATTGAAGTTTTTAGATTATTATCATATAAGAAAGAATAAAGGTGATGACATTTAGAAAAGCTTATCTTATGCGAAAAAACAATAAGAAATAATATAAATATCAAAATTAAGTAATAGAAAGAAGTTAATAAATATGTACATTCAACACTTGATGCATGATAAATAATGAATAAATTACTCAAAAGAAAAATAAGGAAACTTTTTACTACAAATCTACTTTGCGTCTATCAAATCACAAAATGGCGCCAATGGTCCTTTAAGCCGGACTAACGAATAAATACCTTCTAATATTATTACCAACCCGAAATGTATGTCTGGCGTCTCTGTTTTATGTTACTTATATTCTATCAATTTACCCTTACAATATACCTACCTATAGAATAACTGAAGAAGAATTATTGTTTATGTAGAAATCTTTTCCAAATTTACCTTTTCTATTTGTTTAGTGTAAAATATTATATAAAATATTAATGTGTTATGATGCAGATTTTGTTATATTGATGTAATGTGATGTTTAAAGAGTAAATTATGTTATTTTTGTTGCGGTAATGGACTGAGCGTGGACGTGTTTATAAAGTGAAAAAAATATTTTCAATCGATGACATAAGCAAACCGGGATAAAAGAAAACATTATTATTACACAAACATATCGTTCGGTTATTATTGTAATAAACCAAATATTATTTTTGCATGATCTACCTACTTATATTAATATTCCTCTAGTAGTGCGCAGTCACGCCGTTCTTAAGCCCCCAGTTTACGATCTCTCCATCCGTCCAAATGGAGCAATGTCACTCCAAAAAAATACCGTGAACAGGGAAAACCAATGGATGATTTGGAGTGATAGGGGGGGTCGGATATCCATCAGTCCAAAAATCAATCGCGTCAAGCAATTCGTCCATCACTCCAAACGGATCGGCAATGGCGAAAATCGATTGGACGTGGTCCAAGTAGTCACATCATTTGATTGTCGGTGTAAAAAACGTGAGCCAGATTTGTCTCGGTTTTTTTGTATCATCCTTCCACCAGGGTACAAATGTTGCTTTTGTTTTACATTTAATAATAGCAAAATAAGTGTATTAACATGGTGAAATTTCATAAAAAAAACTCCAATTTCACATCTGTCACAATAATGGATGACATCCATTTGAAAATTATCGTTGCTTTAAATAAGTACACAGATTCTTTATTACAATTGGTGAATTGCGGTGGAATTATTTAAATGAAACAATTAATTTGTTGTTCCACAAGTTATTCGTTTCATTGTCACCTGGTACCATGAAAGGCCAACGATTGCGAAACTAGTCAGGGAATTAAATAATTTGTGTATTTATGTGTTTCATTTAAATAACTTTATTCACAAATTATATCCTATAACAGCAAGTTCAACTTTACAGTTGAGCTGTCGCACGTGGTAACGTTACAGCGCGCGACGTGTCAAATTTCCATAGTATGCGGTGGTTTTTGGTTGTTCGCGACGAACCACCACGTACTATGGAAATTTGTAACGTTGCATGATACGTGACATGCAACGTTACCAAGATCAAGGTAACGTTACCGCGCGCGGCGCAGGTGAGTACACAGCTTAAGACTATCACGCTGACATGCTGTCGTGGTTTTTCGAATTCCGAAGCCAAACAAATTCCATATTTATAAACACCCAAAGGTTGTGTTGTCTATATGTAGAAAAAGAGGCTACCCTTTAATAAAGCTGGGAAGACCGTATTTCCAGGTACTCAGATCAAAGGTGGACTAAGAAAACTTAAGAATGGGTGAAAGATGTGTACAGAGACCCAACGAAAGATGGTCTGATGATGTGAGGCAAACTGCTGAAAGCCAATGGATGTAGCATGTACAGAATAGATTTTTGGAGAGAAAGGATGAAGAATTAAGACACCGTCCCTCATAATTCTTCCTATCGATGCCGAAAAGGTCCTAATATCGGGTGTGAAAGTATTTAGTAGATGTAAAAAATATCCGAATAGATCATAATATATAACACTTTTCTACACAAAGGTGTCAGTATAGCCGGCGGAACTTATTGCCTGAGGCAATTATTTTTCAGTCAACCGGTCCCGTCCAATCTGAGACAGGCCAACTCCGGGTAGAAATTTCAAGTGAAAAAACACTTCAACACACAAACTCTGACCCGACCGGGAATTGAACCCGGGACCTCGCATCTGAAGTCCACGCTAGTACAACTAGGCTACCAAGGTCGGTAAATCATCGTATTTTATGTCACGAATTTCTAACGGCCAAGGCATAATATGTAGACGCATTGAATGGATCGCCAGAGAAAAGGAATAGTACACCTAAATGGATCCATAAAAATAATAAAATGATCTATTCCAATAATAATTATCCCACATTATCTTTATGGTTATCTACATAATAATTCAGAAATGTTTGCGTGCTTTTGACAATACTTTACCGTATATGTGAACATCACGCTCAAAATACAAATGCTACGTCAGATATGAATCTGCGCAGAGCGGTGAAATTTGCTCGAGAACGTTCTAAGATACAATTGGCAACGTTAACTTTAATATATTAAGAGCTATTTAAAAAACTTTATTTTTTTAGGATCTTCATACAAATTTTTCAAAAAAGACAGAAAGCCATCTTTTGGAAACAAAATTACTCATGTAAACGTTGAATAGAATCTTGGTATTACGGTATGAAAATGTTATAAAATAATTGGAGATTGATTTGTTATA